>CM070042.1:12778642-12799148 GCA_036250615.1 Ptychadena robeensis
GTATCACTTTTGGTACAGAAATCTGCACCTCAGTGAACCGCCAGGGAGGTTAAGTTCCAGGATTCTTAAAATTGGCTTAGATAAATAGTTTGCTGCTGATTAAAACTCCAAGGTACTTCTGTCTGGAGGTACAGCATAGCTATAGCTACATCCTATTACAAAGCCTGTACCTCCGGGGAGTTTTTGTCCATGTCTGTGAGATCCTTTGAGAGCACTGACAGGGCAACATCCTTCTGCAAATGCCAGAGCGTAGTTGAGTAGATCTCCATGCCTTCAACCCGATAACTTTCAAGCCTTCGCACCTCTGAAAACACACGTTCTGCCTGCAAAAAAAAAAGTTAGTAGAAGCTGCACAATGAAAATTTCAGAGTGGGGTGGTATATATAACAAGTGTAAGAGGACTCGCACAGATGTTAAGTATTGCTTATACTGCAGTAAATTAATGCCTGCCATACACCCACAGACGGGTGCAGATAGACGAGCTCCGATGAGCTCTGGAATGCAACGTGATGACGTCATCACGTTGCATTCTGGGGCTGCCTTTGTTTGCCGGCCATCACCTTCAATGAAGACGCCGGACTTCATTGAAGTTAATGGCATCGGCCAGAGAACATCGGACATGTCCGTTCTCTGGCCGGCCGAGCTGTGGGGCGACAGGGACCTGTTTTTAACAGCATGGTATGGGAAATCGCAGCAGTGTACACAGTACATTGCCTGCAATTCCCCCCCTCCCCCCGCCTCTCTCCACACAGCCGGCATCATTAATGACGCCGGCTGTGAGGGTTGGAATGCCGACGCGACGTGGTAGGTGACGCCGCGCAACCCGCTGCAGAAATGCTGCGGCTGGAAGAAAATCGCCTTTCCGGGCATATGCGACTTTCATGGGAGCCCAGCTCATCCAGCGTTGGTTCTTCACACAAACTCTGGACGAGCTGGGCTCGTCATGACTGCTAGGGAGGTTAAATGAACCTTAATGCATTTTATGAAGTTGAGTCTGGTTCTGCCTTAAAAAAATCCCTTAATCTCCAGACCATATATAATTGGTCTGTAGAAACATTTTCTCTTTCTTGGAGCGGAGAAGGCGGCGCCGTGAACACCTACTCCCAAAGACTGGGACCCACATAAAATCCTAATCTATTCCCCTAAAGGGACGGGCAGCATCCGGAAATGAATACCACCCAGTTCCTGATGCTCCTCTCCAGAGGAGGAAACACTGGAGGGTTGAAAGCTGGACTTTCAAGTTTAGTTTCTGGTGTTTCCTCCCACTGGGGGTGGATCCATCTCTCGATGTGATGTCCTGGAATTACATTTTGGGAAATAAAATCATCCCTTTTATAATGGAGTTTATGGAAATTGCATTTGAAGTTTATGTATTGTGGACTGCCAGCATAAAGCTGGAGACACCAACTACTTCCATGCCGGTTGGTGGGCAACCTGCATGGTAAATGAGGGCTACATATGCAGCGCTGACCACCAAAAGGATGCACATTCCACTCCTGTAATTACTTTTAAAGGGAATCTCCAGAAATGCAGAGATGTTCCGCAGCTCACATTTAACACATCAAATCACATGGGATGTATGTCAGCCCCTTTGGGCCCCACATGTGGTCTGCAGGCCATAGGTTGACCACAACAGACATGAAAAGAGCATTTTAGTACAAAGCTTCCAACGTTGGCTAGTGTGTGTAGACCATGTGAATTGTATTGACGAAGGAAGTGTCACTCCTTACCTGTAAATACTCTGCCATCTCAAAATAGGCTCTGCCGATCTGACACAGAACCCAACCAGTGTTGTAGTGATGAGAAGGGAGGTGGCTCAAGATATTAATGGCCTCTTTACAATTGTAGGAGCACAAAGCCAAATAACCTTTTCCCATGTCCCTCAATAAGCTCATTAATCCTTCTGGGGAGAAAAAGGAAGGAAACAAAGAACATAAGCATTTAGTCTCAGAAAGATTTATATTTTTAGGAATTAAACATCTTTACTCAAGTCAGTTCAGCAAAATTTTTACATCGTCTTTGACGAGTAGAACACACACAATTTTTACTTGTACAGTCCTGGCCAAAAGTTTTGAGAATTACACAGATATTAGTTTTCATAAAGTTTGCTGCTAAACTGCTTTTAGATCTTTGTTGCAGTTGTTTCTGTGATGTACTGAAATATTATAATAAGTTCCAAAGGCTTTTATTGACAATGACATGCGATTTAAGCAAAGAGTCAGTATTTGCAGTGTTGGCCCTTCTTTTTCAGGACCTCTGCAATTCCACTGGGCATGCTCTCAATCAACTTTTGGGCCATATCCTGACTGATACAACCCATTCTTTCATCATCACTTCTTTGAGTTTGTCAGAATGAGTTGGTTTTTATTTGTTCTTTTTCAGGACCTCTGCAATTCCACGGGGCATGCTCTCAATCAACTTTTGGGCCATATCCTGACTGATACAACCCATTCTTTCATCATCACTTCTTTGAGTGTCAGAATGAGTTGGTTTTTATTTGTTCTCAATGGGATTAAGATCTGTGGAGTTTCCAGGCCATGGACCCAAAATTTCAATGTTTTGGACCCCCAGCCACTTAGTTATCACTTTTGCCTTATGGCACGGTGCTCTATCGTGCTGGAAAATGCATTGTTCTTCACCAAACGGTTGTTGGATTGTGGTATAAGTTGCTGGTGGACGGGGTTTTGGTTCTATTCTTTATTCATGGCTGTGTTTTTGGGCAAAATTGTAAGTGCGCACACTCCCTTGGACAAGAAGCAACCCCACACATGAATGGTCTCAGGATGCTTTATTGTTGGCATGACACAGGACTGATGGTAGCGCTCACCTTTTCTTCTCCGGACAAGCCCTTTTCCAGATGCCACAATCGGAATATGACTTTGCCCCAGTCCTCAGCAGTCCATTCACCAGACTTTCTGCAGAAGATAAATCTGTCCCTGATGTTTTTTTGGGAGAGAAGTGGCTTCTTTGCTGACATCAGGCCATCTTCCAAAAGTCTTTGCCTCACTGTGCGTGCAGATGCCTGCCTGCTGCTATTCCTGAGCAACCTCTACACTGGTGGCACTCCGATCTCGCAGCTGAATCCTCTTTAGGAGACGATACTGGCGCTTGCTGGATTTTCGCCCTGAAGCCTTCTTTACAAGAATTGAACCTCTTTCCTTGATGTTCTTGATGATCCTATAAATTGTTGATTTAGGTGCAATCTTAGTAGCCACAATATCCTTGCCTGTGAAGCCACTTTTATGCAACACAATGATGGCTGCATGCGTTTCTTCGCAGGTCACCATGGTTAACAATGGGAGAACAATGATTTCAAGATTCACCCTCCTTTTAACATGTCAAGTCTGCCATTCTAACCCAATCAGCCTGACATAATACTCTCCAGCCTTGTGCTCGTTATCAAAACGATAACGGAAATGATCTCAGCAGGTTCTTTAATGACAGCAATGAAATGCAGTAGAAAGGTTTTTTTGGGATTTTGTTAATTTTCATGGCAAAGAAGGAATATGAAATTCATCTGAACACTCTTCATAACATTCTGGAGTATATGCAAATTGCTATTATAAAAACTTAAAGCAGCAACTTTTCGAATTTCAATTATTTGTGTCATTCTCAAAACTATTGGCCAGGACTGTAGGTCTGTTTTGTATTCAAAATACACCAGGTGCCTCTACTATGCACGATTCACATTCTAAATCTAACTACAATTCTTTTATAAACAATAGGCACCTGATTTGTTCTAGAATTCATGAGCCCCTGTTTCATCTGAAGATGTGCCCTCGTGGCTTTCCAGAAGACCGTGTGCTGTATTGGAATACATATTACCTGCTGCTGCTTTCTGGATTGACAGAGCCTGGATTTGAGGCCCCACGTTGGAAATTTTCCCTTCTGAGATGATGGAGGAATCTAGCTTGCTGATTTCTAGACTCTCATTCAGATTGACTTGCGTGACACCGCCTTTGTTGGTTTTGCTTTTGGTTTTCCGATTTGGAATTTTGGGAGGAAATTTCATTTTCAGCTTTTTGCTGTTCTCCTGAAAGGATATTGAAAAGCATAGGAACGTTCAGTTTATAAATAACATACCAATGCACCTCACCGTGATCATTCAACAAACCTGACATAATGGGAAAGCCTAGAAATAACAGCTTGTGAACTCCTTCCTTTAACACCTCTGTGGCATGTTTTTTTCCAGTACTTGGGTCTGCTGACTGGCATGTATTAGTGTTTGGGTCTACTGCGTCTTCGGTGTTGTTAACGGTTTGAGCGCTAATTTTCCACGGTTTTTCCCCTGCTGCATCAACAGGGCATGCTCCCGCCGCCCTAAGCTGCAGGCAAGCTGCACGCAAGCAGCGGGTAATCTGCCAGGCAAATAGGCAAGCACCTTGCGCTGGACAAGCTGCAGTGGACACATGCCCTTGCAGTCATTGGTAAGACAGTCTAGGGTAGAGATTTTGGAAGCCTTCATAGATGAGAAACTTAAGACACAATGAGATGATTCAAACCACCAGCATCCACCCATGTCTAACATGTTCGGCCCATTAATGTACTCTTGAATGCCGGAGCGCCTTTCTACAATTGGCGGATAAATAACTGCCAAGCAGCTTGGATTGCACCTTACCTTGGTGGTAGAACTGTCACTGGTAAAGAGGCGGGAACTTCGCCGTGGTAAAGCATTAGGAGGAGCAGCTATTGTTGGGCTCAGTACTTGAGGCGTAGTACTGGGGAGAGAAAAACAACACACAGGTTCCAGCTTTAGCGTATTTTATTTCACTTCACAGAATATTTTATACTTTCAAGCACTTCAGGTTGTTATATCTTCAGATATTTGGTCACAGGAAAATATTTAAACCTATATGGTTGGTTCTGCTGTGTGTCACCAATTGTGCGTCACCCGTATTTTAAGATTTACAGAAAAATAACCCTACTTAAGGGTAAACCTACCACCCTTACACATATATACCAAGCAGGGTTTTCAGGCACAAAATTATAGCCATCTATTATTTCAAAAGGTCTTCTTTTATACATTGGACCAAATGTCATACATATAGATACAAGCTGCAATTTGTTACAATATAAAAGTTCATTAAAATCTGATATCTGTTACAGAGACTTGATATCAAAAAACCCGGCCGTGGAGTGTGGGCCTCTTCCCCTCAGTGGCTGGACCTTAGTTATTGTCTGCTTGCTCTTTTATTACTAGACCTACAGTAAATACTCATACAAGATTGTGAAAAGTCTACAATTAATGAAGTCAATGGAGTTATTAAATGGTGAACTGACATGTTCACATTTTTAGTTGTGCCTCCCTGATGAGCCAATAAATCGGGCAAAACGCGTCGGAACTAATTTTACAAACATATACTGTATGGCGCAGTCTGTTTTACATTAAACAGGGAGTGTTAATAATTCTTGATAAAATGGCTCTGTAACAGATATCAGATTTTAATGAACTTTTATATTGTAACATTTCAATTTGCATGACTTTTGGTCCAATATATAAATCAAGACCTTTTAAAATAATAGATGGTTATACTTCTGTGCCTGAAAACCCCGCTTAGTATATATTTGTAATTCACCTTAGGTCAAAAGGACTTTCATCTAAATTACCATATTTTTCACACTATAAAACAACACACCCCATAGTGCCACAGCCATTAACCCTCTGGGCGTTACGGGCTTTTCACGCCATTTTTTATGGCACGAAAAAGCTGTTTCCCTGACCAGCCCTCTACACACCGCCAGTGTAAAAATAGACGCCGGCGGTGTGTAGGGAGCAGAGCGGCAACTCCTCCATTAACATGGAGGTCTATGGCCCTGGCCCCCGCCCCCTTCGGCGTCACAGATGAGGCCCACGGAGAGGCGGTGTGTGTGCTCGATCCCGGCACGGGTGCAGTATGATTTACAATCAAACTGCGCCCGAACTGGCTTAGGGCATAGCGCCCAGGAGGTTAACATATAGCTTGAAAATACAGCATGTTCCAGCAAAGTAGGAAGTATATTGCTTCAGCCTAGCCAAAAGCCCAGTATCAGCAAAGTGTGCAGGGCAAACACTTTAGCATGCGTCTATACATCTATACACAAGTAGTACCCATTCTCTGAGCACACTGACCAACTTATCGAGGGACACATGTTCATATCAGGCATTAATAACTTGCATATGAGCAGCTATATACATATGGAGGGGGGAGGGGGATTGTCATATTTTTTTCATTGCAATGCAGAAATGTTAATGTAAATACAGAACTCACGCGATCTAAATACCCTCAATACAAGTGTCAGTGTGTTGAGAGAATGGGTACTGCTAGTGGTAATACAGCTAAGATCTCCCTCTTCGCAGTGGTATTATGGCTTGTCTAGATAGAATGGAAACAAATTCCTGGGCTCCTCAGATGCAGAGCAATAGCTCTCAAGATGTCTGGGACTAAAAATAAATAAATGTTGTTGTGTTTTTTTTTTCTTTAACATATTCAGACCATAAGAAGTAAAGACATTTTTCCGTTGATGTTAATAAGCGAAAACATGCGTCTTATAGTCTGAAAAACATAGCATCTCCCACTGATGTCTGATAGACCAAGTAGTCACCTATGGCTGCTTTGAACCTTCTAAAGATTGGCTGAGAATATCAAATCTGCAGGTAGCACACAATATCCATGATCATACTTGTCTCTCTAAAAGAAATGTTACCTCGATGGAACTGATTCCAATGAATAGCAGGCATGACTAAAAATCATCCTGTAGGCTATAGCTAGAACTGAACTTCAGCAACTCTCAGTATTGCACAACTGTACATGCACCTGTAGGTTGCTTACTCATTCAGCTTCTGACAATGTGCATCAAATATCACATAGCCATTTGAATTATAGATGGCCAATGCCATTGATTGACTCATTATTTCCCATGCCCACCTACCAAAAAGCACAGGAAATATTAAGAATTTAAAATTAAATGCCACCATCTCAAACAAAAATTTGCAGAACACAAGATGGTGCTGGGGCGTGTTTACATATCACCAGCAGATTATGGAATTTTATCACCCCGTGCTGGACTCTGGAATAGGGAGGTAAATAGCATACCTAAAAAGTTTTGAAGCTCAAGTCATACAATTGGTATGTTCTATAATTTGGTAGCCACAAAGAGGTCTACCCTAAATAAGGCACCCTTCTTCCTCAAAGTCAATTTCTACATGTATACCTGGTCTGAGGTCCGGAACCCTGAGTCTGTAGCAGCACTGGGGTCACATCCCGGCTGTTGCCACTCTGTGAGAACACTGACTTGGTTCCTGCTTGGCTGATTCTGGCCACAGACTGGAGAGAGAACATACAAGGGTCACAGGAGATAAAAAAACATTGCCCCATTCACACAATATGTCATAAAGAGAGATTTAAGAACCTTCTTAGCAGGGGCACCAGAAGATGGCACATCAAGGACACAGGAGGAATTATATGTCTGTAGGTAGGACCCGTCTCCCGGGCTGGGTGTTTCTAGTGGCAAAATCCCAAAGCTGGCAGACAAAATAAAATTATAAAACAGATGAAAATTTGTCAGCAAACAAATTTACTTTATTTACACCTAAATATATGCATAGTTTGGCTTTTATTATCATCTCTCCCTAAACTCCAGTACAGAAGAATTAAGACTAAAAGGACTCTGCCATCTCAGAGAATCTAGGTTAATTACTTTGAACACAAAAAATTTACTAATCAGGTTATATGGTTTTTATCCTAAAAAGCAGGCTGATGACAAGTGTATGCCTTAACTGGCAGTTAATCAAATGGCTGACATAAAAAATTTTTTGCACATACAAAACCTAAAATTTGGCCAGCGTTCAGATGTAATGTAAAATTTCTTAGAAGGTGGAGTCCTGACAGCTAAGAACACTCTTACATTAAAAGTGAAAATCATCTTACCTGGGTGTGAGCGGGCTCAGTGCTGCCGGACCTCCCAAAAGACTGCGGCCACTTTTTAGTTTGTTCTGAGTCTGTTTAGACAATATAGAGGAACCAGTGCCCAGAGGCAAAGCGTCTGGAGAGATCACTGCTGGGTCTATGTATGACATAGAGGAATCTGTGTTTAAGGAGTACTTTATATTGGAAGATTCCAGGTTCAATCTGTTTAATTCCTACCAAGCAAAAATAAAAGGAAGTCCGAGTTAAAACAAAGTTTCTAACTAAAAGCAACCATCAACAGATAAAAACACTATATTCCTTAATGTTGTCACAGACCAACAACACTAGTTAAATCACTGCACATGAAGTCATCTAAGAGGTCCACAAACTAGAAAAATTGCCACGTTTCATGTATGAAGGAACTGGATATGTAATTGTATTTACAGTTGACGTGTATATATTCCCCTACACACTCCATGTTAACAGCACCATCCAATGTCTATATGAAATCTCTAGCTAAACCACAACATTTCTGATGCATCAGACATAGGATGCCATAAATGCCCCACTAATTAATGTCCACATAAAAACCGATACATGGAATGTTGGCATAAATTTAAATATTTGAGGCTCTCTGCGCATATCCCAATGACAATACAGTGCTGATAAGCCAGAGCAGTTAAAACATACTCCATTGACCTACTTACTATAGTGTCTTGGGGAGTCTCCATTAATACTGTGTCAGGCTGCCTGTGAGATACTATATTGTGATTGTTCACCATTACTGTGCAAGAGTTATTCAGACAGCTACTGAAGTTCTGGAGGGAGGTCAGTTTGAAGGTCTGCTCAGGGTCTGGCTTTTCACCTGCATTATACAATAAAAACAAATACAGTGAACCCTTTCAATAGGAAATCAACATCCTACAAGTCATAACTGAAGAAAAAAGGATTTCATTCGTTGAATATACAAAGCCAAGACATTTTTTTCTGGTTATAGTTGACAAATTTTAAAAATCAATCCATGGTTTGTGCCACTCAGATAGATTGGGCATTTGTCCTGGGATTATTGGCACCTTAATGGAAGATCTACTTTTTTTTCTTACACAAGATTAAAAACGATGAACGCCAGGGAAGGATCACAAGGCTGCAAGATGGGAAAAAAAAAACGTTTTGGCTTTAAATACCTAAAATAAAAAATAGGCATTGAAACCAAGAACAGACTGTATTTACTGCTGTTAATATAAATAACTGACAAGTAACAACAGTTAACATTATTAACAAAACTCCCTAAAAGTTTTTTTGCTTACCAATATCAAATTAACTTAATTTTACTTAATTTGAAAAAAGAAAATAAAAAATACCAGTTAAGCCAATCAAACATCCTTGACAGTCTAGTCTGTACAGTTTAGTGCTGTCATAGTGTAACCAAAGGAAGCGAGAGGTTTCCTCCCAGCCTAGGCTATGCTCCCACTGCTACAAAACGCAGTAGAATGCAGGAATTTTGAAGCACAGCAAACACTTTCCATTACTTACAATTAGCAAGTACCCAATGGCACGTTAGACCCAGGCCGCTTGGCTGAGTTACCCTCCCTAGCGGTTGAGACGAACCCAGTTTGTTCACTGTTCAGGCTCACTCCAACCGCAGGGGAATAGGGTGCAGCAGATGGCCTTCACTACTACTCAATACTGGTTTCTCCTCATTCAAATTCCCTTACAGTCACAAGTAAATACTTAGTCACTCATTTCACTCGTTTGGCTTTCTCCAGAAGTCTTTTTTAAAGATCAATTTTGGTCCATATTTCAAAATTCTTATGCATGCCTGTAGGTTATTTTAACAACATACAGAGAAAGGTTATCCTTGATGTATCTGGTATTGCTTTTATCAATATGACCTACTTATTGTAATAAATAGATCTAAATAGAACAGATTTAAAATAAAAAAAGCCAATTTCAAAATGTATAAATTTTCTTATTGTTTATTGGAAATGAATTGTGCACATTTAACTGTAGAAAAGACACCTGATGAATGTAAGGTAGGTGAAGGGGGCAAAAGATTTTTAAGTGCATATCCGTCATGCAGAATAAATTGGAAAATAAAGTCAGACTTACCGATTTCACATAATGCTTCAAAAGGGGACCACAGAAAGGGATTTAGACTAAGGCTCTTTTGGTAACATTCTGATGCTTTGGCCAAGCGATCCGTTTTGCTGTGGAGAAAAAGGGAAACTGTGTTGGATTCTTTCTGCCCTGAACAGCTTAGAAATACCCCTTGCGTTGATATGTGAGGGCTGACAGGTTGCCATGCTAAGGAAAAGAAAATGTATTCTACAATGCCTACAGAGATGACCAAAGTCTGATTGGGTTGATATTATGGGTTTGCCTTAAAGCTCATGCACTGCACAAATACAAGACTGGAAAATTCTCATAACAAATGGAATGATCCAGGACATGGGTTTTAAAAAAAAAGGTAATTTGAAAGGGCAGCCTGCCAAGATTCATTACTAGAATCACTGTATTCATTTAAAACATCTCTACAGAGAACACCGACATCTTTTAACCTTCTGGGCATTTTGCCTGTGCACAATCATGGCGGATTCCATTGTAATCGTGTGCAATTGCCTGCCATCCTCCTCCCTTCACATTCCTGATGTCATTGGATGACGTTGGGGATGTTGGGCAGAAAACGGCCGTTGCCTCAATGGTGATACCCCGCCTGTTCGATAGCGCTAAAGAAGCATACGAGGAAAAGGTTTTCACAATCACCGCAGGCTAACCTGCCATAGGTAGGCATCTTCTAATGTAATTTGGAGTGAGTTTGCAGGGTAAGGAAACTTGCCCAGGAGGTTATTGTACAATAGGGAGAATAGTTCCTCACAAGTAACCAGCAGCAGAAGGAAGAGCTGTGTATAGAACTTCATAAATAATTACTGGAATGTTATTTGTTATCTGGCCAGCGGGCCAAGAGGAAACCCATAGTATAGGGAGAGTACAACTTACCAATATACATGGCCGAGCAGCGACAGTGTAAAGCAGGCTGAGTCTCCGAACTCTGTAACTATCTCCTCCTGGCTCTTTTGTTTATTCAGGACACCCCCTGACAGGATCTGTTCACCCTCTGCCAGCCTGCAAAGGAATGAGGAGACTAAAGATGAACAAACTGACAAGACAAGTGCACCCAAGGGGACATGACAGTGAACGGCAAAGTAAATAAAGAAGGACAGAAAAAAAAGACCAACAAACAGTAGCAGTGACAGTGATTTCAGCAGGGACACAAGCATGTACAGAGGAGGAAAGAAAAGACACACTGAATGAAAACATGAAGAATGTGATGCTCATTTGGGCAGTTATGTCCCGAGCAGGTTAAAACTAAAGCCAGAAAAATAATATACATATCCCAAGTGCGATGCTGCCAGGAGGTGCAGTTCCCTTAAAACACTATGGGCTCAAAATCCTAAAAGAGGAGCTGAAGAGCATTCTTGCAGAATTTTAAGCCCCTGGGCATTAGCAGTGGGTACAGCAATGCCAACTGTTTCTGTAGAAAATGTTACAAGCTAGTAATTTGGCAAGTATTTCATTTTTAGATGAAAGCTTGGATGTTAATTTATTGCAAGAATTTTTAAGTCCTTGGGGCTAACTGCAAAAATGGATCATCAAATTTTCATGAAAACATAGTTTTAATGAACAAAAGGTGAGACTTCACTATGTAAAAACACCCAAAGCCCCTCCTAGGCAGAAAGTCATACTCACTTGCTGAGGTCCACACAGCATTTAGCGAGAAGATATTTACATTGTGGGGTGGCACAACTGTGAGTTTTCAGGAGCCGGTAAGCCTTGTAAGCTTTTCCTGAGCGGTAGTAACATGTAGCTAGAAGGAACAATGCTTCTTCTGAATGTACTGCAAAACAAGAAAGGTCAAAACATTGCAATAGATTCAAAGTAATCACGCAAAAGCTTTACCCCATCAAAAACAGAAAACACATTCCTTAACAGTAGCAAGGAGTCCATTGATTGATCAAAAAATCTATTTCTTTGGTAATGAATTAACACTTTTAGCTCTTTAACCTCCCTAGCGCACTGCCCGTATCGCGCCGTTGGCAATCGAGGCAGTGTACACAGTACACGGCCTGTCATTTCCGGCCTCGCGCCGCTGCTCTTCACACAGCTGGTGTCATTATTGACAGCAGCTGCGTGAGAGGGAAAGCCGGCGCTCCTCCATTATCATGGAGGTCTATGGCGCCAGCCCCCCCCCCGCGTCACCGTGACGCGATCGGAGCGGTGCCGAAACCCCGGAAATGCTGCAGCGATGAAGACAATCGCTGCAGCTTTCCGGGGAGGCATCGTGTCTCCCCGATGCCAGCTTCCCCTGCGGTTGAGAGGACCCTGATCGGCGAACGAACAGGGTTCGTCTCAACCGCTAGGGAGGTTAAGCAACTATTTATAGGGGGCTGAAATACAAGCGCAATTGTTGCAGAAAGTCTGGCTTGTTACAGTTGAAGTGGCTAGTGTTGGGCCATGCGACGTATATCCAGCGCAGGGAAAAAAGACGCACACTGGCACATTTGCCAGGGGATTGCTGCAACATGCGGGCAGTTTGCTCATCACTGATTTAGCAAATAAAAAGAACAGCGCCTGAATAGCACTTTCAGCACTTTTCTGCATCTTGGAGACACATCCATTCTTCTTCAGTGGATGCGTCTCTGGAAGGCACTGCGCATTGCTGCAATGAAGGTGCGGCACTCAGCAACTTCAAAACAGCACCGTGGGCATGTCGCTTACAATGTAGAGTGGAAACTGTCCCATTCATTAGACACTGAGACCCCACATACAGCACAGACCTGGGCTCTAGATACTTTCTACCACTTAGTACGCCAGACTAAACAATGATTAAATGACATACCTTCTGCATAAAGTCTTTCTGCCAGGAATACTGCATCTCGGTATGCGTAGTGATTCAGAGCTTGCCATATAGCAGCCTGGAGAAACAGAAGAAACAGAAAATACCATTGCAAGAGGTCCTGGTGATCACAAATATGAGCAGAAGAAAACATCAACTTTGAAGCCATATGAAAGGTCAATGAGTCCCAGCCTGCATATTTAAGGAACATTCACAAGGGCGTCTGGAAACGCCACATTTCTGGCGCCCGGACACCCGAAGATTGATGAAGCTGATTTTACAAGATTTACAATTCATTTAAAAGCTCAGTTTAACTATAAAAAAAATTAAGGAAACAGGATTCTGAAAGTAACATACTAAACAAGTTTGCTTTTTGTATTTTAGTTGTTGGATGCTTTAGTATGTCTCATGGTTGAACAGAAGGGGCCCATTGCGCTCTGTGTAATGCTGCGGTGAACCCACGTTCCAGTGCTAGAGGATGGATAATCAGACTTGATCACGGCCGTTAGAGAACTGAATTAAGTTAAGCATTATTCTGAATTAGATTATGCCTTCATAAATCAGTTCCACATTAGGTTTCCATATTAAGTTATAAATGCATTGATTCGCACACTGTTATCACATAAAAGGTTTAGGACTACTGTCAGGGGAGGAAACCACCAATGAAAGAAATGCCCTCACTTTGCCCATTCTCTATAATGGTTGATCGGATATAAGCCGTTTTCACTGTGTCTTTTCCCCGCGATTGACATGTCCAATGCAGGAAAAAAAGATGCAGACACAAATGGCCGTTGTGTGCCCTCAATATGCGAGCAGATTCTCAGTTGAGTGCGCATTACTGCCAGTGGACACACGCCTTATTCATTTGAATAGGGAAAGTGCGTCCCGCTGATTCCTTCATTGACACTTAATGCACTAAACCAGAAGTGTCAGACTCAAATACACAAAATTAATAAAACTTGAAAAAAAGTTAAGGGCCAATGACATGCCATGCAATAGGCGCAAACACCCAGGGGCTTCAGCATTTGTTTACGGTGTGTCAGAGCTGCATCAATGTTAACGCAGCATGTTGGCACGTGCAGGCAACGAGTCCATACAATAGGCATTGCACCCTTAAAAAAAGCATCTATTGCTTTTCGTACAGGTATTTGGTGTGTTTGTTCCTTAATGGAACTTATACATCTGCGTTTAAAAAATGTAAAACTACTTAAAGCAGACCTACCACCAGGAATCTATGTTTTCATGAATGGCACTAG
This sequence comes from Ptychadena robeensis, assembly GCA_036250615.1. NCBI lineage: Eukaryota > Metazoa > Chordata > Amphibia > Anura > Ptychadenidae > Ptychadena > Ptychadena robeensis. The sequence goes on from CM070042.1 coordinate 12,792,679, forward strand.
AAGTGCCAATAATAGGGAGGAATGCAGTGAAAAACCTCAAAAACTTACCTGTAATGAGCAATTTAGGAATATAATCCGGCATTTCTCTTCATTTCCTGGTTCATGGTGTCAGCAGAAGCCGGCAGCACGTCACAACAACACGTGATTTTTCAGTGAGCTGCTTTGCCATAGAAGATCACTGAACGCCCCCAGTGGCCACCCGCGATATTGCACCACCATGTGTTGGATTTACACTGAAAAATCACGTGTTGTTGTGACGTGCTGCCGGGTCTTGCTGAGCCCATTAACCAGGAAGTGAACAGGAATGCCGGATTATATTACTAAATTGCTCATTACAGGTAAGTTTTTGGGTTTTTTCACTGCATTCCTCCCTATTATTGGCACTTCTAGTGCCATTCATGAAAACATAGATTCCTGGTGGTAGGTCTGCTTTAAGCTCAGCGAGTGTAGCAAGCAGCAAGGCTGCGCAGGACCATGGACTAAATCTGGCCCTCCGGCCAGAGTTTGATACTTATGCTCTATACATAAGACTCTTGATAATATATCATTCCTACATGTGCAATGCAATACAGGTAGCAGAAAAAAGTTGGGCGTTAGGGCTCTTTCACAACAAAAGTTTTGTGCTTTTGGCAAGGTGGTGTGCAATACACTTGGTACGCAGGTTTCCTATTATAAATCTGTGTTAGGCCACCCCATACAGCTTTAGATTTCTGTCACATTTCCTTTAGATCTCTTTTTGTTTTACCAAAACCATGCAATATGAAGGACTTTCTAAACAATCAAGGACCCTATACTACACCAGTTGTTGGTTGGTAGAGAAATTATATCTGACAGAAAGATCTAAAGGTGTATGGCCAGCTTTACTCTTTACCCTAATGTGCTGTGTTGTGCGGCCTGTCTATAAAACACACTGCAGTATCCAGGAAGCCTAATGAGAAGAAATATGAACTAACCACACAGACCACCATGGACTGATTCGGGGGTTTCAACACTTATGTCAATATACAGGTTGCAATGACCTGCAACTTTTCCCAGACTTTTCTTGGAATCCAGCACCCTAAAACCCAAAGCTCCCAGCATGTCCATACACACTATTATCTGCAAGGAAGGTATGCGATGGTAAACTGGAGATGTCAACATAAACCTAACCTGTCCTCCACAGACATACATTAGGGCTGAAGGTTCAATATATGCCTGGATTCCAATGAGCGCAGCTCCACCCCCCCCCCCCCCCCCCCCCCTGGGTGGCCCCTTTAAATGAATGGGCTGATATATACCCAACACGCCAGGGCATGTTAGTTATAAGTCTGAAGCATCTATTAACTGGCAATGGACCAGTCATACATAAAGTCTCCGTCACGTTATCACAGGCCCTCACATGAACCTAAACGCAATGGATGCTTGTGGTTGGGGTTATGACAGGCTGTGGTGCCCATTGACTTGCATGGGGGGCTTGTGCCAAGCCCTTAAGATGAACAGTTTTTTGTATTTTTGTCTACAATTGGAGTGATAAACTTCCATCACTATAAGTATGACAGAGGCAATGAGGAGTCTTCCTGAAAGAAAGATTAGTCACTAGCTGTAGAACTGGTTAGTAGAAGTCCTCCTTTGTAGGCCCAGACTCTCTCGGTTTCCACAGAACCAGTTTAACATAATATCAGCAATTAAATGTATTTCTTATGTTCATTTAAGAATTTGTATGCAATTGCTTGTAAAAAGAACCATCATGTTTAATGCGGATTCCAATGATATTTAACATAACCAATCATTAGTACAAGAAACATCCTGCTGAGGTGGGTTCTGCTTTCTGTTCGGATGTCATAATAAACCTCCATATTTACAGATAAGTGCCAAAACTCACTAATCTCACCAACATTAAATGTGTAAAAAAGTACTGGCAACGTCCTAACGTCTTACTAATGTGAAAACGATTAACAGCCAATTTGTAAATACCTCATGCGGATAGCAGCTTAACCTCCTGGGTGGTTACCCCAACTTAACTTGGGGTAGGTTTGCTTACCCCGAGTTATAACTATGGATGCTCAGCTATCCCCGGCGTGCATGCAGCAATGTAGCACATCAGCGGACCTGCTGATCTATCCTGGGTCCACTGCTTTGGCGTCATCGATGATGCCAAAGAGGTGGGGGGTGGAGGTGATAGTCGCCATTGACCTCCATGCAATGGAGGCGGTACCAGATTTTTGTCATCACATCCCTGGCGTCATTGATGATGATTGTTACCTTGTTATCCGCTGTAATTGCCTTTGTTGCTCTGCAAAACGCTCAGGAGGTTAAACAATGACAAATAAATATATTACTCATTCCTATTTAGGAATGAAATTTGCAATATACTGGGGAGCGTTTCTATGTCCTGAATTCATTCAGCAGCTGTGATTACTGGGCCATTATAGAGAACACTGATGATCATCCACCATTCTTTTACCAATGAGGATTGAAGTGAACATCACCAAAGTCTTGTTATAAAATCTCCCCTGTTCTTGATACCGTAATTAAAAGAATACACTGCTGCTGTTTGTTTAGGGACTTAACCAGGAGAACCCTTATACAAACTACATTCTGAAATCCAAGAAAAAAGGGGACCAGTCTGTAAAGCAAAAGGGGCAGAGACTGCATTAGTAAAATACAGTGTTTTGCACATAAGAAACACACCCATGTTTTTTGGGAAAAAAATTAAGAAAAAAAAAATATATATATGTAAGACTTTCTGTTTTATTCGTTGTAAAATTAGACGGGAGGAGAGAACCCCACAACTAATTGGAACATCTCAGGGGCAAGGGGACTTTAACGGTCACTAATGTGTAATGAGATAACATGTGGATAATTTGTTCAAAACAGTAGCGATTTATTAGATGTTAAACCCCAGGGGTCAATCCTGTTGATACAGGACTTTTTATCCTGACTTACTGATTATTGTATTATATTTTTAATATATTTATTCAATTATCTACTTATACTTTGTTATGTACCCCAGTGTTCTCCCCAGATTTTTTTTTCAGCCGGGCGGCGCGATGACGTCATCGCGCCGCCTGCACCGGTCCGGCGGCCTCTCTGATAGGCTGCCGGCCGGCGGCAGCACACAAGTCCTCTGACAGGCGGCGCCTCCCCATTCTTCAGGAGCGCGCCGCAGCCACTGAAGGACTCCGGCCCGCGGCTCCGGTAGTGTGCCGCGGGCCGGAGTCTTTCAGTGGCTGTGGCGCGCTCCTGAAGAATGGGAGGCGCCGCCTGTCAGGCTGCTCGCCGTGGAGGACTTGTGTGCCGGGCGGGGACTAAAATCTCCCGGGCCAATCTGCTTTGGGGAGAACACTGTACCCAATACATGCAGAAGTAACACAAACACTGTAATGTCCCATGTTTTGAATTTTAACATCTAATAAATCGCTACTGTTTCGAACAAATTATCCACATGTTATTTCATTACACATTAGTGACCGTTAAAGTCCCCTTGCCCCTGAGATGTTCTCAGGGGGAATCCAATTAGTTGTGGGGTTCTCTCCTCCCGTCTAATTTTACAATGAATATATATTTGGGATGTTGGTCACATTACCCAGATAAGTGCAACTTTTTGTTTATGACTTTCTGTTTTAGAGTGAATGTAAAGCATGTTTTGGCAGAGAGTTCAGAGACCAACTTATAGAGACTTACTTTAAGGTACCCATACACGTTGCGATTTTTCGGGGACCGATGCGATATTCGATTTCGATGCCCGATTTTTGCTTTAGTGCTATTTTTAAAAGTCGGTCGGATGCCCGATTTTTTGCCCGATTATTCAACCGATCGGCTGGTTGGATTGGGAATCTTTTAAGAGTGGCCGACCGTCCAAAAATTACAGGCATCCTCATTCGGGACCCGACCGACTTTTCGGCCGATTTTTCTAAAAACAGCATCGGTCGGACTACATTTGCATGTTAGGAATCCCGAACGATCGACCGACCGGATCGGTCGGAAGGGCTAAAATCGCACGAAAAATCGCAACGTGTATGGGTACCTTTACACTGGAAGCTCACCCTGGAAGAGGTAATGTACATGTTTAATGAGTGGCTCATTCAGCATACCTAATATGCTAATTCTAAGTGCAGAGGATATTACCTGCTTTGGCAGCCCAAGACGCACACTTCCTCCTGAGTGAATATGTAATAACATGTTACAGTGTAAGCTACCAGTGTAAAGTAAGTCTATTAGTTAGTCCTGGGCTCTGAGAAGTAGCTCTAGTCCAAGTAAAAATCAATATACAATGTGCTACAGCTCTTCACACCTTGCTGGAACATACTTTTACCATCAGCAGCGTACACAATGGTAGTGAACAAATGTGTCCTATGTGTTCTCATGACTGAGGGCTCAGGATATTGAAACCTTTTCTATACTTCCAGGTGGGGTGTTCAGCAGGAGTTGACATATTAGTTATCTCAAGCTTCTCTTGACCTTCTTTCCCCTTTGTCCTCTGTATTCACTCTTCCCCTTTTAAATAGTGGTTGTGTCCCTTACAATCCCTGTAGACACTGTCTCTAAACAAACCAATTGTCCCATTACTTTTCTGGCCATCCATTTATTAAACAAAATGTCAAAGACAAGCCCAAAGTTTCAGCACTTGCATTGCCATGCTGTGGATAGAGAAATATTAGGATTCTGCGTGTGTGCATCATCATTCCCAATCTCCACTATTGCAGTTCCTCTGGAGATTGGGAGAGCCAAGAGAATCAGCAAGGTCAGACCTCCAACCCAGACGATTCCTACTCATCATCCTGTGACCACTTCATTTGTATCCAGGAGATTCTTTGACTATGAAACCTTACATCTAACATGCACATATTAATATGCAATAAGGCTAGGGCTCCACTTTGCCCTTGGATGTGCTGTCATAAGCGCATCCACTGAGCGCAGGTCCACCCTCTTTTTCACTCTGTTGAAGAAGCCACCCATTGATGGCAATGTGGCTGTGACAGGGTTGTCTCCACAGTCCATCAGAGGCCCCGATCCGTTGGTCTGAGCTTCCGCATCGACATCAACAAAACGGAGGCTAAACGGATGACGTAACCATTGATAATCAATGGATGTGTCATAATGGCGTATAACCAGCGGGCCCGTTATGTATACGTCGGCACAAGGGGGTGTGTTATTAGATGCAATATGTAGCGCAGGCGATAACGTGGCCCTAACAGAGTGAAAAAGGAGGGCTTGCGCTTGTTGGATGCACGGACGTCAGGGCATCCTAGCCTAAGGGCCACGATTTCTGCCGCGCTACGTAGCACATCCCCTTTAAATTCATGAGGTGACACATAACTAACTTGCTAGGGCACATTGGGCATACGTCATGATGATGGGTTCATTGACGGGTGCATCATCCATCAAGCTTCACTTGTGTTGATGATGAAGCAGAGCCCTGAGTGACAGAGGTTAGGACCAACAGATCTGGTGCTCCGACGGGCTGTGGAGAGGCCCTGTCATAATCCCATTGCCGTCAACTGGCGGCCTCTGCACTGCATTGAAATCCCTGCATTCAACGCATACTGGAGTCAGAGCCTAGTGCTTTTGTTGGCGGCAGGATATCCAGAAACCTTTATTCCTAGGAAAGAATATGGAATGGGTTGACTAATCCAATACAAGGTCAGAGTGCAGTCAGTCAAGCCCCAAACAGTGACAATCCAATAACCATCTCCCATCAACCCTAACCCACAGCAAGGTTCACAAGAGAACATTACGCTGCATTTATTTGGAATACACATTTACCTTTACAAAACAAAGGGGTGGGCAAACCTCTTCTGTGACAACCAAGCAAAAACTTCCAGAACTGACTAATGCAACGACCATGGTCATTCCACGGTAGAACCAGCGTCCAATGGTCATCTCAACTTGAGTTCATAAAAACTGACATTTGGGTTGCCTAAAAATTCTCAAATGTGTCTTTGTAGTGGGGTAAGGTGGAGCCAACCAAACCCCTTCATAATAGCCTGTTTGCCCAGAATAACCCAATACCCACTTCTGTATATAGCCGAGACCTGAATGTGGCCAGACACAACAACCATCACCATCTCCACCAAACCCTGATCATCTCATCCAGCCAAAATGTTCCATATGATCATCTTGCGTCAATGCCCACCTAAAAAACAAAGGACGCGCAAACAAGAACTTAATGGTTGTTTTAGCTTGGTCTTTGCGATCAAGGGGATGAACTACAAAGAGGTAAAACCAGTCGGCCTTTTTGGCAGCCCTATTTAACAAGAAATCGGCAAGAATTATCCAACAATGTGAACGTCTCTTTCCTACCAAAGCTTAGAAACAGACACAACCACCGTGGTCACCGCAACCCAAAATATAAAAGCCCCCGCCCCCCCCCCACACACCTTACCATACAATTTCTGAACAATCAACTTTTGTTCTACCAAAGCCATGTTATATGAGGACCTGTCTAACCTTCCAATCACTATGTATTCTATCAGGGAGGACCCGGCACT
>CM070042.1:12840590-12851064 GCA_036250615.1 Ptychadena robeensis
GGCTCCGATCAGTGTTGGACGAGTCCAGCTCGTCCAGTGCACTTTCAGCATGTCAGCATTAGACGAGCTGGACTCGTCACAACCGCTAGGGAGGTTAATCAAGCATATCAATGGTTTATAAAATATGCTCATGTTATATGTGTAAAGCTGGGCATAGACGTGACGATTCCTGCACGACCCAACCGGCAATCGGATGCCGCACGCGCTCCCGCATCCGTTCTGGACTGGGTCGTCAAGGAATTAGGTGCGCCAACCTGCAGGATTGGGCTAAAATCAGCCGTCATGTTGGATCGCACATTGATTCGATCCCATTAGTTCGGCTGCCCCCAGCCAAAGTAATGGGCAGCACACAAAGGGTGGGCGTGATGACGTCATCACGCCCGCCCCTAGTGCCGAAATCGTGAGTCGATTGGAAATCATCCCTTCTATTCCCAGCTTTAGAATGGACTTCACATTTTAAGGAATTGTTACTGTATGTAACTGTGATCAGCCTTTTGCAAGTTGCCCTGCCCTGGGTTATAATAGGTGGTTGGTACTTTCCCAACTTGTCTTTTGTCTATGGAGAAGTGCTGAAAGCAGACCTGCTACAGAACAGTCCAGTGGCACCAGGCCTGCTTGTTTACCTTCCTTTCCTATGTGAATAGAGGAGAGACTCCCCTTCCCAGCTAAGGGTAAGGTATTTGCCTAGCCCCTTAGGATTACCATATTGTTAGAGGAGCAAGTAAGTGCACTGCAGTTCTAGAAGGCTGGCACAGAAGTAGAATGTTGGTCCATTATATCTGCAAATATATCCTCATGTGACTTTCTCAGACTGGGTTCAGACTGTGTCAGGGAGTATATACAGTAATTGCCATAACTTGTCATTTATCTTTGTTTAGTAAGAGCAGAAAGGGAAAGGTAAGTATATGCAGCAGGAGAAGGTGTTATTGTTTTTTTTAATGTGGAAAAAAATAGGTCCATTGAAATTAAAACCTCAGAATTGTTGTGCCCGCTAGGGAATATGCATCAATTATGTGAAAAGTTCACCAATGGCAGCCTCCATTATTCAGTCATGAAAGGCAAGCCAGTAGCTTTGCCCTGCATGGCACAATGATAATAAATTAGCAGCTTATATCTTTCTTTTCCAAACATGCTGGCCAACAAAGCATGGCACATGGGGGAATACAATGGATCTCACATCTATTGTGTAAATATTAGTCACCTTTAAAAATCGCTTCATCACCTTCACCTCCTTCTCATGATAAACGGTCTAAGACCGCCACAGTTTTTCATGCATCCTTCCTGCAAAGACCGCCTGCAGTAAACCTTGTTAGATGCCAACTAGGGCATCCAATATTACTTGAGGCTTCATGTACTGCCAGTTGGGTGAGACTGACAGCTGCCATCAATCTTCAGCAGCATCCAGAGAAATAAAATCCTGCAGATCTGAATCTCAGCCCTTAATGCGTTAACTGTTTCAGGATTAAGGACATTTGCAGCGCTGCTTCAGTCAGAATAATAATTTAAATTCTAGACAGACAATCAATGAAATGGTGTGGTCATTAAGATATCATTAGACATTTTTATTAATTGCAAGCAGCATAGATCTCTGTGTTTTGACCTGGTAACAGCCCCTTGGTATCCATGCATAGCAGAGCTCAGAGAGAAGAAGATAGAAGCAGTACAGTGTGCCATTCAAATGACAGGAAGAGAAAGCAGACTGGCATTGATGTGGCTCCCAATCTCCCTATTATATGCAAATTGTGTCTGCTGGTAACATCACTCTATATATTTCCAATGAAATGTTTACAGAGGATATGCTATGAAAATTTTTAATAAAATCCAAATCTAAGGGCCCCCATACACCTTTAGATTTCTCTGTCAGATTTCCTTTAGATCTCCTTTTGTTTTACCAAAACCATGTAATATGAGGGACTTTCTAAACCATCAAGTCTACCGGTGTTCAATAGCAGAGGGCCCGGCACTACATAGTTGTTGGTAGATCTAAAGGATATCTGACACAGAGATCTAAAGCTGGGCATAGACGTACCAATTCCTGCATGACCCGACCCCCGATCCAATGCCGTGTGCGCTCCTGCAATCCTAACGAGGATTGGGCTAAAATTAGCCGTCCTGCCGGATCGCACAGTTATCCGAAAGGGATGATAAATTTTAGCCCAATTACATTAGTTCAGTTGGGGACGGCTGCCCCCAGCCGAAGTAATGAGCTGCAGATGCAGAGTGCCGTCCGATTCTGGGCAGTAGCGGGCGGGCGTGATGATGTCATCACGCCGCTCCTAGTGCAGAGAATCGGATAAGGAATAGACGGTAAATTGTACCATCTATTCCCAGCTTAAAGGTGTATGGCTAGCTTAAGTCTTATCACCAAAGATTACTCATCCCTTAGGTTTCTGTACATTCTTATTGGCTAGTGAAGTTGTTCATCTTGAAGATGGTCCAATGTGAGTGTATGAAAGGTGGATTATAGTGTCAAACTTCACAGCAGCATTGGAACTTTGCCTTTCTAATGCAGATATGACTTTAATGGGAAGATTTGGGAAACCCCAACAGATATGAGCAAGTCAAACTGTAAAAGTGCAAGGAATCAACAGATGACAAGAGGGGGCTTAAGTGTCTGCAAACTTTATTTCGCACAGGACCCAACAGGGACTTGCGGATAACAGGGCAACTTATAACAAACAATAAAGTAAATTGTATAGACAAAATTGATTTCCTGCTCTAAAACATCAGCCGCTAGGTTGGTGAGAAAGAGCCAGAGGAAAACAGATGGGTACCCTCAACCCGAAGGGTGTTTTGGATCTCTAAAGATATATATGTTACATTAGTCGATACTGCCGTAACAATAATGTGTATATCAGATTAAAAAAGCATGATTTTATTAGACATAATTTAAGCACAACATGATTAACCACATCAAATTTAAAATCAAATACAGTTGATGGACAGACATAAATGTCACAAGGGGTATGGTACGGGAATCTTATTCCCTTGGGATTTGAGACGGACACGGACGGACGGACGGACCAATCGAGATCCAAAATACCCTTCGGGTTGAGGGTACCCATCTGTTTTCCTCTGGCTCTTTCTCACCAACCTAGCGGCTGATGTTTTAGAGCAGGGAATCAATTTTGTCTATACAATTAACTTCTATAGGGTGTGGATCCTCCACAGTATAATAGATTTAAATATTTATATAAATTTATCACCCTGCACCCTACAATTTCAGAAACAATAAAGTAATATGAAGAGCAGGGACAGGGTAACCCTGTTTGATCTAGGGAACCCACACTGCCTAGACCATACTGGCTTAATGAAACCAAGGGAAATAGGGCCAGCACCGACCAGTACTTGCATGTCCAAAGGATGAAGGTGGCAGGTTGGTGGGATCACAGCCCCGGCAGACAATTGGGTCTGCTCCACATAGTAGGGGACACTTGCCATCCCACTGGAAACCTGGCACTGGTCTGTAGTGGAAGAAGCAGCAGCTCCTCATAACTTAGACTGTGGTAGATATCAGGTCTCGGAGTAGACAGCATGTCCAGTTACTTTTACACCATCAAACCCTTCCCCACTGAGCAGCTTCCTGGGGGCAGAACCCTCCCTTACATCTGCTTGGGGCCCAGGGGAATAATGGTCTAGGATCTTAAAGGGGACACCACCCTGGTTCTGCAGGTGCATGACACTACAAAACTTGTATCCATATAGTCCTAATCTATACACCGCACAGGTCTGTCTAGGACAAAATACTTAATTTGTCTTTTTCTGCAGTTAAGTAACACCTGGAGGTTATGTTCCTCCGTTTGTATGTTCCTTACTAGTACTTCAACACAAGACTTATGCTGTTTCTCCTCCTACCAATATGCGCTCTGCCCCAATGTATGCAATTCCACAGATCTCCATTCATTTGGGTCAAACTGCCTGGAGCTTTAAGATATTAATAGATGTCTAGAAAGCTGTCTAAGAAGTAAAATGCAGAAAATGTGCAGCTAGCTGAGTGTTAAATGAAGGAGTCGGTGTCTAAATGGTATAAAAGCCTGGGGGAAGGGGGTCTGGGAAGGAGGCTAATGACAAGAAGGAGGGGGGCTTCCATAGCTCTGATTATTTTGAGTTGGTTATGTCCCTCTGAGGCTGCTGGTAATTTAGTGGCATTTTGATGCAAGTTATTTTGGGCTGAAAACACATCATTTGAGCTCCCTGCGAGAACAGCGGCAGATAAAGACTTTGCAGCAAAAGGCAACACGATCTATGCTGTGTTACACAATGTGCAGAACAAGCCTTATAAAACCCTCCAACTATGTGTCTAAACATTGCTACCTAACAGGCTGCATTAATGTTGTGATATGCTGCAGAGTTCCACAAAAGTGACACTCTGCCAGTGCCGTGCTGAAATATTCTACATTTCATTCTAGGATCAACCTGCCACATTCCAGCTGTCAGAGAACAAATCCTAACACTTCCACCTATAACACAGGCAAATAGTGCTGGCACATGCAGTTGCTTATGGAGATGATAAGAATATGCAGAATATTTAACATTAGCATGCAGACTGCATATGACCCACTCCAACTGTGCAGCTGCAGGAATCGAGGGGCTCAGTTGCAGTTTGTATGCAATTTGCATCTCATTGACCATCTCAAGTATGAAAGGCTATAATTTTTCATATTGCAATCATCAGCAAGAACAGCTCAGCAGGACCTACCAAGCTTTTAATCCTGCCAGGGTGGGTTATATTTAGAAATGCTTGAGATTCATTAATATTTTATTATATTTATTCCTGTCATTTTGGTCTCTTCAGTTTAGACCAGTAACAGTTTATTATTTTGTAATAGGCTCCTTCGTAGCCACAACTAAGTTTCCTGTGTGATGATTTATAATAGATGCTTTAAATGAATACTCTCTTATAAATTGTATGTTTTGCATTAATATTTGTGCTGCAGTACTAAGCTGTCCCCTGCAGTACTTTTTTTCATCACAAGATGTCCTCGGTCTGCTTTGTTGACCAATGGCCAGCATCAATCAACCCACTTCCCCTAAACCCAAGCTGCGATGGGCCTTCCCATATTATATTGTTGGAGGGCAAAGCAGAAGAAAGTACAGAGACATAACCTCATCACTGTGCTTCTAATATCGGCATGTTCCTTGCATTTTAGCACACCAACTGTCTTCTTTTTGCTCAAAAGGGATGTCGGGAGGCGTATAACAGACAAATGAAGGTACCCATGCTGTTTTTATTTGCAATTTACATGAAATACTTTACTATTGATGCCTTATTTGAAATAAAATTTCCCCAACCACTGAACTGGCCTGTCCAATCATACATCTTTAAAGTTATAATGAACCCTCATGTACAGGAATAAACCAAAATAAAAGGAGACATTTTTTCTATAGGTTTTTGAAAATATCTAAACTTGGAAACAAGCAAACAAAACATTTATTAAATTTTTACTTACCTCTGAGCTGTCCTTTTGGCTCAGTGTCACTCACAAATCCATTCAGTGTAGCTTCCATTCATGCAGGGTTTAGTAGCTGTAGTAATGCTTACCGCCACAGGGGGTGCCAGATTCAATGACAGAAAACTTGAGCAACACAGTGAAGTGAAGACCTGCAACCTAAGATGTGTCGGCACCCTGTGATTTTTCAGAGACAAGGAGAGGGGACTGGTGACAAGGGAAATGCACGTATGATGCCTTATAGGTAAGGATTTTTTTTATCTTTTCTTTTAAAAGGTCGTCCCAATTATAGGGTATTGGCCAGAGAGGAACAGAAAGGTGACTTTAGTTTAGTTATGTTTTACAAGAGGCTTCCATACTCTTTTAAACCTAAGCATAGTTTATGCCCTATTAAGGCCAGTGATGCCTAAGCACCAATCTGCTCAAACAAAAAAATGCACCATGCTATCAGGAAGTGTAAAAATGTATATAAACGTCAGTGTTGCAGTGTTGACCGGGGTCACCCTGGAGTCACCAGATGTGTCTGAATGCAGGTGTTGGTTTACCTCAAGACTGATGTGAGTTTATACTCCTTGATTCAACCAGATTCTTTAGACATGCAACATCTGCTGACGTCCACTGCTATCCCCCTACTTACCGCTGCGGCCCTGGGCGCCATGTTAAATGGTGATGTCAGTTGTGCTGAGTCCTGGTCTACATGCTGCCTTGCAGTGCTTCCTAGGGAATCGGTGCGTGTCACTTCCTGGGATTTAAAAGATTGGTCATGTGTCCTGGCTGGCCAATCATGGTCCTCCTGCATGTATATAAGGGATCTAGTCCCTTTCTACTATGCCTCAGTGTCAAATGTCTCTGCCTAGAGTGTGCTTGCTATCTGTGTTCCTGTGTTGCTGATTCCTGCCTGAGCTCTGAGACTTTCATACGTTTAACCCTTGCCTGCCTGTATTAACTCTTCTGTTGCCAACCCGGCCTGCCTGACCCGTATCTCTGCTGCCAGCCCTGATCTTTTGCCTGCCTGATGACGCTACTGCCTCATCCCTTGGTCCCGCGCTGTTGCCCCTGGTTACGACCTGGCCTGCTGATATGCCAGTGTCCCTGGCACCTCTCCGTGATGCCCCCTGGACCAGCTGCCACGTGTGCCTTCCATCCCTCCAGAGGTAGCGACCTGGTGTTCCCCTCGGGAAAGTCTATCCCCACCTTCAGGGGTATTGTGAAGAACAAGTGGGTTCACTTAGACAACACCCTTAGAGGAGGTAGGACTCGTGGCACAGTGGGTCCACATCCATTGGTTCGTGACAAGACAGTAGATGCCACAGTCAATAACACACACAGTGCAGTAATAAAGGGAGGTCTACTTCTGAATATTTAGGCGCTAATGCTTACTAGTCTAAAAGGAATATGTAAAATAGTTACAAACAGTTCAATACAAACACAGCAGTAATATATACAATGGATTTTGAGGCTCCAATCCAGTAGGCAGGAGCATTAGGGGGTGGATAATAGCTTCTGGTTCCTAGGCTATAGTAATGGGGGAGTACTCTGCTCTCAACCCTGGCAACATAACATCACATAATGATGTTGGTTTCTGTAGTCACAAGCTGGGAAAGCCCAATCCCACGGGGACTGTCTGGAGAGAGAGGCACAGAGCCCTGGTACTCTTCTTGCAGGCAGATCACAGGAGGCCCTGGATGGCTACTTGTATCTTATCTATAACTTCAGTGACCCATCAGCCTCTCCTCTGTTGCTGGCAGATCTCCTCACAGAAAGGGGAAGACATGTCTAGACATTTTAAGATATGTACACTTCTATACACATAGTCTTATTGCCAAACGACTGTTAGAATAGCAGCGATTTCATTACACTACACCATTAGTGTAACAGTGGGTTCTACTGCAGGAAATGAGCGGACCCTTCATCTTTTTTTTTTTTTACAACTGAAACCTTCCTAATTTTCTGTATAATTATTTCTTGAAGCAGGTGCATGTCCTCCCTTGACAGTAGTATGAAAAAAATTAATGCACCTCTTTCTAATGTTGTTTTGGTAATTTGCAGCGGAAAGGTGGTCATATATGGAAGAATGTTTCCTCTGAAATAATTTCAGTATCACAGACAGTGCCGCTTAACCTGCTCCCCTTTGTGCTTTTCTTGGATTCTTTCAGACACCTGTATTTTGCAGGATCCGTGCGCACGGCTGCTAATCTTTGGAAAGAAATTCTGTGTGGTGGTGTTTTTCTGTTGTGTCTCTTTTTTGCCTTCTTTCTCTGACAAGAGAGTGACGGAGAACAAGTGCTACGTGCTCATAACCTACCTTGGCTACCCATGCCGTGCACATAAGCCTTGATATATAGATATCAATGACTGAATAGAGGAAAACTCACGGAAGACCTCGGCTATTTCCGGATCTGCTCGGGTGCAGAGAGCATAGATGATCCCACTAGCAGAAACGCTCAGCGCGAGCATTTCTGCTAGCGGGATCCACTTTTGAACTGGATTAGAGAAAGACATTTCTCTAATCCAGTTCAAAAGTTAAAAAAAAAAAGATTTAATGTTTCCTTTGAAATATTCTCAGTATCACAGACAGTGCCGCTTAACCTGCTCCCCTTTGTGCTTTTCTTGGATTCTTTCAGACACCTGTATTTTGCAGGATCCGTGCGCACGGCTGCTAATCTTTGGAAAGAAATTCTGTGTGGTGTTGTTTTTCTGTTGTGTCTCTTTTTTGCCTTCTTTCTCTGACAAGAGAGTGACGGAGAACAAGTGCTACGTGCTCATAACCTACCTTGGCTACCCATGCCGTGCACATAAGCCTTGATATATAGATATCAATGACTGAATAGAGGAAAACTCGGTATACCTCAGGTAGGAGCTCAACCAGTCTTATCAACTCATCTCTGCTGCAGCAGCTGTGTGTTCAGTTACTGGAAATCACCCATATGATTATTCAATGGGGATTACAAAGGAATGTTAATTGAATGTGCAGAAATAAGCATGGGAGCATAAGGCTTCTATTTGTCATTCATAAATGACTGTCATTATATGCTTATCTTCCTGATCATTGATATTCCTGTGTAGACACAATACTGCATAAATAACATTCAGTGGCACCCCTTAAAATATTACCTTGATTTGTTGAGCTCATCCTTTATTCTGACTAGAACCTATCGTAAGTAGGGATGGTCAAAAAATTCGCAGTGCGAATTTTTAAGTAGAAAATTCGCATAGTCGAATTTTGATGGGGTCATTTCAACTTTTTGCAGAAAAAGTCAAAATCATCCTGATATTTCGACGGAAATCGAAATTTCAACTTAAAAAAGAACTTTGCTTTTGATTTGCCGTGCCGCTATTTCGCGTGCGCACATCGCCATGTTAAATTTTCCCATGCGGGGGTGATTGAAAAATTCGCATTGGCGTAAATTTGCATTGACGTAAATTCGCATTGACGAAAATTCGCATGGTGCTAGCTAACTTTGTCAGCTTATTGCAAAGCCCCTGAAAATGGTATCCTCACAAAAATTGCTGGAGTTGTAGAGAAGGGTTGGGGGGACATTGCTGGAGATGTAGAGAAGGGTTGGGGGACATTGCTGGATTTGTAGAGAAGTGTTGGGGAAACATTTGAAAACAATAAGTTTTGCTCTAACATGTCAAGTTTGTGTATAAATTGGGTTTAAATCTCAGCTCTGATTGTAAAGCTCTGATACTATGTACACTGATTCTTCTATTATAGCTCATACAGCAAATCTGAACTTTCCACCTTATGTGAATTTTTTATCTTATGTGAATTTTCGGCTTTATGCGAATTTATGAATTTTCGACGTTAGAAATTCGAAATTTCGACTTCGCAGTCGAATCGAAATTCGATTGGGAAACTCGAAGTAGAATCAAATTTTATTCATTTCGACCATCTCTAATCGTAAGCAGCAAATTACTGTGAACTTTCAGTTGTTTAAAATGTTTGAAGATCCTGCAATGAACACATGAGTCAGGACACACATAGATTTGTGCAAATAAAGGCAGCAAGGAAGTGGAGGAGTCATGTTTTGGTCTGGAATCAAAGGAGACAGCTTTCGGGTCCCCGAAGGTGTGAAAATAAACTCTGAAAGTGGAGTTTTTAACTTTCTTTCTGTAGCAAAATCTACATGACAATGCACCTCTCTTGCTAAAAGGCACACCGATTATTGTCGGCTATCGGCAATAAAAAAAGAGAGAACCCTATGGTGTGGCCACCCTGGCCTTAATCCAGTAGTGTAACCGCCCAAACACATTGTGGTGCTGTCCCCTTTAAGGAAATGTCCAAGGAGGCCCTACAGGCAGAGATGTAAAAAGCTCGGTTTCAGGAAGTGGGAAGCTAGTCCAGAGCAGGGAGACCTGAAGAGACAGCTGCAATCGGGCACACTAGCTGGCTCCAGGCTCCTCGTGCCGCTTCGTTTGTGCAGGCGTGCGTGCATCCCGCTGACATAATAGCACGCAGTACTAGCCGACCCGGTTGTCAGGAGAACTGCATAGCTCAAGGCTACCCGGATTGCTCCCTTCAAGTGGGGTGGGGCGGAGGCTACCCAGCGGGCCCTACATTGTGGAATCCGTATTTCAATCATCCAGCCCTGGCTGGCCAGTACCTATGCCGACTCCATGTGAGCTGTTGGGACTTCACCCCCTTCTACCTGCATCAAAGACCTGTGCCCGTGTGCTGAGGGACAGGTTGAAGCAGCTACCGCTCTAGATGGAAAAGAGGACTTGTTTTTCTAAAAAGTTCCCGCTGGGTTACTGTGAGTTGCCATATTCATTTTCCTGTTCCTGTTTAACTGGTTAATAAAGCAAGGGTTTTCTAGCATCACGCTTGCCTCTGTGTTGTTGGTTGATCCTGAACTTGCACAATCCTATTAACCTCCCTGGCGGTTCACTGAGGTGCAGATTTCTGTACCAAAAGTGATACAGTGTTTTGCCTTTCCGCTACCATGGGAAATTTTTTTTATTTTTTATTTTTTATAAGTTTACACTTGTTTTCTTTTCTTTTGATTTGGATCGGATAAAAC
>CM070042.1:12897778-12910562 GCA_036250615.1 Ptychadena robeensis
ATAGTGATGCACAGGACCTGTAACGTGAGATGTTTGTAATGTCAAATTTATGTCTGTAATGTATTGTTCTACTTTGGATTACTCTGTATATACACATGATTTAAAATCAGAATTATTGCTTCATATAAAGATGAATAAATTATATGTTACCTTTACAACCTTTCTTGCCGTTTGAAAGTCCCGCATTCTGGTGTACCAGTAAGACATGTGTGTCTCCTGGTAAAGGGTGCCACAACGCACTGATCTCCAACGTGTGTGCGAATTTTTGTCTATAACATGGGTTAGGCTCCCAGTTCTCCCCCCTAAAGCACATGAGTAACTATGGAATTCACACGTCAAGGAAGCCATATTGCCAATTGCCAACTAAAAAAAAATCCAAACACACACATAGACCAGACGAAAAGGAGACAGGGAAGCAAGAGACAGACAAGAAAAGGAGAGATTGAGGATAAGACACAAAGAAATGAGCAGGCCAAAAAGAACAGTTACCAGCATTTCCCTGGCCCTCCACAAGGGACTGGTATTTGTCAGAGTAACAGAAATCAGCCCAGTAAAACCACAACTTAAGGCCCCCATACACCTTACAATCTTACCATACAATTTCTGTACAATCAACTTTTGTTCTACCAAAACCATGTAATATAAGGACCTTTCTAAACTTTCCAATCACTATGTATTCTATCAGGGAGGACCCGGCACTACATAGCAGTGATATATACCTTCCAATCACTATGTATTCTATCAGGGAGGACACTACACTAGAAGTTGGTAGATCTAATGGAAATTTTATAGCGTGATCTAACAGTGTATAGGAGGCATTATGCATTTAAGTTTTTTAAAGCAGACATAGAATTAGATATATGATTTCATGTCCGTTCCATGTGTTATCACACTTCAAGTTTAAAAAAGATCATAGTACAGCCCAAATTAACACCTCCATTCATGCCAGTGATGGAGAGGCGATGAAGGAAATGCTTCCTCTGCTGGCAGCAGACTGATGACATCATCTTTGCCGAGGCAAAGTCATTGACTGGAGCTCAATAATGCCTTTCTACCTTCTGGGCATTGCGCAATGTGCTTCGTCGCGATCTTCTGTGGTGCGCTATTTAAAAAAGTGCACTAAAGGCAATCGCGACAGAACATATTAAATGCCGCTGTGATTTCCTGCACTCCGGGAGGCGCTGAACACATTCACATCGTCACCGGTGAGCACTGGAGGTGTGCTCAAAAACAAGACACCCCTCCCTTAACATGTAGGTTAGTGGTACCGCCTACCCTCGGACATCTTTGGGGGCGGATACAGAAGCATCGCAAGTGTACCGATTCTCAGAATAGCTGTGGAAATTCAGCGGACAGGTGAGTTTTCTTATAGTAAACTCGGGGTAACTCGGGCAGACCGCCTAGAATGTTTTTTTTAATATATAAAAAATAAACAGTGTAGTATTATATTTTACACACTACCCAAATGATCGCAATCATTCGTAATCAGTTCCTAATATCCTGTATTGCCCCTTTTAAAATCAATGTCAGCTTTAAGTGTTATTCATATTCTGGGAAAAATGGTTAAGAAGTCATAAATTCTCCCAGGTAAACTTATGAGCACAACTGTATATATGAGATAACATAGCTAAAGATATTTCTTCACCTTCCGCAGGTCTACTTATAAAGTACTTGGAGAACATTGTGTGAATGTCTTCAGATTTTCTAGAAACAACAGTCTAAAGGTGGCCATACAAAGGTCGATTTCTCGATTTCCTGGCCGATCGATCGGCGAGGAATCGAGTGCAGCCCACCTCGACCGATCGATATGGCCCGTAAATCAGATCGGCCAGGGAACCAACCTGTCTGTGTTTTCTGGTCGATTGGGCACACATCAAGGGGCATTGGTGGAGGCCCACGGATTGATCATCAGGATCATTCCCGATTGACTGACATTTGTGAATTGATCGACTGGTAACAGAATCGTCCAGGAATCCGTGGCCTAAGGTGGTAGGCACAGACTTGTATGGTCGATCGACGCCTGTGACTTCACCGGAGTCGATCGGATCGTCGATCGATCACTCAGGAATCGACACGTGTATGGCCAGCTTAAATCTAGGATATATTGTTAACTTTTCTCTTTATTTAATTTGCAGCATTGTAGATTAGTCTTGAATTGGAAATACCAGATACACAGAACTTGGCTGTAAATCCCTGTGCTTTGTGCATTGGATCTTTGAAAATGTTCCATCCTGAGCTAGAAAGATATAGGAGAACCAATTAGTTTGCTGAATGTAAAATAGATTTATAATTTGAAAGAGGTGAGAGCAGGAGAATTTATGTAAAATAAGAACGATTAGTTCCAGAATACTAATTCCTTGTCTGTACAGAACAGTGCAAGCCATGAAGACTACTATAATCCTCATTAAAGATTTCTTTTAGGGGAGAGGCCCTTTTTAATAGCTTTGGGTTCATTTTTGGCTCAAAAGGTTACTCACATTTAAACTGATTCTCTTGAGCTAAGAACTAAGTGGGTATGTTTGGGGAGACATTACTTACAGAGTATGGCTGGCAAAAATAGATTTTAAATTAGGTGCTATTTAAAGTCAAAAATCATTGTCAAGATGCAAACGCCACCTACTGTAAGAGACAGCCAATAGAACGGTAAATTAGGCACAGATTCGAAAATCATTCCTTTACTTTCTAGACTCTCCAAAATGAAATGCTTGGTTATTACTATTCTAATGACGATTAAATCTGTAACAGCAATGCTCTAGCAAATGCTTTTTTTTTTAGCACTGCCAAAAAGAAATGGGCTGGTAAATATGTTATAAGGACTCTGGTGCGCCCTCCATTGGCTGATATAAGTAAATGAAATGAATACATAGAAAATGTTCATATTTATAAAATATTTAGCAATAGTAGAGTGTTGTACCGTGTTAGCCATCTATAAATACAGCAAGTTGGGAGTTCAAGTGATACCGTTTATTGGCTAACTGAAGTCAATTAGAAGAAGCAACGCTTTCGGGAATACGCAGAACCCTTCTTCAGGCTAAACAATTACTGGTCTTATGAAACTACATTATACACAACAAATAACATGGTCAAAAAATATTTGAACAAAAAAAAAGAAACAGTTTTGTCTTGACCACACATGACTGATGGAGGTGAGAGTGAAAGGGTTAGTAATGGAGAAGTGATCAAAAGAGTTAGGAAGATCTATTTGGGGTAATACAGAATAAGCGGTTCAGCCGTGATATATCTCCTCCTCAGCAAAAAGTTTTGTCAAAATATTATGACCATGGTATTTTGTGTATAAAGAAGTTCACAAGACCAGAATTGTATTAGCCTGAAGAAAGGGATCGGCGAGATCGAAAGTTTCTAATGACTTCAGTTAGCCAATAAACGGTATCACTTGAACTCCAAACTTGCTGTATAAAATATTTAAAAATTTATGAAGAAAATTGATAATCCGCTGCACACATTTCCCTTCTCCCTTTTTTTCTTCTCCTACAAAGTGATTTGCAAGTTGATTTTGGATCATAAATCATATGTCACCTGCCTCTTTATATGTCAGCTTTTCTTTTATATGTTAAATGTGGGTGCGTACTATTTAAGTTGGATTTGTAACGGCAGCTGCTGTACGCCGCCGTTGCAGATCTGGGCACCCTGTTCAGCGGTGATTCTAATATTCCTACACACGTCCTTAAACACCAGCGCGTGTCATTTCCTGGGATTTTAGGTATTCGTCATGTGACCTGACTGACCAATAGTGGACCTCCTGCAGCTATATAAGGAACCCTGCCCTTTCAGCCTTGCCTCAGTATTAAGGTATCTGTGTTGTACTAAGCACTGCCTGCCATTGCTGTTCCTGTGATATAGAGATCTGCCTGTGTTCTGAGACTGATACCTGTTAACCCTTACCTGCCTGCTGCCCTCTCCTGCTACCTGCGCTGCCCCAGCCTGTCACACTGTCTGGCTGGCGACACCTGTGTCCCTGGAGCCTTCCCTGCTGTCCCCTGGACCAGCTGCATGTGTTCCTACCATCCCTCAAGAGGTAGCGACCTGGTGATCCCCTCGGGAAAGTCTATCCTCATCATCAGGGGTATTGTGAAGAACGAGTGGGTTCACTAAGACAACGCCCTTAGAGGAGGTAGGACACGTGGCACAGTGGGTCCACACCTGCTGCTCCGTGACAGGATTATTCCAAAGATTTTTCTTCTTCAAAATTACACATTATGTCATATATTTTATTACCCCTTGCTTGGATCCAGCTGGTTTTGTATGCTCCTTTTTTATTTATTTTTTTCTTTGTGTTTTATCATTTCAATTCTTAACCGAAAATGTTTTTTTTAGAAAAAAAAGGATATTTGAATAAAAGTAAGAAAAATTACAGAGAACATTGGGAATATACAGAAGAAATTTGGAAATAACCCAGTACAATCCTGTACAAAAGTTTTGAGAATGACACAAATATTGGTTTTCACAAAGTTTGCTGCTTTAGCTCTTAGGATTTGTAATGTGCAGCATAGGCAATATTCGAATTTGCCACATTTCACAAATTATTCTCCAAATACTCTAAGAAAATTTGAATTTGAGATCTCCTGTCATTATTATGTAATGTGAAAATTGGCAGTAGTGCATGTGAATATTGGGAACGCAATGTGTTGTCACAGCGACATCTAGTGGCAGAATGTGAAAAAGCAGTGTAATCACCACAAGAGACAACACATACAAGTTATTCTTTGCGAAAATCGTCACTTGTACATGTGAATATTGTGAATGCAATGCATGGTAATTATGGCATTACGAAGAAATAGCACTATATTCTTGATCTTGCAAAAAGTGCAGATATTCGCAATAAAAATTTGTGGTTCGAATACTTACAGGTAACACTACTTATGATGCCAATTTTAATAAACTACAGAATGGTTATGAATAGTGATCAGATAAATCAAAGTCCTTTGCCATGAAAATTTACTTAATCCCAAAAAATATATTTCCACTTTCAGCCCTGCCACAAAAGGTTCTGCTGAGATCCCCAAAAAAAGTTCAGCAAGCACCAGGACCTTATCCTAAAGACAAATTAGTTGCAGGATTGAGATGCCACCAGTGCAAAGCTTGCTCCGGAATGGCAGCATGCAGTGCATCTGTAAGCACAGTGAGGTGAAGACATTTGGAGGATGGCCTGGTGTCAAGAAGGACAGCAAAGAAGCCAAGGAAAACACCAAGGACATGCTGAGGACTGGTGAAGCCCCCTTCCAAAATGTTTGGGGCATCAGGAAAAATGTCTGTCCTGAGCAGAAAAGGTGAGTGTTACCATAAGTCCTGTCTCATGCCAACATTAAAGAATCTGGAGACCATTCATGTGTGGAGCTGCTTCTCATCCAAGGGAGTGGTTTCACTCAAAATTTGGCCTAACAACACAGAATATGAATAAATAATGATACCAAAACATCCTCTGGCAGCAAAAAGAAAGTTTGGTGAAGAACATTGACAGGCCAGGAAACTCTCCATACCTTAATTCAATTTAGAACATCTGGTCAATTTTGGGTGAACAAACAAATTGCCCCAAATTCTGAGAAATTTCAAGCATTGATCATGAAAGGGTTGGCATCAGTCAGAACTTGACCCAGACGTTGACTGACAACATGTCAGGGTGAATAGCAGAGGTCTTCAAAAAGAAGGACCAACAGTGCACATATTGGCTTTGATATAATTGTCAATAAAAGCCTTTTAAACTTTTAAAATGTTTGTTATTATACTTCAATTCACCACAAAATCAACCAACAACAACACTGAAGCAACGAATTGGGAAAACCAGTATTTTTGCTATTCTCAAAACTTTTGGTTATGAGTGTAGGTCCTTACGTATCATAGTCTCTAAAGAAAAGTACAGGGCATGAATACAAGACTAAAACTATCTACCGTATTTATTCAAGTATAACGCGCACAATTTTATACCCAAAAAAAAGTCAACGTTTGGGTGCGCTTTATACACGAGGGCTGGGGTGGCGGCCGGTGTAACGCAGAGATCTGCTCGGAAGAATCCTCCGTCTGCATTTGTCATGTCATATCGATCCATTCATGGACGGATCATCCTATTGCAAATCTGTATGTACCGTAAGCAGGCAGCTGAAACGAGGGCTGGGGTGGCGGCCGGTGTAACGCCGAATTCTGCTCCCTTGCCGAGATCTGCTCGGAAGAATCCTCCGTCTGCATTTGTCATGTCATGTGCGGAGGGCAAGAAGACCGGGGAACATGGACTTAGCAGCCGCCGTGGGTGAGTTTTGCGGCCATTGCTGTTGAAGGGACCCGGGAGCACAGCTCCATGGACACCGGGGGGTCATGGAGACAGCAGCAGCCAAACTAAATTTTATACCGATTTTTCATCGAAAATTAGGGGTGTGCGTTATACACGAGTGTGCGTTGTACTCGAATAAATACGGTATATACGTAGCAATTTGTACTCTGGGAATATCTTTTATGTTTCCAGAGGCCTGAGAGGAAATAAGAGCTCTGCACACTGTTCTATGAGGAGGGACTAGATGAGCGAGAGTCTGTTGTCTCCTCCACATTGGAAACAAGAAGTCTCAGCTAGAACCATCCTTTGAAGTTGCGTCCTGCCAGATCACTTCCCAATCTAGTCACATAGCCGTACACACATTAGATATTTTGCTGACATGACCACAATAGGTTTTACTGCCTTGTAGAAAGACAGAGAGCAGCAGTGACTGGCCTTTGTTATAACAAACTCCTCGTTTGGGGTTTCAATGGGTAGATGGGTCTAGTTAACACTCCCTCAGTCGAATATTTTTATACACTAATATTCCTATGCGTTTGGATCAATATGCAACTACCAGCCATAACTCTACTGGTTGTTGCAGATAATGCTGATGCATGCTGATTGTGGTCAGAAAGCCCTAATGGCTGCATACAAGATGCTGTTGATCATAGGGTGCACATTGATGCTATGGTAAACAATAGAGATGGTCGAATTTTTCGACTTCCTAACTTTGTGAGCTTATTGCAAAGCCCCTGAAAATGACATCATCACCAAAATTGCAGGAGATGTAGAGAAGGGTTGTAGGAGCATTTGAAAAAAAAAAGTTTTGTTTTAGCACATGTCATTTTTGCATAAATTAGGTTCAAAGTTAAAGTCGAAATTCCGATTTTCGAAATTTTTACTTGATTTTTAACTTAATTTGTGAAAAAACTATTTGTGTTAGAGACATACTTTCTTTTTTGCTGTATACCCCCAACCCTTCTCTACATGTCCAGCAAGTTCTCAGGGGCTTTGCAATTAAGTCGAAACCGTCAAAATGGCCGAATTTTTGAAAAAAAATTCGACCATCTCTAGTAAACAATAGTGATGAGCGGCATAGGCAACATTCGTATACGTGGCATGCCGCAAATTTTATGGAAAACATTTGGAAAATATTCGCATTCGGCAATATTCTGGGTTTTTTTTTTATTGCGAATATCGGCAGGTTTTATTGTGAATTTTGCGCACGCAATATATGTTTAACATAGTGCGAATTTTTATGCAAACTTTTAAAGTGACGATTTTCGCAATATTCGCATTACCCCAATATTCATTTAAAAAACTGTTGATGGTGTTGCTAGGCTCTTGTTGCAGCCTTCCCATTCGTCCACTTGCATTGAGAGGCGTGGGTAATGGATAAAAAATACCGAATATCCGAAATTGCGAATATTTGGCAATATATTCACCATCTTCGCGAATTTCCGATATTCGCGATTAATATTCGGAATCCGAATATTCGCGATCATCACTAGTAAACAACAGATCAGGAAGATATTAATAGTTTATCCGATGCCCCCCATCAACCTTGGGTAAAAAACATTTTAGCCAAAATAGAGGTCTGATTTGCATACATAGGTGTATGTAAGACTTTTACTAGGGTCTGAAAATGTGATTCTATGCTAACCTAGTGCATTGGCACATATGAAAACCCTAGTTTTCACAAAGCATACCAAGCAGAAACATACAGTTCTCAAATCTCTATCCCAGGTTTACATTAAATATTTTTTTCCCAGATCTGGCTCTCTGTTTACGAAGTGGCTTGACCTGTACGTGGCATTTAATGACTTCCTTCCTATTTATGCTCCAATGAAGGTGAATTCATGGTTAAAATGAATCTTTCGAGATGTCTATGACACACACACAACTTCTATCCTGAGGCATGCCATCAGAAAAGTAAATCAGCCGTGAATACCGGTTTTAGCACAGGACAACAAACCGCAGCTTCTGATGCACCTAATAGGGCCAAGGGGCCATAATTATATCAGACAATGATATCATTTCCAGCAAAATCGGCCGCCAATCGGTGTGTGCCCACATGGGGCGACAGATCCCTGTCGCCCCACAGCTCGACCAGCCAGAGAACGGACATGTCCGATGTTCTCTGGCCGATGCCAGCCGATGCTTTTACTTTGAATAAAGACCGGCGTCTTTATTGAAGGTAACAGCCGGCACACAGCCGCCGCCGACGATGCAGGCAGTTTGGGAATGCAGCGTGATGATGTCATCACGCTGCATTCCAGAGCTCATCGGGACTAGTCTGTCGGCACCCAACTCGGTGGGTGTATGGCAGGCTTTAGTAAAAAGGGATTAATTGTTGCTATTAGTAGTTCTGCTGATTACTTAATGTGTGTTTTAAATTAAGTTTTGTTGTTGTCATGTAAGGATAGAGTAGATCTAGAGAGTATCTGAACCCAACACAATCATTTTACACTAGTGGAAGTGTCAAAAACTAGAAAGTTAGAAGGAGAATGCAGTGCTTCTATAGAGGACTTTACTATGCTATACTACTATAGAACAGACAGACTGCTGGAGAGTTGAGTATATTATATCCTACACCTGACTTTTGAAGGTTCCTATAGCCCAGTGGTTTCCAAGTTGGGGGGCGCAGCTGGGGTACTGAGGAAGTGACAGCAGTAAGCCAACTAGCGGCAGACAATATGTAGAGTGTAAAGCCTGCCATACACACACCGATCGGCGGCCGGTTTTGCCGCTGACCGACGGGCGTGCGCGCTCGCGGCCGCCGATCGGGGGTGCCCACATCGCGCCCCACAGCTCGGGCGGCCAGAGAACGGACATGTCCGATGTTCTCTGGCTGATGCCATTAACTTCAATGAAGACCGGCATCTGCATTGAAGGTAACGGCCGGCACGCAAAGGGTGCCCGCCGATGTTGTCAGCTTGGAATAGCAGAGCGATGACATCATCACGCTGCTTTACAGAGCTGATCTAAGCAGCTCTGTCTGCCCCACTCGGTGGGTGTATGGCAGGCTTAAGTCGTGTGTGTCTGTGTTTCTCTGAGTGTGTTTGTCTCTGCATGAGTGAAGTGTGTGTGTCTGATTAATGTGAATGATTTATGTTTCTTTGTGATTAGCATGATGCATGAAACCGAATAAAGTTGTATGAGTTGTATTTTGAATAAAGTTTGAGGGCCATTTTACACTAGTACTTGTACATGATGCTGCAACGCAAACACGGCTAGTGTGGAATTGCCCACAATCAGAAGCTGTGTAGTGTGAATGGGGGTGCTGGGTGCTGAATGTTTACTATCTAGAAAAGGGGAAAAGGGGAAACCTCTGCTATAACCTGTCAATCACTTCACGTTGCCACTGCACAGAGGGCACAGTGCATGTGATCATCATCATTGGCTGTTCCCATAATCAAAACATTGCTAATTCACATTTGTTTAAGTTGTTAATTAGTTTGGTTTCCATGATATATTTGAAATTTTCTGACCTGAAACAAGCATGTAGCATGTTAAGCCCATATTACTATCTCTACTTCTTCCTGGACCTTATACCAGAAAGCACTGAATCAGCAATGCTGCCATGTGGACATCATCTTCAAAAGCAAGGCTCAGAATTGTTAAAATACATACTTTTATTTATATATATTACTAAGTGCAATCATCTAAAAACCAATTAAATTGATATTTCTCTGATATAAAGTCCAGAGTTTCCCCCCCCTAGCCTTCCCGACATACAGGTCTGTCTTACCTCCTGTTTCAGTATCTCCTGGCACTGTGTATAATCTCCTCTTCCTGCCCAGCTGCCATTTAGGTGACATTCTCTGTAGACGTTACCTAAGCATACAATCAGAAACATGATATGAATATTAATTTCCTGCTGAGGCATAAATAAACTTGTTTACAGGTGGATAAAGCATGAAAGGCATATAGACAGAAAATGGATTACAAAGGTTTGTTATGTAATATTACAGTGGAATAGCAAAGGGGACATTTAAAGAGTAGCAATCTGGGTATAGTCACATAACCCTAATAAATAAAGCCCAACTGGAGGTCCTGTTGCTAGTGATGGCCAAACAGTCCAATCAGATGTCCACAGTCCTCCCATACTAAATATTAGGGTAAGGTTTGACCCCTCACCCCCCATATTTTTTCCCACTTGTTTCACATCTCCACCATCCAATAACAAAATGATTTACAGTTAAATTAAAAAAATAATGAAAAAATAAAAAGGGACAACAAAAAAAGTATAGGATCCACCACCCAGAGCATAACAGACTGCTGGCATAGAGTCTGGTAATCTTTGGAAATGGAGGCCACGAATAGGGTTTCTTCCCCACAATCTTGCCCCAGTGTTGTGTGGGCTCCTGCCGGGAACATATCATTTCACCCGGCATCTGAAGTTTTATTTAGTCAACGGTGGGGGACCTAAAAAGGGAACTTGCAAGAGCATCAGGGAAGAGACTCCCTCTATGTGGGATACTTGATTCTTTGTGGGAAGAGATGGATTTACAACGGTGGAGTATACACTGTACAGGGTCCTGTGTAGCCTTCCCATGGCCAGGCCTCTCTAAACCCCAAGATGAAAATTATGCATGTCTCCATATGTGTTGGTTAAAGCACACCAAAGTCAAAGGCACAGGTTCTCTATGTTTGAGAGACAAGGCCACGGGGTTCACTGGCATTCCTCTTCAGTAAATTTAATTAGTCACACCCAGCTCACTAGAGGACTAAATGATGCTGCTCACTGACTGTCATGGCAACATTTTGCAATAAGTCACAAGGGTCACTAATATAACATGGCCCTAGGTGTCATCCCTAGTGTTTATTCGTATTACCCAATAATTTATCCATTTGAAAACTTTACCGAAAAGTACACAAAAATCCTGCCAGAAATGTACTTATCTTACTAACTTCCTTTTTAAGATGACAACAGATTGCCTTTTCTGTTCTGGAAACCTTTTCAGTACTGTCAGTCCTTCCGGGAGGATTAGAACTCTTCATATTCCCCCATAAAGCTAGCCATAGACGTTCCGATTCCATGGCCGATCGATCACCCATCCGACCGATTCCGGTGATCTCAGCGGGAATCGGAGCTCCGATCAATCGGCCAATTAAGAGTATCCGATCGCTGCATACCACCTTGTCCCACGGATTCCTGGACGATTCCGTGTCCGATCGCTTACTCCACAAATGGCAACTCCCCCTGATGTGTGCAGAATCGGATCAGAAAGACCAACATGTTGGTTCTCTGTCCGATCCGATTCTGGGCCCCTGAACGATCGGACGTGATCGATCGGACAAGGTGGGCTGCATGCGATTCCGGCACGATCGTTTCGCGTGCACGCGCCCGGAATCGATCGTACCGGAATCAGATGGGAATCTGACCCGTGTATGGGGGCCTTTTGGCTTTGTTCCAAGCTTATGTATGATCTAAAAATATTTTATATACAACTACACTTACAGAAATAATACAAGCCTAGTATTTATGCAATTGGGAGTAAAAAAAGTATTTAAAAAATGTGGGTTAAAGAAGGAAATTATGCTGGGACCTGCCATGCTCTACAGAAGTCTCTAGTTTGTTAGTATGCTTTAGTGTTGAGCTCGAATGTTCGAATTGCGAATATCGGCTATTCGAGAATTCGCAAATTTCGTGAATATGACAGCAGATATTCCTAATTTCGAATTTTGGTGATATTATGCATTGGGATGCTTATGGCCATGGATTGCGAATATATAGTCCCAATGCGAAAATCAATAGCACATGTGACCATTCATTTTGAAGGTAATTCGAGGTGATTATAATTGTGAATATATGTTTGCAATGCTCTCGCAATTGTGAATATTCACAAATATCGAATCGTAGATTAGTAGAATTATTTGCGAAATATCGCAAATTCGAATATTGCCTATGCCGCTCATCACTAGTATGTATGAAGAAGGATGTGGAAGGTTTCTCCAGATTTTGCTAGGCGTGTTCTGTGCCTAGTTCTCCTACCAATTTTAATGGTCAAACTCCAAATTTCATACACCGGTCGACCAGTAAATTTCTACCACAATTTTTTACATTTAAAAGCTTTTAAAAATTACACAAACTATTACATATAAAAATGGAATTTAATTAGTATAGAGGTTTACCGGACCTCTTACCTATTCCTAAAGGCTTAAAGGCCATTTCACACTTGCCATGCTTAGTTTTTTGGCTGATAACAGACGCATTAGTGAAAAGGCTACTGTGCCGGTGAAAAACACCGCCTTTCCGCATTGCACTGCTGTATGGGAGATCATTGAGCTGCGTCTCCAAAAATGCAGGGTGTTTGCGATACAGTAAACGCAAATGTGGGGCCACGGTGAAAGGTACAACAGGTGTCTTTTGGAAACATGAACCTTGTGTTAACCCTTGCTGTGCTGCATTGTGGTACTGCAATGCAAACACGGCTAGTGTTAAATGGCCCTTAGGCATTCCCGGGCTGCTGATAGTCAGCAGCAGCCCAGAAGGCAACCACTACCGGCCACCCC
>CM070042.1:12910662-12923340 GCA_036250615.1 Ptychadena robeensis
ATCGATCGGATGGGTGATCGATCGGCCATGGAATCGGAACGTCTATGGCTAGCTTAATGGTGTTCAGGCGAACAAAATTATATGAGTATAGAATTTGTAATTCAGACACCACGGATAGGTTAAAAATGTATCACATTTTATTTTCCAATTCGCATAAAAAATGAACCTGTGAGAATGGTCACAAGATTTTGATCACAATTTACATACAGTGTATGAAGGAGACAAAAAATCATACAGACATAGAAAAAAGTGCAAATATCGCAAACAATTGTACAATACGTGTATCAGTGTGGCTCTATGCGTTTCGCCCACGCCATGGGCGACAGGAGATTTACATCGAAATCTTACAATCACCAACAATTCAGTTCCATTGCTTAACATATCTTCTTAACCCAAACCAGGCGGCATAAAAAGACTTTCATCTAAGAAGGAGATAGGCTATCAACTTGTCCATTGGAGGAGACCTCTCAAATGGCTGTTAGAACGGGATGTTCACTAGACATTCAAGTGGATATTCACAATCAGTCAAAGTGTCAGAGAAAAGTTTTCTTCAGTCCCAGTCAGGTGAGCATGGTCTGTCTGTCCTTACAGGAGCTTCAGTGTTGCGTCCAGTCGATCGTCCAGTCCAATTGTCTTGTATACATACATACTAGCCTATCGCCTTAAGATAGCAAGAATATCCATCATTCGAGAATTTGCAATGGAAGGCAATAGAATACAGACAAATTGAATTTTATGAATTTAGAATGTTTCTTTGTATATTCGCGAAATTACACAAATTCAAATATACCATATGCTGCTCAACACAAGCTGCCACAACCATGCTTCACTGTGGGTGTAGTATTCTTTTGGTGATGTTCAATATTGTTTTTGCGCCAAACATATCTTTTGAAGGTATGGCCAAAAAGTTCAACCTCGGTTTCATCCGATCATAACACCTTTTCCCACATGCTTGGGAGACTTCAGATGTGTTTGTGCAAAATGTAGCTTGGCTTGGATGTTTTTCTTTGTTAGTAAAGGCTTTTGTCTTGCCACTATAATATACAATACTGCACATCACCAAAAGAACATCATTCCCACAGTGAAGCATGGTGGTGGCAGCGTCATGAAATTATATATCTTTGTCTCATTTTTGTACAGCACCGGTACCTGACATTTTACCAGGGGTGTGTAGACTTTGTATATCCACTGTACCTACCTTCACAATTGTAACAATGTCCGCCGCTGTAATTGTACTACATGTCCCAGGCTGAAGCACTTGAGCTCAGCCCTGGCCATGTATCTGCCTGTGAGTAGCATGGGTCATTTTTCCCACACTACTAGGCATGATCTTGAATATCACCTCACCAGGGAACAAACAAGGACATGCACAGTAGCGTGGAAAAAATTACCCATGCTACTTCGCATGTGTGTACAGTTCACCTGAGGTCATGTTGTTTAACATTAGCCTCAGGTAATCTATATGGGCATGAGCAGTAGGGTGGGAAAAATTTGTGTTAAGACATATATTAACATGGATTACCTAAGGCTAAGTTTACACTGTCTCTTGCAAGGTCGTTTTCTGGTCTTTTAAGCGACCAGAAAACGACCTTGCTTTAGGTTTAAAATGGAAGTCAATGAGGTTGTTTAAAGAACAGAAAATGTACCGTCGTTAATCAAGCAGTACGTTTTCTGTTAGTTTTTTGAATGCCTTCTGTCGCGTTCAGAGGGTCGCTTGGTCGTTTAACGACCCCATTGACTTCAATAGTGAAGCCCTGAAAGCGACTGCAGCAAGTTTGCAGAGCTTTTTTCACTCGTTTTTTCAGTCATGAAAAAAACGACCTGGAAGTGGCTTTCACACATTTCCAGGCACCCTGCAGGGTCAGATGACTTCCTGTAGCTGATTGAAGCTCACCTCCTGGACGTTTTTCTGTCTTTAAAGCTAGAGTACATGTTGTACAAGGTCTTTGCTTTAAAGCTTCTTTAAAGCCTTTCTGCCACTGGAGAGCGTCTAGGAAGCTTTAAACGTGACGACAGTGTAAACTTAGCCTAACACTTCATAAAATGGGAAGTGTAAATGGGACCAACCAGGTGAGCAGTATTTTTATAAAAATGAATCAGCAACGGCAGGATCATTAATCTCTCAGTGAAAGTGATTCACGTTAAGTAAATGATTGAACCAATCAGCACATTCAAATACTTAATATATACCATGTGCAGAATCTGCATGTAGTGTGAGTGAATCTACGAGCGGGCCCATATCTGTGATTTTTTTCCCAACAAAGCTGCCACCCTCTTTTTTCCCCATTTCATTATACCTTCTGCACTGCTAAATTATTATTACTTTTTAATTACTTTCAGTTAAGAAAACCTTTCAATATCATAGCAATTCTATGATGAACACCATGTCAAATAGACAGATAGCAGAGAAGTTCTAACTAGATATATACTTGGATAAAATACAGTAGAAATCTAATGCAGGGTTGCTTTGAATACAAAGTAGATATACCCATTAGACATTACTTTCCGTGTCCCCCCCTTAGTCCCCTAGCTCCAGTGGTTGATATGTGCCCTTGCGTCAAATGTAACGCAGGCACAAAGGAAATATTGAACACTTTTCATCCCTCGAGATAAAGGAAGTGAGAGATAAAAGCAAATTCACTTGTAGCAAACAAAACTATTCCCAACAACCAATAACAGACCAAAGTTCACTACAAAGGCAGCTGGTATTGGTATTACAGCATATTTCTTTTAGTGCCTTTTTAGAGGACATCTTTCAGTAAAAGGGAAAGCACATTAGTGAGGTTCTGTTATTTATTAGTAAGGCATTACATTGTTGGATTGAATACAAGACTTAGATACAAAGAAATGAAATATAAAAGACCATGGATGGTTGCTAAATTAATAATACTTCCTTTGGTGAGCTCAGCTCAGAAATCTGTAAATGATGAATTCGAGTTGCCATAAAAAAGAGTCTCTCTGACTCTCATCCTTACAGATGGTCCCTCTAGTCTCACCGACAGGCCTATCTGCTCCCACAGGATTGCCTGGATCCCTTGTAGTGCAGCTCAGCTTTACTGCTCTAAAGACAGCTCCAAAGGAAGACGTTCCTTAAAAATTCTAGGTCTAGGTCATACCTGTCAACCTTACTGTCCCTGAATAAGGGAACATAGGATAATATGGGGGGTTATATTGATTTAAAAAGACCCACACAATGTGTACATAGCGGTGCAAATGTGACCCCCTGCATGTCTGTTGATTACATTTAGTGGACCTGACATGCTCACTGTAAAGAGATACTGTCGACTGCCCCTACATGGCAGAGTAAAAACCATACAGATGTTGAATAAAATATTATTGAAGATTTTAGGTTTAGGAGAGAGCCCATTAAGTGCCCAAGTGGAGATACTTATTAGAGGTTTGCAGGGAAAGGACTTCTACACTCCAATATTATGGTAAGTAGTGTAGATAAAAGTTTCACAGATGTATACGTAAATGGTTTTGTCATCCTTTAACTATAGTGACACAAATAGGTCAATATAAATTGAAGATGAAGAGCAGTGCAAATACTTAAAGTGAAAAACTGTTCAAATAAACAAATGAATAGTGTAAATGAGCCCTAATTGTTGAAATCGCTTATGAGTGGAAACTTCTTGCTTGTTAAGACCCTGCTCTCATCACATTCATTAGTGGCCTAATTAGCAGACAGCTGAATCCTGGTTTGCATTAATTTCCTCACTGATTGGATACAACAGGGTGCTGACATGATCTTAAAGCGGATGTATACTCAAAATCTCAAAAATATATCTAAAATTATAGTTTGACTTCCCTCTGAGCTGTTATGATGGCGATGTAATTCTCCGCAATCCTAAAAAAAATATACTTACCTGCTGTTCCCCGGAATCATATAAAGAATGTCATATCTATCTGTCAGGCTTCCTGGGGTTAATGCAATGCAATATCTTGAGTAGCCACTGGGGGCGGCATACAAAAGAGAAATAATCGATTAAAATTAACCCCTGTGAGGGTAACCCTTTGCTTTGGACTGATTTGTGTACAAATAAACGCAGGCAGGAGCCCTAAGAGATCGAAATCGTGTGGATTGATGCTTTAAGAGCAACCATTTGGAGCTGATCCCCCACAATAATAAAGATCATATAATAATCTATGTAGCTTTCAATACACAGAGCGATCTCTCTCTCTCTCTTTAGTCCAAAATTTTTATTTTTTTTATATTATATATTTTTTAAATATTTAATCATTACAAATTATTAAAGCGGACCTACTGTCAGATTTTCCTCTTTGTACAGAAGTGCCATTAATAGGGCAGAAAAAAAACGTACCTGTATTGAGTCAATTAGGAAGGTCCCTCACAGCCCCTCCTCTCTCCCTCTCTCTGATGACGCAGCGCTACGGTGGGGCAGAGGAGCCAAGATCTCTATGAGAAACACCACCAATGTTCACTCCAAATATTGTACTGACCAATGGCCTTTAAAAACACACAACCAGGGCTTGTGTCCACTGCTGGGAAATTCCAGTGTTCGTCAATTTTGCCATGAATACAACATCCCATTAATTTGACGGTATCCACTTCTATCTAAATGCGATTGTCAGCATTGTTAAAATAGGATGTAGGCGTATTTGGAACGCGGGCATGCCGAGACAGAGTGCCACTTCTGCATTCCTAATACAGCATTGGGAGTCCTCTCCCTCCTATTTGCTAACTGGCTAACTAAGAAAGGAGGGAGTGTTACCTGTCAAATTTTCCCTTTCCTTTTTGAACAATGGAAAACTGACAGGAAGTGACGTCACTGACTGGTATTCAGAACAAGAAAGTGCTAGACTTCCATGTTCCAAATACAGGAACGCCCCTTTAGGTATCAGGAGATATTCCTCTTCTCTGCTGGCTACTATCTAGTAGCCAGCTACATTAGGAGGGAGGGGGCGTTACCCTTTCTACTAACTTCAGAACTTAGGAGGGAGAGTAAAGCTAGCCACACACGGGTAGATTCCCGTGCAATCAACCCCCAATCAATCACAGCGTGGTGACGTCACCACGCTGTGATTGATTGATTTCCGTTCAATCGACCACCAATGTGCACCACATGGGCACATCGATTACCGTTCAATAAAGAAGTCCGGCTAGCTAGAGTTCTCTCCGGCTTCCAGCATGTAAATCATTCTGAAAGCTGAAGAAGAAATCCAGCCAGCTTCTCTCCCGCTCTCCATGGCTGCAGTAAGGAATGCTGACTCCGCCCCCTTCACACAGAGCTGCGCTCTGAGCTGTCCGTTCTATGTGATGATGTCGGCGTTGAGTGTTGGTGATTGATTGAATATGGTTTTCCAACATGTTGGAAACCCGTTCAATCGAGGTACTTCGAGGGGGCTCTATTGAAATCCCTCGAAGGACAGCACACACAGGAAGGATTGTAAGCAGATTCGAGTACAATCAATCACCGTGACCGCGCACGTTGATTGATTGTACTCGAATCGTTTTACAAATCTACCCGTGTGTGCCTAGCTTAAAGCTCCCTCCCTTCTTAGATACCCCAATACAAAATCCTGGGAAATTTCTGGGATTTATTGAAATCGGGACTTGGTATTACATAAAAGCATAACTTTCCCAGCCACAATGGTAGGGTTGACATGTATGGATCTTTTTGAATATGCTCAACATGCCTTGCCCAACATGCATAAAACTGGATTGGTGTAAACCAGTCTTAAATTTTCTCCAAATACATAAGTCAATTAAATGTAATATTTTTAATAGATGCATATGTTTTAAAAGTCTTGTTCTTATGTACAACTTGTAATTATATATGCACATGGGGCATCACTACACAATGGCTGAGCTTTACTGATTCTACTGATAGGGCCTACCTATGAGTCAGCCGATTCATAGGAAACCGCTCGTGATATTGTATTTGAAATTGAATCTATACTTATGTGTTTGTTTATTGACTGGAAAACATTTTTATGAGCTAAGGAAGTTTATGATTTTACTCAAAAGATGAATATCTCAGTTACTCTCTATTTTGTTGCCTTAAAGATTTCAGGGCTAGCCACCCCATGGGTGGGCCAGAACTCTCTTCTGACCGACCAATTATTTGTAAATACAATGTAAATCGGGATGTTGGTGTAGCGTAGCTGTACAGACCATTTCAGGTGCTGTCTCCTTTAATCCTGTAACCCATGAGGTGCATGAGGGGTATAAACTTGTCACACAGGATGAAGGAAGATCAGTCCAGAGGCACGAATCCTGATGAGACTAGGACACAGTTGCTTCCTGAGTTTCCCCCAGCTGGGATAACCTGGAAAACCCTCTTCAAGTGGGATGGAGAGCTCCTTGTCGGCCCGGCCTTGACTGCTGGTCAGGCCATACAGGTTCCGTGTCCTGCCGTGGCAAGGAGGTATTTCTTTCTCCGGCTGTTGAAGAAAACCTGTCTCATTAAGGGGGATAGGCACATCCTTTTGTCTTTGGACCTTGGACCTTGCCCCATTGGGTTCCGAGGTAACTTCACGTGTTCAGTGAGTTCTACTGTTTTAATCAATAAGATTTGCAACATGTATGCCTCTTGTCGTGGTTGATCCTGAACCTGTACATTGGCATCGATTTTATAACCCGGTGCAACCCTTATTTGGATACATTGAATTTTGAACCAATACTTATTCCATTTGAGGTCTAACTGCTCTACACTATGTAAGCCGACACTAATTGAGTCTTTGGTTACATGGACTCCACATGACATGTTCTGCTGCCATGCACTCCAGAGCCACCTAAACTTTTTTAGAAATAGATGGACACAAACATAAATCCAAAGCAGGTACAACAAACCCTTTTGATACATTGCCTCTGTGTATTTAGCTTCATGGCGGAGCTCCAGCATTTTAAATGGCAATGTAGAGATCTTTCCCTCCTTATTATATTGACAGAGGAGAAACCATAATAACACACAGCGACTCTACTTTTTATGCAGGTCCCGTTCTTCCAGGGAGTCAGCTGTCACCCTCACAGTTGTCACCTTCGGTAGCCAAGGACCTAGAGGTTCACGCGGAAGGAAGAAGATTGATGTTGTGACATTCTCACGGCCCACGCTAGCTCCATTGGTTTGCAGGCTGCATGAGTAAGGAGCAGGTCGTGGGATGTGTTCTTCGGAGGACTATCAGTACAGATATCCCCCCCAATACTTTAGGATGCCCTTGTAATGACAACATAGCTGTCTGCCCGCTGGCACGGAATCCTTAGCAGGATGGATTACCCAGTAGTCTGCCTCTTAGCTGATTTGTATTTTGCTGGCGTGGTTATCTCTATTATAGATAGAAAACTTTTGTAGCCATTGCATACCACGCAAGATATATTTAATACACTGCAGTGGTGTATATATAAGCATATAATTGGTTTTCCAGCTTGCCTGGTTTCTCATTACTTGCAGACAAATGCATTTTGCTAGCTGTTTGGAGATTGGGACAGAGAAGGAGGTTCATGTTGTGTCTCATTTTCTCAGGGGTCAAGGGTTCTTTCAAACTTAAAGAAGCACATTCAGAAACAATCGCTCATTTGCATAGTAAGGAGCGAGCTAGAGATTCAGTCATTGAAAAAAGACACAAAGGTCCTGCATAAATTTTAATATATACTAACAGGAGAAGATTTCATTTTTTGTAGTTATATACCTCCCAACTTTAGAAGACGGAAAGAGAAATGCTCTTTTTAATTGAGCAGGAATCCAACAAGAAAAAAATAAACAGCCCATCAATGCTGAACTTTTATCATGCCTTTAATCTTAAATATTTGTAGAGGTTTCTCTCCTGTATGGAAATAGTTTACTCTGATTTCATAGAAGCTGCATGAAGTCAGATATCTGCATTATTTTCTGGTTGGAGGGCATCTAGCATCATCTAGCCCAGTGGTGGGCAACCTCTCTTATCAAAAGAGCCGTTCCGCCCCTTCTTACAGAAAGGAGCTGCAAAACATAACATTTTCAACTCGGCCAAGTTGTGCAACTTTGAGCGATCAAACCAATTGTTAATGGAGAATATTTGCACATATGTTTCTTTTAGACTGAAGTGCAAAAAATAATACATTCAACTCATGGCCAAGTTGTGCAACTTTGAGCGATCAAACCAATTGTTAATGGAGAATATTTGCACATATGTTTCTTTTAGACTGAAGTGTGAAGACATTGTCTGACTTCATTGGCATCAGAGGACTGTACATTGAGTAAAGTTTCTTTCTTAAGAAATATAAGGTCTGTTAAGGAGAAAAGGTTATTGGGATTGGTTTAATTAAGGATCTCTTCTATCTTTAAATGTATCTCCTTCCAGCATTTAATGAGATTATTTTGTTCAATGAAGGCTTAAAGCTTTTAGAGGTGTCCGCTTCAAAGGAGGAGGGCATTGCTCAAACAGACTGCTCTGTTTCCGTATACTCTTGGCTGCACCTTCCCCTCACCTTGTAAAACCTTGAAGTCCTACTTTAAAGCATAAGGGCACCTTTGTAGTGTTAATAACCATTAACTACGGTATGCTTTAAGGTACTGTACCTGTGCTTAATAATTTCCTATAGCTTTTATGCTTAAACACTGTACACTGAAGATTACAGTCTTGTGTGTCTGTGGACAGTGGGTGTTCATGTAAAAGCTATGATCAGTAGAATAGAAAGTAAACTTTTACATTTTCCTATAAGAGTATCGCAATCAGAGAACCCAAAAAATATTTTTTTCTGGCTAGGGCTCAGAAGGAGGTGTCCGTCTTTTGGTTAGGTTATTTTATTTCTAGCAAGTAATACGAAAGAATTCAAGTTTCATGACGCTCTGGCCACTACTTCAGGATGTGCAGTTGTAGCGGAGTGGTAAGTGCATGGTAGGAGAAACCTGTGATTAAGGGGGGTAAGTATGCGTGTGATGAGATATTGTAAGTGAATGTAATATGACACTGTTGTTGTGCAGAGCAGGTGTTTGTGTCTTGTTGCTGTAAAGGTCAAGAACATGCCGGAAGATTCCATTTGATGTAACCATGACATGCCATATGGGAGTGCCCAGCCTGGGGACAGGTATTCTAAGGCCCTGGTAGGAGGTGACAGAGGGTGGAGTGCGGGACTGGGAAGAGAGAGACAGGCTGAGATGGCAATGGCTGTTCCTAGATGGCTGGCATGGTGATGGCATGGACTGTGAAGCTGTACCGTGATGTGGAGAATAAAGATACCAGATCTTACACCAAAGATTAAAGGGACCACTTGCGCCTCTAATTTCTTGGTCACTCTAACCTGGAAACAAATTGGATGGAGACCATTGTAACTGCACATCCTGAAGAAATGACCAGAGCGTTGCGAAGTGGGATACTTTAGTTTTACTTGACAGAAACAAAAGAACTTAACCAAAACATGGGCACCTACTTCTGGTGTATTCTTTGGGAACCCTAGCCTAAAAATTTGGTTGCTCCTGATTAGATTCTTGATTTTTTTTCTTGTTTTCAAGTAACCACCAATATATCTGGAGGCTTGAAGAAAACCTAGCTTCTTCTCCAAAAAAGAGTAGCTATTTGCTCCTCTTGGTCTATTAGGGGGTATATAGTAGACATGAAATGAGTGGGGAGCTCAGAATGAAGCCAGAGTTGTAAGCCAATGACTAGTATATGGATCCAATGCCTTGAGAAGACATGTGAGAGCTAAAAAGTTATGTATCCTGTCCCAGTGAACCTATCACTTTGCAATTTAATCTATGTAACCAGCTGAAATCTACCTTAGCTATTGCAGCAGGCTTTCCTTCTTAAGAAGGCCAGACACATGATTTTCCCATTAAAAAAAACTAAAAAAAAAATACCCCAACATGTCCGATCGCCTTCTTTTCGATTTCTTGTTCAATGTTTTTTGGCCGATCGTACCAGGTGGGCAGGAATCGAATCCGGTTTAATCGAGATTTTTTGGCCGATGGAATGGAATTCTATTCCTGTCCACCTGGTACGATCGACCAAAAGAAATCGAAAAGAATATGTCATTTTTTTGGTTGATTGTTTGGTCAAAGTACATTAATGGGGACTCTTGATCTCCTGTCCGATGGGCCCATATTTACATATCCATTTTGAATACAGGCTACACATTTATCTGTAATGATAAAATAATGATTATTTCTGCTAGGCAGTGCTGATACCTTTTTCTTGTACTTTCACAGCCCTAAAAGAGGACTGATGAGCACCCAAACCGGGATAGCCTGTCATGCTACTGTCTATTGGAATATAAACATAAACTGGGCTTTCATGAAGTACATGACTAATCTATGTCTCTGAATTGGCCTTTATTGTATTTTTTTAAATGATATGTAAGTAAGTAAGTGTATGCAAGTCACAGTGTAGAGTAACACTGCAGTGATGGCATAAAGACACCCCATATGGACAGAAGATTACAAAGTTTTCATCCCAAAGCCCTTCATTCAGGTAGTTATATTTTATTATTCATAAGTGCCAGAAATCCGCCGCCCCTCCACCTAGCAACCCCACACAGCACACACAATATCATGGTGATTGCCACGGCCCCTTTTGATACGCCGCCCCTCCACCTAGCAACCCCTCACAGCACACACAATATCATGGTGATTGCCGCCGCCCCTTTTGATACGCCGCCCGGGGCCATGGCCCCCTCGGCACCCCCCTCGCTACGCCACTGATTAGCGTTATCCATTCCTAAAATAAAAAGAGGATTTTCTTAAAGTAAGCTCATGCTGGATAAGAATATGTTTTCCTTGTTTATGTTATCATCTGGGTGGAAAAGTTCACATGAAGGCAATGCCTCAAGCAACTTAACCTTACAGAACCGATGTTAAACTGCCTCGATTCTTCAGTGACCACATCATAGCTTCTCTTCCATAATACATGAAGCCCATAGAGCAGAGCAATGCCCCACTGAGCCATCTGCCTGCTACATCTTAAATTCACAAAGATTCAGGTGGAGACCAGATGTAACCACTCAGACCTTGTGTCAGAAAAAAGTATTATCCACTGCCTACCCGTGACCTGCTGCCAACACATCACAAATCATGGAGCCATCATAATAAGTGAAGATTGCTGCAGGCATCAAAGGCCTTGGCTGTGAATACCAGGGGCTGGTAATCCAGATAAATAATGTTGCTGAAGAATCAAAAGCTTGGTCAAGCAAGACCGTAGTGTAGCTGATAATGGAAATCATCTGTAACATGCTTGTTATAGAAATAGATGGGAAGAGTGAAATGACTCTTACAGGTAATTGTCTGTCCATGTCATTTTCATGATGGAAAGAGAGAGTTGTTCTTGCCTATCTGAAAAAGAACAGGTGGCTTCCCACCACTCTTTCTTTGCTCCCTGCTTTCTGGAGAACTAATTCATAATATGGGTACATAATAATCCTTTGTAATAAAGTACAAGTGTCTCTGCGTCCAGTCCCTGTGTTTGTGGGATTGCGCTACTGCGCATGTGCCCCACGGACAGCCGTTGGGACTTGGAGCGCAGAGACTTCGGGCAAAACTGTTGAAGCGGCGGGTGTGCGCGGGCAATGGTTTAACCCCAACAGGTATGCCTGTTTTTACAAATGTTTGACCACATATGTTCTAGCGCCCGTTAATTTAACAGGCTTAATGTCTAGTAATAATATAACATATCTTATTGTATCATGGACTAGAGATGGTCGAAATGAATAAAATTCGATTCTATAAAAGGAAAAAAGAGATATCCCCTCGGGTGGGACTTTACTTGGAATACCTTGAACTGTTTTTATCCAAAAAACCCAGTGTTCTTGTGATCCGCGACCTTTATCAGTCTGCCTGCTTCAGTAGAGTGGACAGGAGCAGTCCGTTTCGCCCGGCCCAAGAGGAAACGTGGGAAAATTGTGCTCCGCGTTCCTGCTCGCTCCCAAGGTTAGAAAGCCAATAATATGAGTATCAGATTTTCTCTATTGTCTGTCAGAATCTTATTTATATTTGGAGTCTACCTTTAGGAAGATCTTAGAGATGCGGGAGTTTTTTTCCTGCGACATTCAACAATTTTTTCTCACACGTTCCTCTGACTCCTTTTTAATATACTGCTTCCTTTCCACCTATTATCGACACAGACTGATAAATTTTTTTTTTGCACCGTCCCACAAGACAGGTTTTTGGATACCCAGGCTGGACTCTATTCCAGACCGGGACATCTCCCAGTAGGGATTTCGAAGTCAAAGTTTTTAAGATCTGAGTTTTCTTTCTTGAGGAAATTAGATGTCAGAGTCCTACGGCTTGTACTCCCGTTGCTTTGTGGACTCCGATCAGAAGGACTCCCACGCGCCTCTGTGAGCTGTAAACCAGGACCCCCGGGGTTCGTGTCAAAACTCATTTAGAAATCCATTACACCAGTTAGAAAACTATCCGTAGTATCTACACGTGGAACTTCAACACTATCCATGAGCCAAGCCGAAGAGCCAATTGGCGAAAATGTAGCATTAGTACTCTGATATGTACCGTTTCGTTACATTTCACAACTGCTATGCTATATTGGAAGGTTTTTTCTGGTATTATTTTATTGCTTGTTGTCTGGATTTATTATGTTGTTCTGCATAATTACCGATATATTTCGTTTATGTTACCAAGAACGCGGACACATTGTTCTTTAGTGGAAGATATAGATGTGCCTTTACTTGTGATGAAAAAGACGTTTTTAGGAGATTTTGCCTTGTCTTCTAGTTCACTTTGCCAATTAATT
>CM070042.1:12931531-12942956 GCA_036250615.1 Ptychadena robeensis
GATATATACTTTCCAATCACTATGTATTCAATCAGGGAGGACCCGGCACTACATAGCAGTAATATAGATCTTCCAATCACTATGTATTTTATCAGGGAGGGCCCGGCACTACATAGCAGTGATATATACCTTCCAATCACTATGTATTCTATCAGGGAGGCCACGGTACTATATAGCTTGTTGCTAGATTGTGCTCGAATTTATAAAGCTGGGCATAGACGTTCCAATTTCTGCATGATCTGACCTCCGATCCGATGCCGTGCGCGCTCCCACAACCCTTAAGGATCGGGTCGTGCAGGAATCGGATGCAGCAACTGACGAGGATTGGGATAAAATCAGCCGTCCTGTCGGATCGCACAGTTATCCGACAGGATGGTAAATTTTAACCAGATCCCATTAGTTAGGCTGGGGACGGCTGCCACCAGCCAAAGTAATGAGCTGCACATAAAGAGTGCCGTCCGATTCTCGGCACTAGCGGGCGGGCATGATGACGTCATCACGCCGATCCTAGTGCAGAGAATTGGATAAGGAATAGATGGTAAATCGTACCGTCTATTCCCAGCGTAAGAAATTTAAGCCATCCAGACTTTCCTTCAAGCAGGATCAATCAACCCTGTTCGAAGGAGCTTGGTCTTTTCCAATTCCATGTCATGGCACCACAATCGGGCTTCCTCGATCTGGAGGAAAGTCGAGCTATATATGCTTGGCTTTACTTCTGGAGCTTTCCTCTCTACTTTGACTATCTTTGGTCCACCCATTTCGTTTATTGGATCCCTAATCTTTCAATCATGTAGGCTCAGCTTCCTTTTACCATACCTCAAATTAACTCCGAGGACTTGTAGATAGACATCCATCCATCAAAGCAAGCCCATTTGCTCTGTGTCAGAGCTGAGGGATTTGAACAATAGAGGATGTTTTCAGGAAGCGATAGCACCTAATCGCCTCCACCACCTGCTCTGATGTCTCCATACTGCATTAAGAAGCAGGAAATCACTGGGTCTAATATAAGGTAAACATTTTATTCCCATGTAGATGAAGGGGGAAATGTCAAGCTAGGGGTGGTTAAATCTAAGAAGGTTAAACTTCAGCACCACACAAACAGTACAGCACATTAATGCAATAACTAAGCTGTTTTCAAACACAAAGAAGACCGGATTTATACACTTCCTGCGCATCGTATCACTTACCTGTGATGTTTGAGCCACTCTGGAGAATTTCACATTGGTCCTGGATAGAGGATAGAGCAAGACTGACCCCTGCTGTGATGACCTTTAACAAGAAAAAGAGAAGATAGCTTTTGATTACAGCGGATATAACAGTGCAGTGCATTAGGTATATTGGACACAAAATTCATAACACCCAAGGTATTTATTTGTGTTGAGCTTGAATATCCGAATTGCCAATATCTTCTATTTGAGAATTTTTACATTTTGCAAATATTCACACTATTATGAATTGGGATGCTTATGGCCATGTATTGCGCATTTATATTAAGCACTCCTCTAACGGCTCCTCATCTGCTGCTCCTCTCTGCAAATCTCTACACTGGCTTCCAATTGTCCAGAGAATCAAATTCAAAGTTCTGTGCCTTGCTTTTAAATCACTCCTGTCCTCCTTAAGCCCCCCATACACCTTTAGATTCCTCCATACAATTTCCATCAGATCTACCAACAACTATGTAGTATAGGGGCCTCCCTGATAGAATACATAGTGATTGGAAGGTGTAGAAAGGTCCTCATATTACATGGTTTTGTTGGAATAAAGTTGATTGTACAGAAATTGCATGGTAATTGTATGTGGTGTATGGGGGGCTTGACATCTCCAACCTGGTACACAAATAAACCCCTAACCGCCCTCTCCACTCCTCCAGGGACCTACTAATGACATCCCCACTGATAACCTCATCATACGCCAGGCTTCAGGACTTCTCTAGGGCTGCTCCTACTCTCTGGAACTCTCTTCCTCGTCCCATTAGACTTGCTCCTACTTTTGGCAAGACCTAAAACCCACCTCTTCAGTCTGGCCTATCCATCTTCTCATTCCTAACATCACCACCATGCCAGTCCCCCCCCCCCACCTATTGTATACCTT
Source organism: Ptychadena robeensis (assembly GCA_036250615.1). Taxonomy (NCBI): domain Eukaryota; kingdom Metazoa; phylum Chordata; class Amphibia; order Anura; family Ptychadenidae; genus Ptychadena; species Ptychadena robeensis. The sequence continues at coordinate 12,933,623 of CM070042.1, forward strand.
GTTCCCCAACCTATTAGATTGTAAGCCCAACCGGGCAGGGTCCTCGACTCCTCCTATTTCTTACCTATACCTGTGTGTTATCATGTGTTTGTATCTCCACTCGAATTGCGAATATCTAAACAAATATTACTTAAAGTGGACCTACCACCAGAAATCTATGTTTTTATGAATGGCACTAGAAGTGCCAATAATAGGGAGGAATGCAGTAAAAAACTCAAAAACGTACCTGTAATGACCATTTTTAGATGATAACCCCACAGCTCTCCTCACTTCCTGATTCGCTGAAGGCAACGCATGAAACTGGGGGTGCAATATCGCGGGTGGCCACTGGGGGGCGTTCAGGGGAATTTTCAAAGCAGATCACTGCTTCCTGTGATGTGTTGCCTATTTCTGCCTACAATGAACCAGGAAGTGAGAAGAGCTGCCGAATTATCTTCTTAAATTGCTCATTACAGGTAAGTATTTTTCCCACTGCATTCCTCCCTATTATTGGTACTTCTAGTGCCATTCATGAAAACATAGATTCCTGGTGGTAGGTCCGCTTTAATATATTACTAATATAAACAAAATAAGTATTTTAGAGATTCTATCATTCAAATCATACCGTTTATTTTTTTATATTTTTAAATGTAACTATTTTTTTTTACATAATTGTGTGTTTCAAACATTATTATAGTCAGGATGTCTACTAGACCCTTGTACGGACAGATTTTGGGAAGTTACAGGCCTACAACATAGAGAAATTATTCCATTCTAGTATATTTAGGTATCTGGACCTTAGCAGTGCGCTAGGGAATGTTAGGTTGCCATGGGATGAAGCTTAAGGTAGCCATACACGGGTCGATTTCGCACACGATTCCTGGCCGATCAATCACCGGGCGCGTGCACGCCGATCGATCGGCTAAGAATTGAGTGCAGCCCACCTTGCCCGATCGACCCTGCCCGATCGACATGGTCCCCAAATCGGATCGGCCAGAGAACCAACCTGTTGGTGTTTTCTGATCGATTGAGCACACATCAAGGGGAGTTGACATTTGTGAAGTGATCGATCGGGCACAGAATCGTCCAGGAATCGGTGACCTAAGGTGGTAGGCACAGACTTGATTGGGCGATCGATCGACGCCTGTGCCTTCACTGGAATCGATCGGATGGGCGATCGATCGCTCACAAGGTGACACATGTATGGCTAGCTTTAGAATCCCATCTTAAATTGCAGGATCAGGGGGTCCCTCCCAAAATGACTACGGGAAGACGTGGACAGAAAATTTCAATCCACACCCAACGCATAAATATGAAACAGAGCATAGTAATAGCAATAACTGGCACATTTATGGAGCTAATCATTTTAACTAGGAGTCTAGTCTGTTCAACCTGGGTACTTTTGGTACATGGTTTATTGGAAGGTGTCAAATGGAAACTTGTTTATGAAGTGTTGTTTGATGGTTTGAACATTTACATATTATTCTGTTCATCTGGGCCCTTGTACATCGCTTTGTTGATTTTCGTGTGAAGTCTTGACCGGGCAGTGTTAATTGCCTGCTTACTCTTAAAACCCTTAACCCACCAAATAACCACTATGACAACGTGTATCTCAGAACTTGCTGTCTTAAAAGTGCGATTACAAAATTAGGCCACAGCTTACAAACTCGACCTTATACCCGACAGTGCCACCTTAACCTTAATAACTTTTATTTAAATAAAACATTTAATCACATCCATAAAACATAAATACGCATAACTAACACCGTCCGTACCAGCCACCCCGCCCTTTAGATCCAGGCCGGGGGGGGTACTCTAAATAACTGGGAAAAAACTGTAAACAGGAATCAACTGAATTACCTAGGGCCGGCCCCGCTATAAAACCACATTTGAGACTGCCCTTTTAAACCAGCACGTCACCACGAATTCTCTCTAAAAAAACAGATCGGCAATGAAGAGACCCGCCAGCTGCGACAATAACAACAGGAAAAGGAAAAACATCATAAAAAAAATTAGGGAGGGAGGGTGGGTGCTTCCGGGAAAGAGGCCCTATACTTCCGGCCTCGCCTGCCCTATATGCCCTACTCTCCGCCCCTTGCTCGCACATTGCCTTCCGGCTCAGTGTCTATCACAGGCGGGAAATACACGCCCTGTTCAAGGGCGGCTCCGCCGTCCTCATCCTCCGGCTGCCGCTCTGCAGCACATTCTGTGATGAATCAAAGTTTGCAATCTGTTCCAGGAATTTATGACAGTGAAATGGTTAGAAGGCGTTATATGGGATTGCGAGTGACGGTGTTGCATGGATGTGACCGATCCCATGCCTTCTTAAAAGCTCCTTTGTTCCCTATTAGCCAGACAAGGACAGCAGAATGTCTGCGTTTGAGCTACTCATCTGAATCAGTAGAGGAATGCTGGACAGAAAAACACCAAAGTGACAATGATTCAAGCTGGCAAAATCCAACATGCCAGGTGAACGTGCGCGCCTGCCCGCATTGTATAAGTCATAAAAATAAGATATCATCTTTGAAACATTAGGAACTCATTTACACAGGTAACGACACTTTAACTTATCCGACCAGCGGACTCTCCTTTTATTTTGGCAGGTGATTTTAAACCTGAACACCATAGAGTTATAGAAGATCATGATTTATCTATGGTGTATATTCATAGAAATTATGATCATGAATGCAGGCTAATTTAAAGCCACCCATACACCTTAAGATCAATCCATACAATCTCACATTAGCTCTACCAAAACTTGTGTGTTATAGGGGCCTCCGTGATAGAATACATAGTGATTGGAAGGTTATATCACTGTCCTAGGTTGTGCCAGGTCCTCCCTGATAGATACATAGTGATTGGAAGGGATATATCAGCTATGTTAAGTGCCGGGGCCTCCCTGATAGAATAATAGTGATTGGAAGGTATATATCATGCATGTAGTGCCGGGTCCCCTGATAGAATTACATAGTGATTGAAGGTATATATGACTGCTATGTAGTGCTGTCCTCCAGCTAGAATGATAGTGATTGGAAGGCTATTTATCACTGCTATGTAGTGCCGGGTCCCCTTGATAGAAATACATAGGATTGGAAGGTTATCTATCACTGCTATTTTGTAGTACCGGGTCCCTCCCTGATAGAATACATAGTGATTGGAAGTTATATCACTGGCTATGTAGTTGCCGGGTCCGCCCGGATAGAATAATAGTGATTGAAGGTATATATTAATGCTATGTAGTGCGGGTCCTCCCTGATAAGAATACAGAAGTGATTTATATATCACTGCTATGTAGTGCCGGGTCCTCCCTGATAGAATACAAAGTGATTGGAAGTATTATAGAAAGCTACTCATATTACATGGTTTTGGTAGAACAAAATTTGATTGTACAGAAATTGTATGGAAAGATTGTAAGGTGTATGGGGGGCTTAAGACAGTCTAGTTCCATCAGTCTGCTTTATGAATATTGGCAAGAGGGTGCAGTGGCCAGTGTGATTACCGTATTTTTGCCATATAAGACGCACTTTTACACCCCCAAAATTGGGGGCAAAAAGTGCCTGCGTCTTATACGCCGAATGCGCGACCCCTGCGGCCACTCGGCCGCCGGTGGTCGCACCTTGCTCCCCGGCATGGAAATCAGCTGGGAGAAGCTGTCAGATTTGAGATGCCGGCTAATGCCGACTCACTCACATCTGAACTGTCTAATTTTCTATGCCAGCCCTGAACTGGCATAGAAAATTAAGAGAAAAGTATAGATGAACTTGCATCTACCTTTTCTCTTCTGTCCGTGGGAACAGCAATCACTCCCCATGGACACAGCACAGTGAGAAGAGAAGTGACAGCCCGGCACCCCCTCCTCCTCCTGTGTACAGTGTGGAGATGACGTTGTGTAGTGAGAGTGAGAGTGTACTGCTGCTAGTGACCCCCGCTGGCTGAATTGGATATTGCATTCACTGAAAATATTGCATTAACCCAATTGATGTGAAAACGTATTAAATCTTTTTTTTTGTGGTTTTCCTGGCCTAAAAACTGGGTGCGTCTTATATGCCGGTGCGTCTTATATGGCGAAACATACGGTACCTAAATGAATGTGGTGATGGTTTTTTAAAATGTCTATTGAGTAGGCTGGGGGAAGGTTGGTGACCGAAATGTATTGCATAACAGCAGTGGAGAAAAAGGGTCATAGAATAGTAGAGATATTACATAATTATGTGAATATAATATACCACATATACTTGTGTCTAAGTCGACCCGAGTATAAGCTGAGGTACCTAACTTTATCTACAAAAACGTATTGACTCGAGTACAAGCTGAGGGTGGGAAATGCAAAGTCAGATAGTGGAGTTTTCTAAATGAGAAAAATAGAGAGAAAGCAGGATTTATCTTATTGCCAAAACATGGGACCATGACATGGAATAAATAATTATTTTCATTTTTGAATCATAGGTTGTGGAGTGTTCTCATTCAACTAGTAACAGTAACTGGCCATCAGATGGCAGTGTGGAGCTTGTTTACATTAGATCGGCTGTTGTCGTGAAACATGAAGCTCACAGAGGCTGAAAGCTGAAAAGGAAGCATATATGCATGGTTCTATAGGGAAGTCATGGGTCAAGGAATGACATGGTTCTTCAGGGAAGTCAGTGTAACTGATCAGGACCGTCTAACCCAGTGGTGGGCAACTGAGTTGATATGGAGGGCCACAAGTGCAGCCCTTGGCATCACTAATGGTCCGCACCTAACATTTTCAATCTATACTGACTTGTCAAAGGTTATGTGCCACAATATATAATATACAATCACTCCTGTTCATTGGTGGAATAGCGGGAGCATAGGCACTCACCTGTCTGCTGATCCCCTCAACACTAGAGGAGAAGAGGAGAGGGTCTTGCTCAGACGCCATCTGGGTCGCTAATTGGCTTTTACGTACGCCTATCTTGTAAGTTTATCGCTTCTCCTCCTCTTCCCACTTTAAGAAGATCCCGGACAAGGACCTGTCAGTGGGGGATCGGCGGACAGGTGAGTTCCTATGGCCTATGCATTAAGTTAGTTTTCAGGGGCCACAGGTGGAGGACTAAGGGGGCCGCCACAGAACGCTCAGAGGGCCGCAGGTTGGGCACCTGGGGTCTAATCTCAGGTGTTTCATTAACCCTGATTTTCATAGGGTGACCCTGTTTCCTAGTAATTCTCCTCCTGTGTCACACAAGGATTCTAATAAAGATTATAAATAGTGACGGCTGAAGAAGTCCAATGTCTATCTGTTCGCAGGAAGATTAAAATTCCCGGCCTGTTCACGGGGAATTTGAATCGGAAAAACTGGTTGACGTCCCTGCACCACTTCCGGTACCTGGAACGCACAGTTCCCGGTTTCTCTATTCAAGGCATGACGGACGTCAATTCCGGTTTAAGCTGGTTTTCTTTCATGAGAGACCGCCTTCTCTCTGATCTCATGCGAAAGAATTCTTCCACTGGCCTGATTTCTCTGCTCCTGATCCGCCGGGGCGGGCCAAACACCCGTACTGTTCGCCGGGGGAAGAACATTTCTTTGCGGACAGTTCGCCTAATTAGAAATGGCCATTTTTGTTCATGTTACACAGGCCTCTCATTTCTATGGAATGCCACAGAAGCACATAACGATGAAATGAGGGGAAACAGTACCTGTGGTTTAAAAAAAAATTTACAGATACAAATCACTGAAGCAAATCATATATGACCCAGATACTATTTTTTTATATTTATAATTAAGGGTGCTTTTATATGTTTAACTTCCTGAGCATTTCACATTGGCACGGTTTTTTCATAACCGTGCCACGGGCATTCGCGGCGGACCACAATATGCTCCGCCTGCTCAGCTGGAGGAGGTAAACATAAGTCTGGCGTCACTGGAGACGCCGGACTTACGTTGAAAGAAAGCGACGCCCCTCCAGTTAGACGGAGGTCTATGGCGCCGCCTACCCCCGCCCCCTTCACGTCACCGGTGACGCGATCGGGGGCGGACTCGGAAGCATCGGCATACATGGCGATGCTCCCAACCGCCGTAGAAAGACGGCGATACCTAGAGCGTGGCTCTCGTTAACTGGGACTGAGTTTCATGATGCATACAACTCAACGCTCAGAAGGTTAAAGAAATTAGAGTAAGTGCTTACATGATTTATGTGTATGTGTATTCAGGTTACATTGCCATGCCGGCACTTTGAGATAAATAAGTGGGGGTTGGGTCTCTAAAAGTTTTGCCATCACTGTACTAGAATATCAAGTCTTGGGGAGCTGGAACCACATAATAGGAGACCAGTGAAAAATATGCATCTTATATTGGTGGTCAATGGAAAGAACCACCCCCACTACAGTGGTGGCCAGAATTTACATACTACTAAAAAAGATTATTGGTGTCCGTCATGCCTTTGCCAAGAGGCATTACCCTTTGATCTAATAAGGCATATCAGAATAGAAATCTGGTACATGTCAAGGAAGTCCCCATACACGCATTTTTCATTATACCCCCAAATAAAGCAACCGATTATTGTCCGATTTTACCTACTTCGATCCAACATTTTCCATCGGCCGGTTTTATGTTTGATCGGAAGTGGAAGGGTTATGGCCGGGATCAGCAGCTTGAGGCACATAGTTGTACCACCCGAATGAGAGTTTTGGCCAGGGCCAGGTATCTGTGGGTGTCTGTTCTGGGGGTGGGGGGCTTTGCCTTTGATTGGGATGGCTAATCATAGGGGAAACAGGGTCTCAACTTCACTTTAGTTCACATGAATAAAAAAAAAGAGAAATACAGGAGAATGGTAAAACATATACACATCCTAGCACAACCTGGCAGATGATTCTACACACACCCCAATGTATGAAACAGGAAGTAAAATTATGATAATTAGTTAGATCGGACCTAAATTGGTGGGGTCATAAGAAATAGCAGCCGATTGAATACAAATTAGATTCGATCGAGAAAAATTTTCCAACATGTCCGATCACAGTCCGACCGATTATTTCCAAAAGTTCGATCGAAGTAACTCTGTCGAACCATGTGCGCATTGACCGATTTTTGGAAGACCGATGCAACAAAACGATTGTTTTTAATTGATCGAACGGAAAATCGGGGCTTGTATGGGGGCCTTTAGAGTTCTACAAATTCCTAAATGGTTGCCATTGTGGTTGAACTTCACCATGCACACTTTAAGGTCACAAGCACACCTTCCTTCTACAGTTAGTACAACTTTTATCTGAATCTAATTCACAACAAATTCAAAGAGTGCACTTTGTGAAGCTTCTTCAGGGTATGAGCCCTTTTAAATAATCAAATTCAGTCGACAACCATTGCTTGTCTTATGGCAGAGTTAATGAGAAATTACATGTCAAGAATTATATTCTTATTTTTTACATATCAAACTACAGTGAAAGCCTTATGATGGGCTACGTATGCAGGATACAAAGGTGATACACATATTGGTTTTGTGTCCGCATTAGTGATGATCGCGAATATTCGGATTCCGAATATTAATCGCGAATATTGGCAATTCAGAAATTCGCGAAGATGGTGAATATATTGCTGAATATTCGCAATTCTGGATATTCGGTATCTTTTATCCATTACACACGCCTCTCAATGCAAGTGGACGAATGGGAAGGCTGCAACAAGAGCTTAGCAACACCATCAACAGTTTTTTAATTGAATATTGGGGTGATGCGAATATTGCGAAAATCGTCACTTTAAAAATTTGCATAAAAATTCGCGCCATGTTAAACATATATCACGCGTGCAAAATTCGCAATAAAAACTGCCTCTCGCAATAAAGAAAAAACCCCGAATATTGCCGAATGCGAATATTTTCCGAATGTTTTCCATCAAATTTGCGGCATGCCACGAATACGAATGTTGCCTATGCCGCTCATCACTAGTCCGCATTAAGGAGTGTGCTATTACAGAAGCCATGTCCAATGCAGAATTGTTAGGTACACCCATATGTATAAAAGCCATTGGCTGATCTGACAGCACAATGGCAGGATGACAGATGGACCTCTCTAAACCTTTTTAACTTGCAAACACAGAGACTAGCGTTGAATGTATATTTTTCTCCTGACGTAGTCTGACTGATAGTTCTGTCATCTGTGCAGTAGAGACATATTCGGGATGCTGGGTAGGGCAGAATGGAGAGGATGACGATACTTGAATAATGAAGAGATGATAACCAAGGACAATGGGTGCAGCATGGGTGATAACACTGACAGCAGATGGGCTGGATATTGTCAGGAAAATGGAGAAGATTGAGATAAAAGGCGAGATAGGAATGATAGTGTCTGCTGCAGTGAAAAGAGAGACAGAGAGAGAGAAAAAGGAAAGGAGGGGGGAGCAGATACATGCGGTATGATGGATTAATACCAAGTCCTAACAGTAACAGGCGGGTGGAGAAAAACTGTGTGCATTGTGTGTGTGTATATATATATATATATATATATATATATATATATATATATATATATATATATATATATAATGCTATATAGAACATCACAAAAAAGACATATCAAGGGCTACATATAAAAGACATATCAAGGGCCACATATAAAGCACTTGTGTAGTAAAGCTAGCATTTTCCTGGGTTCTCCTGGGTAAAGCAAAAGGCAAGTAAACCTAGCACTCAGTTTTTTCAGGAACCTCTGATATCTCTGAACGTTCCATTCAGCTACTTCATAACATGGGCTATCCTTTGGTCTCCTCTAATTTACCCTCTAGAGAATTACTAGAAATAACAGCAAGCAAGACATGAAAACCATCTTAATTTTAAAAGGCTAAACATCATATAAAAAAAAAAGGCCAACAACTTTTTACCACTCACCCTATCCCTAATGCATCCCAACGTGATTTTTTGGACACTTAACACTACAACATATGAGACAAAGCCTAACACACACATGCATTAACAAAGACTACAGGGGGAGCGGAGGGCAAGAAGACCGGGGTAACATGGAGTCAGCAGCCGCCGTGGGTGACATTTTTGCGGCCACTGCTATGCATGACTCCCCGGTCGGTATCAGCTCCCCCCTCGCCTATTTGATTTCATTAGATGTGCTCTCCCTGCTGGCCGTTATGTGCTACAGGGGGAGCAGATCTAGGCGGGGAGCAGAAAATGACAGGACACCGGGGTAACACACTCCTCTCTACAGAGACCAAGTACACCTCGTCTCTCGCAAAAAGCCCAAACTAATGAGTTTTCTCCCTTTCATCTCCTCGGTCCTAGAGCTTTCCATAGTGGGTCCTTTTCTCATAACCCGGTCTTCCACTGCCTGGGTGACCTCCCCATATACAGTGGAGGAAATAATTATTTGACCCCTCACTGATTTTGTAAGTTTGTCC
>CM070042.1:12950859-13004874 GCA_036250615.1 Ptychadena robeensis
AATTTACCGATCTGGGTGAATGGACCTATGGTTTATCCTCCCAGTGACTTCCTATATATTGTATTTTGGGATGCTGGCTCCCCTGCCTAGAGAATAGTATCTCTCTTTCTGTGGATCTGAGTAACTTCTAGATTTTGGAGCCTTTAAAGTCCCCTAACCCCGGATTGCCTCAGGGGGAATTTGTAGATCTGGGTTAGAGAACCTAAGTTCACTTCGCCAGTGTCAACACTATATATTGTATTTTGGGATGGCTCCTATGTCATAAGAATAGTATCCGTTTTGTTCTCTTGGAGCACCAATATGACTGTACAGGGCCTCACACTACGCCTAGAAAAATTACCTAGTCATAAATGTAGTTTAGTCCTAATAGCGTCTGTGTTAAGGACAACGTCTGAACCCCTGACTACATGTGTACATTTATGTTGCCATCCCACTTCATATAGAAGAGCGTTAAAGATTAGCACTTGCTGCTTGTTCCTAATGCATTCTAACATTAGACCTGAAAGCATGTATTGAACTTAATAGCTCAATAAACATAAGCATTTAGCAAAGTGCTTGCTCTGCGTTGTTCAGTGGCACATCTACATAAACCTTGCTTACAGTTTCTAGGTTGCATCTGGCACAGCAGGCCTTTTCATTTGCTTTGTCTTCCAAATAGGACCTTCCTGGGTAGTGTTTTAATGATGGGAAAACATAGCACCAACAAACTCAACGTTCTGCTAAAGAATTATTACAGAAACATGTTATCTTGAATCCCCTACTTCTCTCCAGTCTATACTTGCTATTCATTCATTCCTCCATTCCTACTTCACCATTAATGACTTGTTGTCAGAGACTAGAACAGACATGGGCAAAACAGACTACAACATGGGAAAAAAACGGCTCATGGGCCATATCTGGCCCTTTTAGCTTTTTACTCCAGCCCATGCTGCTCCCCCCTCTGCTTGTTCGCTGCAATGGAAATCATAATCATGTGATCTTTGTGTGCCATTAATGATACCATTGCAGTGAACGAGCAGAGGGGAGCGCCGCATAAGCCGGATTAACAAACTGTACAAGCAGTGAATGAATGGATGGGTATCAATATGACCAGGGTGATCACATGGACTGGGCAATGGCGAGAATAATAGGGGCGGAGAAAGTAAAAAAATAAATTGTGGTCCTCTGCAATACCACTGTATTTCTAAGGCTAGCGCTACAAGGAATGTCGTGCTTAGAGCTTTTTTGGAAAATATCTTTACTAATCACTAATCCCATCCCTAAACAAATACTCCAAAAACTCCCTTCTGTTCCCTCATGGGACTTTAGTTGGAGTAGTGACCCAATAGGTAACTATGAACATATAATGCGGGTGGGTTAAAGGTTAAATAAAATTGTTAATACTTTATTTGTAAATACTATCACAGTACGTAACACTGTACATCGTATCAAAACTGAGGGATATAATGCGTAAATAACCAGCTATCCCGTGACATACATGGGGTATAGCGGCCACAACTAACAAAGACAGTGTGTGGAGATGATGAAGGGTTAGGTGCATCGAAGGCTACATGTTTCGCCGAATGCGGCTTCATCAGGCCATATGCACCTTAGGCTGTCTGGGTCTGTGTGGGAGAAGAGAGACGCGCACTGTGAATATCAGGAGATGGGAGGGAGAAAGCAACCTTCCAATGTGTTATCACATACCTATAACTGTTAAAATCAACCTCCTTGCAATTTGAAGGGGAATGCCAATGGAGATCTTACAGTGACATCATGGGCGGTGTAGGCGTCTCAACAGGTCAGCAGCAGCAGAAGAAGACAAACCACTCAGAATATTACACATGCCGACATTATATCACTTCCTCAGTAAAAAATTTTTTCCAAGTTAAACAAACATAACAAAACAACCTAAATGTTTACAAAATACAAATATTGAATAACCAAGAGAGAAAATAAACCATAAGAGATAAAACTGCAGAAAAAGACAGCGGAGAATCAACCAAAATGCATTACCCATCACCAGTCGGCACGAAGACGGCCCCACTCCCCAGCCCAGAGCTTTTTCACACTATATGCTCTGCATTGCTACGTGTTACTGAATGGTAGATAGGTTTCCATATCACTTGTATGGGAAGCACTAGCCCATCTGCTAATGCACGCCATGTGTGCTGTACAATGCACATTAGCTTTAACAAACACTCCATCCATCTGCTCTATGTCCAGATCCTCTGTCAATATAAGAAACCATTGTGGCCCACAAGTCAATACGTTTGCCCACCCTTGCTCTAGAGGAATAAAGAAGCATGTGACAACAGTGGTCTGGTCAGCACTGTTACATATAGACTGCATAGTTCTTTGGCTTGAAGTATAGGGCACACATTCTGGATGCTCTACTGGAGTTAAGGGGTATTTTTCCAGTGATGCCCACCAAGAGTGATCAATGGGTCATGTGATACATGCAGCCATGGGGGGGGGGCTTGACCTGGCTGGAAACAGACCACCGTGACTTTACTGTATGAGACTATTGCCTGCCATACACACCCCGACGGGTGCAGACAGACCAGCTCAGATGAGCTCCGGAATGCAAACGTGATGACGTCATCACGTTTGCATCCTTATGCATTATGGGGCTGCACTAGTCGGCCGGCACCCTTTGTGTGCCGGCCATTAGCTTCAATGAAGACGCCGGTCTTCATTGAAGTTAAAGGCATCGGCTTCCATCGGCCAGAGATTATCGGACATGTCTGTTCTCTGGCCGGGCAAGCTGTGGGCACATGCCGATAAGCGGGCGATTTTTCCGCTGACCGACGGCGCGAGCGTGCATGCCCGTCAATCAGGTGAAAAATCGGCCGCTTATCGGCATGTGTATGCCAGGCATAAGTAATTCATGCAGTGTGACTTTTTACAAAGCATTGTCACTGCTTTGATACCACACATTCATAAGATAACATTCTTTTTTAGGGCTTGTCATTCTTGATGCCTTTGCAAGGCAACAATCTCAATAGGCTAAAAATGGAATCAAAGCCCCTATGGTTGAAAAAGAGTTCTTCTCGAAACGCGTCCCATTGTTCCTCATTTTGTTCCATTTGTTTTACCTTATCCTTTTCCACATTTTTTAACCATCTGTTGTACTAGGTTGTGCACAAGCTGTTCTATAAAAATGCTGTCATGGGTGCTTGATTGGTGGAGTGGTGTGAAAGGAGAAGAATACAATAATTTTAAAATTAGCAAAGGTATAATAAACTAATCTGAAATGTTAATGTACACTAGCTCCAAGAGGCACATTTAAACCTTCTCTCACTTCAAGCCCTAAGGCTGCCATACACATGCCGATAAGCGACGACGGGCGTGCGCGCTTGCGCCATTGGTCAGGTTAAAAATCGGCCGCTTATCGGCATGTGCCCACATGGGGCGACAGATCCCTGTCGCCCCACAGCTCGGCCGGCCAGAGAACGGACATGTCCGATATTCTCTGGCCGATGCAAGCCGATGCCATAAGCTTCAATGAAGACTGGTGTCTTCATTGAAGTTTATGGCCGGCACACAAAGGTGCCGGCCGACTGAAGGGGCCCCATAATGCAGCGGGGTGCAAACGTGATGATGTCATCACGTTTGCACTCCGGTGCATATCAGAGTAGGTCTGTCTGACCTACTCGGGCTGTGTATGGCAGCCTTTAGGCTAGGGCTCCACATGCGCTGAAATACCTGCATTGAACGCACAAGCAGCCCATTAATGGCAAAGGGGTTATGACAGGTCTGTCCCACAGCTATTTAGAGCTCCGGATCTGTTGCTCCGAGTCTCCATCACATTAATGTGGACTCATCTGTGTCCACATGAACGCAATGGAGGCTTGCGCTGACATCAAAGTGGACACTATAGTGGAGCAACTAGCCTTACACTGTTCCTCTATGATCTTTACCTCTTCTCCAAAAGTCTTTCACCTTGGCTTTGGGCCGCAATCTAGGTGACAGCTCACCTAGATTCACTCACCTTGTGACTACAATAGGTTCTGACGCTTCCATCAAATGCAGTAAATATAGCCTTACCAATTAAACCCTGGATTGCTAGTGCCTATTACCTTTGCTGATATTTTTTAATTTGAACTATTTTGGATACTGACTATTTTGGTAAGTAACAGTCCTATAACAACATCAAAACATTTATTAAAACCCATATTACACATTTGGTACTGAAATCTGGGCCTCCGTGGGCTGCAGGGGAGGTTAATAGCGGGTTATTTTGCATAGTCTATTTTTATCATTTAAAGAGGATGTATGCTCAAAATCTAATAACCTACCATGTTTTTCAGACTATAAGACACATTTAAGTCAAATGGAAAATGTCTGTGCCTCTTATGATCCAAATATTTCAAAGATTTTTGTTTGGGATGTCCCATACATCCTGGAAGCAATGGAAGCGATACCTCTGCAATCATAGGAGGCTAGGATTCTCTTAACATTTTTAACATAATTCTGTGTTCTCTTAACACACTGGCCAACCTATGTAGAGACACCTTTTACAATATGGCACTAACAACTTACCCACAAGTTACTATTTACATATTAAAGGAGGGGGGTGCTTGTGTCATATAAATATTTTACTGCAACACAAATTTTCATGTAAATACACAACTCATGCTATCAAAAATACATGGGTTGGTGGAGGAATATAGAAAGAATACTGTTTCTATACATTTTCAATGGAGAAAACCCTCTGTGTATTTCAGTGCAGAGCTGAGATCAGATACTTTCCCGTCTGTCACTTCTTTCTCAGAGATGCTGCATCATCAGAGAGAAGAGAGGAGGGGGTGTTGCAGCATTCTGCCCAATATGGGCACTTGTAGTGCCAATCATACAAAGAAGAATATCTGGTGATAGGTCCGTTTAAGAAAATTATCCGCCACCAACTAGTGACTATTTGGGGTACTTCAGCAAGATGTAGTACATTAGGACTGGAGACTATGCAAGCAATACAAACAAAAACTACCACGTCACCATTGTGCTAGCTCAGAGTTAATTAAAAGTTTCCTTTGCTAAATATTTGCTAGTCATAGTTCCCTATGAAAAATAGCTGTTTATTTGCTGGTAGGTGATTTAACCCAGATACTTCTTAATCTTCTAGCCAGGTAAACCAAAGGCAATACCAAAGTTATAGAAGAAATATCATTGAAAAGAAGTGTAGTGGAATGGCCCACCCTTCATATGGTGATGGGGTGTCAGTGCCCAACTGTGGGGAAGCTAAAATCAAGCCAGTTAACAGCCCTCCCGACACAAGAGGGAGCTGATAAAGAAGTGATAAAGGCTTCTCAATCATGATGTCCTGGGCTCTGTATCTTCACGGTTAAAGGGAAGGACTGTCAGGGGCTGTGTTCACCTTCTCCCTTCGGGTGGGATACCCCGTTAAGGAGCGTGCAGGTGGCTCCTCAGCAACACAACCTTCACTTTGCTGAATGACCCCTGATCAAGGCAGCTGAGCTAACCCAGAACTGCTCTCTAGATTCAATATCAAAGCCTAATATTGTAGTGTAGTTGGATACACTGAAATTGTATATCTGTGGATCCTGCCATGACATGGTTAATGTCTGTACAATAGCTGTTTACTGTCTGTAAATTATGCTAACGTATCAAACACCTGCTGCTGAGTCACACAAGCCCAGCTCTAAATGTATCGATCTAATCGGCCCAGTTACTGATACTGGCCACTCCTTGGCCTTAAGGCTGCCATACACACCCCGACGGGTGCAGACAGACCTTCCCCGATAATCACCGGAATGCAAACGTAATGAAGTCCTCACATCCTGGTGCATTATGGAGCCCCTTCAGACGGTCGGCACCCTTTGTGTGCCGGCATTAGCTTCAATGAAGACGCCGGTCAATCGGCCAGAGATTATCAGACATGTTCGTTCTCTGGCCGGCCGAGCAGTGGGCACATGCCGATTAGTGGCCGATTTTTCCGCTGACCGACGGCGCGAGCGTGCACGCCCGTAGGTCAGGTGAAAAATCGGCCGCTTATTGGCATTTGTATGGCTAGCATTAGTCTATATATTGGTGTTCTACAGAACATTCTGGGCCATTCTGTGTTATCTGCTTCCTGTGTAGATTGCTGTGAGCCTGCGAAGCTGAGTTGAGGCCTACATCAGTATTAAGCCTCCCCTCCAGGGCAGACCACATCTGGGTGAGAGCTGCGGCAACCTCGGGTCACTCCCAGCAGGCTGGTTAGGCATTTGTTCTGAAGCTTAAAGTGGACCTACCACCAGAAATCTATGTTTTTATGAATGGCACTAGAAGTGCCAATAATAGGGAGGAATGCAGTAAAAATACTCAAAAACATTCCTGTAATGACCATTTTAACAAGATTACCACACAGGTCTCTTCACTTCCTGGTTCGCTGAAGGCAACACATTAAACTGGGGATGCAATATCGCGGGTGGCCACTGGGGGGCATTCAGTGATCTTCTATGGGAATTTCCAAAGCAGATCACTGCTTCCTGTGGCGTGCTGCCTATTTCTGCCTACAATGAACCAGGAAGTGAGAAGAGCTGCCGAATTATCTTCTTAAATTGCTCATTACAGGTACGTTTTTGGTTTTTTTTCACTGCATTCCTCCCTGTTATTGGCCCTTCTAGTGCCATTCATGAAAACATAGATTCCTGGTGGTAGGTCCGCTTTAAGCTGTATGCCCCATCCATTCTGGGTGATGGTGATTGCCTGTATACAACCTGCCCTGCTAGTAAACCTTGTAAATATCCCCCATGTGGAAGAGTGGACAATTGTTTATTGGAGTGTATGAGGATCGCTTTTGTGTGAAGCCAGTTAAGACGGGGGTACATCGAGCATCCAAAAGAACCTGATCGTGGTAGTGCACCCACTCACACTGCCCAGCGTTACAATATCAGCTAGAAAACCTCACATTTCAGAACAAACAAGAAATTCAAGATGTAACTTTAAGCTCTGAGAAAGGGGACTTCTCCAAAGAGATGGCGATCATGTTTTTTTACATTCGATTCCCGAACAATCGATCGCCGAACAGTCGCTGTGAACACGCTCACCGATCGTTCGGGAATTCAACGCAAAATCGATACGTGTTACAGTTACAGCAAGTTAGGAATAAAAGCTTCACCTAGCACTACAGGGTTTACCAGTACCCTCATTTTTTATCTGCCATTATATTTTTTTATTGTTTTATGGACTGTTTAGGGAAATTTAGGGACATTTAAAAATGTACTTCTAAAATGTTATAGGCATCTTGTTGTAATGCTAATGTGATTTATTTTGTATTGATCCAATCTCTATCATCTTCCTAAATTCTTACTAAAACACTAAAAGCGAGGCTCTTTCATTGGCCTCTTAATAAGCTAACAGTTCAAGGCAATTCTCCTATGAACTGAATATTTCATGTCTAGCTTTCTCTCACCGTGGAGATTTGAGTCCTTTGGATGGATTTGTACAATCATGATTAACAAGGCACTTTAAATTGCAGAAAGCAGCAATTCAGAACTGTTTTATTTTCCTGAGCACGTATTCCTCACCTGAAAGTTTTTTCCATACGGGACACATTTTGCAATAGACTGTATTCTTATCTCTTTATTATTATTATTAACATTTTTTTATATAGCGCCAGCATATTACGCAGCGCTGTACAATACATTAGAGTGGAGATACAACACAGTATAACACACAGATACAGGTAATGACACAGGAGGAGTATCTCTGCAGAAAGCACTTAAAATAATCCCATTACCTATCAGTTCGAAGCGGCTATTACCGAAAGTGTAGAGAGTACAATTAAATAAACCTTTGTGGTCTGGTAACAATGCCACCCTCACAAGAAAATAACAATCTTTGGGAAACACTTAACGTGTTCTCTGGATCTGGCCTCATTATTTTTAAACTCAAAAACGTATAGCGTGGTAATATGTGCGTCACTGTAGGTTTTTTATTTTCTGGATTATTTCACCTGGGGTTTTATGAGGGTTGAGATAATATGCTTCCAGAAAACAGAGTAAAAGTATGAGACAGGGAAAGTAAATGAGGTTGAGAGGGGGTCACAGCCTAAAGAATAGAACGAGCAAAGGTGGGGTGCAGAAAGGAATGTGGAGGTGGTAAAGAGGCAAGAAGGATGCATTCTATATAACGAGGAAACCACTATGTCAATGCCAACTGTGGTCCAAGGACAACTTGTTATTTAAATTGAAAGTTCATTTCCATTTTTGGTATTGCTGTATACCTCTGCTTGCTCCTGTCTCTTCAGTTTGTGGGCCATAAGGAGAGGAGGTAGTTGTTACTAAATGTGGACCTTCAAGGGCTTTCAAGATGGTAAGGCTAAAAAGAAGTAGAGATTCCATTGATGTTCTGAAGAACATGTTGGTTTGCAGCCTGTACAATCCATCGAAATACGTTTTATGGACCAAACATGCATGCAATAAATACATGAAACAGAACAAGTTTTTATCTTCCATGGGCAGCTCACAAACATCCAGTGTCCAGTGATACAAATATGAAACCTAAGGTGCCCCAAAGGCCAACATGAATTGACAATATTCAATGCATGCACACTGGTTATTTTAACAAGGGAAAATAAAGGGATAGTAAAGGAGATAATTAAAAAGGGGAAAAAGAGAGAAAGAAAGGGGGGGGGGGAGCTCCAAGGCAAAGATTGTCCGCCGTCAGGTGGGGCAGGGGCCACTCCTGTGTTCCCCATCCTGCGGCAGACTTGATGTGTTCCCTGTCCTGCATGTCAACTTCATACAGCAGCTAGGGGTAGTGGTAGCAGATGGGGGCGGTGGGTGATGTAGTGGTAAGAAGCCTCTGGAGCCCTCAAGGGGGGGGGGGGGGTTTGGGGTGCTAGGGGTAGTTGAGTAGATGTTGATTTTATATTTCAATAATTGTTTAAGTAGAACCAGTAACCATCAAAAATAACATAACAGGCAATTATAACATACAGTCATAAAGGTTAAACAAGCAATGACAATTACCACAACTTGAAGTAATACAATTCACAGACAGGAAAAGAAAAAGATAGAGCAGGGTATAATTCTATCAAACAAGGCTGTATTATCATTAACAATACTGGTAAGCGTTCATCCAATTTAGTTTATATTTCATCAGTTCCCAAACAATTCCGGACTTTTACCAATACAGGACAAAGAAAATATATGAATATAATATAGAGTTTAATTAGTATATACTTCGTGAATTTGCATACCTGGGTATGCCGCATCAAACCTTGAGAACCATGCCCTTTTCAGAGACATAGGGAGGTGCACTTAAAGACTGAAAAAATCAAATTGTAAATTCGGATCCAGAACTTAAATACCTTGGGGCATTGCCAACAGACGTGAAACATGGAGCCAATTCCAACACAACCCTGGAAGCAAGCTGATGAGTTTATATTATTTAGTTTGGATAATTGTAGTGGTACCTGTCAGGATCCCGGGCCATCCAGGCTTGGGCACCCCACGCCACCTGCTGCAGCTCCCCCCGATCCTTTACCTGTGGCTGGGGTTCCTGGGGTCACTCAAGGTGCTTCTGGGGTTTCTCCTGCCGCCGCCATAGTGGAACCGCCGTCGCGCGCCGAGCGCGTGCGCGCGCGCCCGTATGCGCGCGCGAGCGAGCCTTCACCTGAGTTTTAAGGGCTGGCTGGGGGGTGTGTTCCAGAGTGTCCGTCCTTCCTACCTGGGCGGACCTTGGAGCACACTCCCTATATAAACCTGCCAGTCCTTGCACTCAGTGCTGTTGTATTACAGTTCCTGAGTAGATGTGTGTGGAGAGTTCTCTTGGATTGACTTACCGGTGTTTGACCCTGCTTTGTACCCGACCATCCTCTGACCTCTGGCTGCCTGACCCCTGCGTGTTCCCGACTACTCTACTTGCCTGCCGCCTGCCTCGACCCTCCGCCTGTTTACCGTCCGCAGCCTCCTGGGGGGGTTCACCAGGGAAGCAGGACCTGGCCACCTGGGTGCGGGAAAAGTCCACAGGGTCCCCTCAAGGGATCCCTGCCTAACTCCCATTAGGGGGGCTCTGGGAGAAGACCCTCAGGTGGCCTAGATTCCCTGCTCCTGGTACCCCAGCGCTAATCCGGGTGCTGCGGGCACAACAGTACCATATACCAACAAAGAAGCTGCTTCAAGGTAACTCCCATGTGGAACTGTTTTTTGGCAACTTGTTGAGGAGTACTGGCACGTGCTTGTTTTTATTCTTGGTTGTAATGTAGAAGGTGATCTGGTGGTATTGAAAATGAACAATGGAATTTCAAAGGATTCTACAAACAGGACAGTTATTGTTAAGAAAATCCCCTATCCTAATAAAACCCTTATTGGTCCACCACTGAAATGACTGTGGGGAAGTTTAACGAGGGAGAAACTCAGGTTTTCCCACCAGAAGTGAAAGGGGGTGTAAGTTGTCCAGCAAAAAGGGATTTCAATATTTGTTCTATCTGGTTGATTTGAGAACAGGCCAGGTTTTGGCATGTCAAGTAATTTATTTGACTATTTGAAAACCACTGTGTACTTCACAACAGAGTTTTGCTTATAATAAATATTTTTTGGATTTAGCACTCTGGAATGGTGTTTGAGCTGAGGACAAACTAGTTTAAAATGTGCATTCGCAGCGAGGGAGGGGCGGCGCCTTCCCATTGTTTATGGGTGGTGGCCCTATGACGGGGCGTCTCCTCCCCCGTCCATGCTGGAGAGAACTTTCTCTTCAGCGTGGACTGGGGAGTGAAGTTCTAGCCATCCTGAGGGAGGGGAGGCGGCATGCCAGTATGGGGGTGCAGGGGTGCCCGTGCCTGCCTGCCCCTGTTCCCCCAATGGGTAGCTATTTATGTAGCGGACACCCGGTTTTAGGGGGCGGTCCTAGGGGTGGGTAGGGGCGTGGCCAGAGGAGGGGGGTGAGTTCCACCACCTTTTCTCTGAGAAAAAAAGCCCTGTATGTATCCATCCTTTTTCAGGGGAACAAGCCTTCTTCAACAGGGGGTAAAGAAGTTGTTGTTATCTATGTATCCCATTTCCCTTATATGTTACAAATGACCTAAACTCATAAAGGCAATTTGTCTTCTTAGATACAGTTTTATTAATCTGGGTGTGTCTCTCCCAATATGAATGAAAATTTTTTCTTTTACCCAATTTTTACCCAGCATCAAGACATGCCCAGTGCAGTGGTTGTGGCATGGAGACTACTAGTGGTAATGGGCAAGGATATCATATCAAATTTATGACATCAGCACTGACCCATCATTATTATTATTATCATTTATTTATATAGCGCCAACATATTACGCAACGCTGTACAATACATTAGAGTGGAGATGAAAACACACAATAACACACAGGTACAGGTATGACATAGGAGGAGTAGAGGACCCTGTCCGGATGGGCTTACAATCTAATAGATTTGGTCAACAGCTAATGGCAAGATACACAGTACCACACACAAGAGGTTACCTTCTCAATTTAGTGACCGTGTCAAGCTGATACAGCAAACACATTTGTGGCACATACATTCCACTGCTGGTAAGTGAGTATATGAATCTAGTTCTAGGCATAATTTAAAAGTTTCTGTTAATCCACCCCAAACATAGATTATAATATCCAGAGAGTGCACAATGTTACCCCTATTGCAGAATACATTTTTCTTTTGCTCCACCAATAAAGATCATTTTCTAAGATTTGCAAACCTCATGAAGTTTGCACTCGGTGAGGCTCAGCTCCCTTCTTTTTTTATAATATATCATATGGCAGAGCTATCAGCACTGCTGATACCCATCACTTACCTCTATTCTAGGACCCAGTAGATATTGTTGTTTAAGCTCAAAGATTGTACAAGGAAAATTCCAAGGCAGTTTCAGGTACTTATATTCTGCTTACAAGTACTTACCTTCAGAAAACAATGCAATAAAAGTTTTATGACTTATTTTAACTCCTACTAAGAAATGTATCTAGAGTTTCTGTTCAATAAACTTAAAAAGATACATTTTTGGGGGTCGGGGAAATTGGTGATTGATTTTATGTTTGCCAACTGTAGTAACAGATTTTTGATCAACTTTTTGGGATCGACTGAAAGTGTAATCAAGTTCAATACAACCAATTAAGATTTACCAACACGTCCAATCCTATTTCAGTAATTTTTTTCCCATTTTTAATTGTTTTAGGTTGATCTAACCATGTGGGCTGCCATAGATTTTCAATCAATCAACCAAAAACATGTATTGAATTAAGTTCATTGGATGAAAAATCTAGACGTGTATGGAGGCCATAAGGCAAGTCATTACGATCATAATAAAATGTAAGACTAGATAAGAATCAGAATAAGACATAAAGCTGGCTCTTTAATCATTGAGTGCTATCATGTACACTAGATCAACATAAATTAAGTGTCCATGTGTCAGAGAGCAAAACAGTACACGTGCAAGCAGATAAGGGCCCTGAGGAAAGAGTGGCCAGGTCATTTTAACTGTATTAAATGTACATTGAATGTCAAATATACTATAACTCATTTTATAGAATATATTATTGCAGAATACTATAGCTAAAGAAGTAAAGTGTTTACCGTTAAACCATTTGCAAGAAGATGTTAAAACGAAAGGCCAACACTATTGGCATGACATGGCATTAGACTATATGATGTGTGTGTCTCCCTTGAACTAGATACGATTTGGATCTTAACAACCCCTAAACCAATGGTTCCCAAACTTTCCTTGCAGGGCCCCCCTTTTCTATTTAGGAACATTATCGAGCACCCCCTCCCTATTCAAACACAGGTTAAGAATGAGTGCCCGTGCCCCCCTGGAATGCCCTTGCGCCACCCCAAGTATGGGAACCACTGCCCTAAACCCATAAAAGTTTTTTTATTGCATCGGGCGCCTTGACTAGAGATGGTTGAATTTTTTTTCAAATATGCGACCATTTCAACGGTTTCGAGTTAATTGCAAAGCCCCTGAAAATGGTATCAACACCAAACTTGCTGGAGATGTAGAGAAGGGTTGAAGAGGAAGTACAAACAGTTTTTTCACAAAAAAGTTCAAAGTCAAGTAAAAATTTCGAAAATCGGAATTTCGACTGCATGTGCTAGAGCAAAACTCCAACCCTTCTCTACATCTCCTGCAATTTTGGTGATGATACCATTTTCAGGGGCTTTGCAATCAGCTCACAAAGTTAGCAAGTCGAAAAATTCGACCATCTCTAGCCTTGACACAAGCCTCCCTTTTTTTGTAGTGGGTCATCTTTACCCTTGTACTTTCTCCTTGAACTAGGCCATAACAGCCTCACATCTAGATTTGTTGAAATAGTTTAGTCTACATTATGGAGAGTGACACCTTTTCTATATTTTAATGTAGATAGTTTTAGATAGCATAGTTTTAATGTAGATAGTTTTAGATAGCAGGTACATAAAATCTAAATATGTCATTGACCTTTAAAACAACCAGGTCAGTTACACTACACATCCACAGCCACTCAGCTAATAAAACAGCTTTGTGGACAGGGGTAGGTGCAGGGTTAAAAAGGAAGGCTCTAGAGATTACAGCTTTTGATAAAAATTGTGGAGGCAGCAGATGTTCAAACGATTAAGAGGAATAATGCGAATTTGCGGCAAGCAGCTGCAGCAGAGGCCTCCCACGTGTACAGCTCATGGACATGAAACCCCAGTGACATATCATATCTCTCTATTATTATTTGTGATATTTATAGAAGTGAACTAATTAACCTCTTACCCTTCTAACAACTCGAGCTAAATGTCTCTCACTCAGCACTATATTAACACAAAAAATCACGACATTTAAGACAGACAGGTCAAGTCACTAAGGATTCTCAATCTGAAGAAATTGATTAGGAGAAAATCGGATAGCCCTGGACCAATATGCAGAAAGTTTTATATTCAACAATGACCAATAAATCTGTAGGTTGTTGTGTATTACCATAAACCATCGCCAAGAAATATGTTGCTGTTGCCTCCAGTTTGGCCTTGCATGGAAGTGTCAGCAGAATCTTCACTAAGATTATACAAACTTAAAGCACAGCCTATATTGTGTGGACATCCAAAAACCATTCAGTTGGGTGCCATTATGTTGAAAGTGATGCCTGTAGCCCCAGAGGACACAAGTTACTCTCTATGACCTACTGTGTACATAGATATGCCAATTCATGATCTTGGATGTCCTCATTTCAGGAGAGGATGAAGGCTTTTGAAGGTTCTGATGGACAATGTGAGTAGACTTTAATTAAGCAATTTCAATACAGGAGAAGAGCTTCTTCAACTACCGTAGATAGAGAGAGCACTAGATTGGAGCCATTCTACAACACTACATGTGCTAGAGGTAAATCCCTTCCAACCTGAGAGAACTCAATACACAAGCATGACCAGAGGAAGAAGGCTTGTGGCAACAATCAGTGAGGGATTGTGGTTGGGAACAGCAAAGTCCTGAGGATGAATCTGTTTCACAAGGTGGGAAGTACCATAGGAGTTCTGAATTGCATCAGATTAGGAGGCTAAAGTTAGCAGACTGATGGCATTTAACGGAAAACCCTTTATTTTTTTTTTTCCCATGGACTGAAATGATAGTTCTGTGCATATTAACCAGCAAAACACCACTAGTGATGAGCGACTAGGCAATATTCGAATTCGCGTAATTTCGCGAATATCCGCCATTATATTCGATTCCATATTCGTAATCTCGAATATCCACACTTACGACATGAATTGCGATCTACAAATCGCAATTGCGATCCAATATGCGCAATGCATGCAAGTCAATGGAGCTCGGATATTCGACTGGGAGAATATCCGTCATTTCCGTTTTAAAAAATCGCATTGCGATTATATAATCTCAATCCCATTCATTGCAATGGATCGCGATTATAAAATTGCGATTATAAAATCGCAATACAATCACGAAAAATCGCGATTGCGTCGGATATCTGATGCTATATTCGTGAATATTCGCGAAATGGCGAAATAGCGATATTCGAGCTAAATATTCGAAAATCGAATATTCGAGCTCAACACTAAACACCACCACAGCTTTGGTAAAAGTCCACAATGGTAATAAACAGCATCACTCCATTGCAGTCATACAAGAAATTCTTCTGTTCCATTTAGATTATTCAACCTCTATCAACTGGGCTTATGGAGTGCCAAACATCCATTCTTCATTATTTTTAAAACATATTTTTACACAATATTTATATTTACCCAATATTTTATGAACTTTGGTTGAACTTGATATTATAGTTGTCTGCCTACGGTCAGAAGCCACCTGAACAACCATTAGTGCCTCTCAACTGCCTAACCTCACATTCTGACTCCCAGAACGTCCACATAACAGGACCCCCATAGCTATAAAGAAAATGAAAAAAAATTACATAGCTGTGTTTGTTTAATCTATTTTGCATTATATACACCAGTGGTTTCCAAACTTTCCATGCAGGGTTCCTCTTTTCTAGATAGGAACATTGTCCAGCCCCCTCCATCAAACTACACCGTTTTAGATTGAGGGCCATTTCATACTAGTTTACGTTGCAGTATCATATACTAGTGTGAAATGGTCCTCGAACTTTATTTGACATACAACTTATATATGTGGAGACATGCATCATACATACACAGACACCAATCATTCAGAAACATTCATCATTAACATAGAGACACAAAGACACACATTACATACACTCTACTTACTGTCTGCAGCTAGTTTCTCCATTGTTGTCTTCCTTCTTGCTTCCTTCTTCCTTCCCTTAGCCCCCTAGCTGCCCCCCCGGAAAACCTCCACTCCCCCCCTGGGGGGCCTCCCCCCCAGTTTGGTTACCACTGTTTTACACTGAGCAGAAATATAAACGCAACACTTTCGGTTTTGCTCCCATTTTGCATAAGCTGCTCTCAAAGATCTCAAACATTTTCTAAATTCACAAAGACCCATTACTCTCACATATTGGTCATATTGTCTAAATCTGTATTAAGCTAGCCATACACGAGTAAAAACCCATCATCATGCTGCGCTCAATCGTAGGTCGATCGAATGGCAATCAATGTGCACCATTTTGCACATCGTGGCCATGGCCCGCGATCAGACACGCGGTGAGCTGAGTTTTAAGGTCGTGCTGGGCCGCTTTTGATCGCCCCCACCGCGGCCCGGGGAGAGCCCCATTTAATAACATGGATGCGATTAGAATCGCGCCGAGGGCAGCCGCACATGTGGGTACATAGTCTAAGGCACACCTATGCAATATTCATGCTGTCTAATCAACATCTTAATATGCCACACCTGTGAGGTGGGATGAATTATCGCAATAGAGAAGTGCTCACTAAAGCCCCCCATACACGCTGCGATCCTTCCTCCATTCTTGAGGGACAGACGCCCAGAGGGTCGTCAGGCACCCCCTGTCTGCCAGGCATAACATATCTGTTCTCTGGCCGTTCGAGATTTTTGCCCACATGGATCTGTTGTTCCATGTGGGCACCTGCGATCCACGGACGATTTTGCGGCCGATCGATTGGCAAGAGCATGCAAGCCAGTCAGTCGGTCGCAAAATCGCCCATGGTTCACAGCATGTATGGGGGGTATAACACAGATTTAGACAGATAAATTAACAATATTTGAGAGTAATATGTCTTTTGTGTATGTAGAAAATGTTTCCAATCTTTGAATTTACCTCATGCAGAATGGGAGGAAAACCCATAGTAGTATGTTTATATTTTTGCTCAGTGTAGTTTTGGTGATTACTGACACTCAAGCTGACCTATCAAGTTTAGCCACAATAATAAATATCAACATATAGCACAAATAAAATATATTAATCTATAACCCTAATGGAGCCCATTGGAGATACGTGTAAATGAAAGAATCTGGCCAATTGCTGTTGGCAGCAAGGTTTGCCTTCTACCAGAATATTTCTCATAAACAGGGTGTACTGTGGGTGTACTTAATCTAAAGATTAAGTGCTCGTCTGTGGGCGCACCCATGTGCCCTGCAATGACTACATTATAGGGAACGAGGCAAGAGAATATTGGATATGAAAATAATAACTTGGATAGGTGATATATAGAAAGGAAATGAGAGGAACTGGCACATTATAAAAAGCAATATTTTGTATGTCACACATCTTCATGAGCAAACATGCACGTGATGGTAGAATCTAAACCTAAAAAGCATTTTCATGCTCCATAACTGTTAACTCCAGGCTTTTCTAATTTGATGTTTTTGCTGTACCAGTGGCTGTGTCAGTAATCTACGAAAGCTCGGCTAGCATACCTGCCAAGTTCTGCATTTGAAAAGAAGGGACATTTTCCTGGAAGTGACATCACAAGGTGCAAACAATGGATTTGCATGTGTAATATGTACAGAAATGGCCATTTGAAGTCTTTATCGGAATCTTTTGTGGCAAGGTGTAACTAGTGTATGAATGGCACTTCTAGTGCCATTCATGAAAATATAGATTCCTGGTGATAGGTCCGCTTTAATGTAAAAATATGGTATTTTGATTAAAATATGTTAAATATTAACAGGAAGTTGATATCAACCAAACATCAGACCTGCTGAGAAGTTGCAAGCATAAGCTACATTTCTGACATAATTATGTCAGGTAACAATAACTAAGAAGCTACCTCCATATGCCTGTGTTGTAATGGAGACATATGCATCCCAGGTCCCCACATCTCCAGTGTCATTGATGATGCTGGGAATGTGCAGGGGAATGTAGAGGGCGGAGTGATTTTTAAATATAAACATATTACAGTTGAGGCCAAAGTTATTATCCTCCCTTATGAAACACTCTTGATATCTCCACTAAAATCACCATTAACAATAAGTGTTTGTTTTTTGTATAGTGTATTTGTTACCAAATTAACAATGTCCACTAAATAAAATTAGGATATTTTATTAACCTCCTGGGCTGTTTGCCTGAACTCAATTCTGGCACAGTTTGATCGCTGATACTTAGTACTTAGTACAACATCCTTTTCCAGTTATAACAGCTTTTACAAGTGAAGCATAGCGTGACACAAGTGTCTTGCAGCGATCTACGGGTATCTTAGCCCATTCTTCACGGGCAAAAGCCTCCAGTTCAGTCACATTCTTAGGCTTGTGCGCTGCAACTGCTTTCTTCATGTCCCACCAGAGGTTCTCAAACACTAAATTTCGGTGGGGGTTGAATAATTTTGAACACAACTGTATACTGTACGACTTCTTTCATTCCATTTGTTTGGCTTTGTGGATGAAAATTTGTTTAATAAAAGTTGATAAAAAAATGTGGTGGGAGCATCATGCTGTTGGGAGCCTTGTTCCAGTACATGGCATCATGAAAAAAGAAAATTATGTTGGCATTTTTAGGGAGAATATGCAGATATCTGCTTGTTGTCTAGGCTAAGGTCATTGTTAGGTCTTTCAATATGTCAATGACTCAAAGCATACATTGAAATTAAAGCAAAAGTTGTGGAGTGGTGGGTGAATTCTCTCGGCACCGATCCCTACACTTCCCCGCATGAACACTAGGGGCTTTGTGGGGGACTTTAAAGGCACTTGTTATATATATATAGTCATAAATTGTAAAATATAAACAATTTATTAGGCAGTGTAGTAATTCATCAAGTAATCAAAAATACAGACTCACAGTTCTACATATTTAATTTCATAGACATTACATAAGATAAAAACAGTATTAGACATATATATCTCACACAATAGTGGGCAAAGTACATGACACCTGCCACAAACCAACAGGTGTGGACCCACTGTGCCATGAGTCCTACCTCCTCTAAGGGTGTTGTCTAAGTGAACCCACTCGTTCTTCACAATACCCCTAATGGTGGGGATAGACTTTCCAGAGGGGAACACCAGGTCGCTACCTCTGGAGGGAGGGTAGGCACACGAGGCAGCTGGTCCAGGGAACACCACGGAGAGGTGCCAGGAACACTGGCGTATTAGCAGGCCAGGTCATAACTAGGGACAACAGTGCTGGGGACAAGGGATGAGGCAATAGCGTCATCAGGCAGGCAAAGAATCAGGGCTGGTAGCAGAGGTACGGGTCAGGCAGTCCGGGTTGACAACAGAACAGTTAATACAGGCAGACAAGGGTTAAACGTATGAAAGTCTCAGAGCTCAGGCAGGAATCACCAACACAGGAACACAGATTGCAAGCACACTTTAGGCAGAGAAGTTTGACACTGAGGCATAGTAGAAAGGGACTGGATCCCTTATATACATGCAGTAGGACCATGATTGGCCAGCCAGGACACATGACCAATCTTTTAAATCCCAGGAAGTGACACGAACCGATTCCCTAGGAAGCACTGCAAGGCAGCATGTAGACCAGGACTCAGCACAACTGACATGACCATTTAACACGGTGCCCACAGCCGCAGCGGTAAGTAGGGGGATAGCGGCGGATGGCAGCAGCCGTTACAACACCAGATTTTGTGAAGAATTGGAAACAACATATCCTAGACGCGTTTCGCCTATTTGGCTTCTTCAGGAGGTTTTGCATGTTGTTCATCTTTAACAGGGTCAAACAATTTATCTTATTAAGTATTTTATCATCTAAGCATAGTTGAGATAAGTATGAATCACAACATTTACTTACAGCCTAGCTGTGTGATTTGAATCAATTGGACAGTTCTGAGTTCCCATCTGCAAAAGCTTGAGACCTCCGAGGCCAGAGAGGTCACCCAACCACCCAGCATCCTGACCGGGAAAGTACGGTTCACGAACTAACAGGGGACCCCAGTGGGTGCCCGATGCTGGGCACCAGCCACCTACGGTCGGATGGAGATATTAAGTGGATTAGGTAGGTCTATCCCACAGATGTTGGTGGATCGCCCACCCGCACACCAGGGTCTAGTGCAACTTAAGTGTAAAAAATGTATTAAAATAAATCCACCCCCCAAAAAATAAAAATAAATAAATAAAATAAATCTATATATGTGTGGACAAAAACATCCATGGGCCATGAGAAATGTGTATGGAAGTGAATTTAGGAGTGTGTGAAAATACTGTGTGCTGTGAAAATCCTAAGATAAATGGTGACTACAAATATGTGTAATTATCCAGGGGTTTTAAACAGCTATAGTATCGTGTGTGGTGCTGTATGTATGTGTCTATTGTGGTATAGTGTTGTATGTTTGTGTCTGTTGTGAACCATGATCAAAGTGTGCTCCTAAGTGACTGTATAGTGTTGCAGTAACCCCCCTGTAGGTAAGAATAATAATCTATTGTGTTAACATGTGAACTTAAAGTTCTGCTCCTCTTAACCCAATGAACCCTCAGTGTTACAATGGCACCCACCACCTACCTGTGTGGATGCATCGATTATAAACAGCTATAGTATCGTGTGTGCCGCTGTATGTATGTGTCTATTGTGGTATAGTGTTGTATGTATGTATACATACAACACTATACCACAATAGACACATACATACAGCACCACACATTTTTGCGCTTTCTAGTTTTAACTACCGTATTTTTCGGCATATAAGACGCACTTTCCCCCCCCCAAAATTGGGGGGCAAAAAGTGCCTGCGTCTTATACGACGAATGCGCGACCCCCGCAGCCACTCGGCCGCCGGAGGTCGCACCTTGGCTGCCTGCCAGCTCTCCCGACACGGAGATTAGCGTGGGGAGCTGGAGAAGCTGTCAGATGTGAGATGCCGGCTAATGCCGACTCTCACATCTGAACTGTATAATTTTCTATGCCAGCCCTGAACTGGCATAGGAAATTAAGAGAAAAGTATAGATGAACTTGCATCTACCTTTTCTCTTCTGTCCGTGGGAACAGCAATCACTACCCACGGACACAGTGAGAGGAGACAGCCCGGCACCCCCTCCTCCTGTAGAGTGTATAGTGTAGAGATGACATTGTTCAGCTGAGAGTGTACTGCTGCTAGTGACACCTGCTGGCTGAATTGGATATTGCATTCACTGAAAATATTGCATTAACCCAACTGATGTGAAAACTTATTAAATCTTTTTTTTCTGGTTTTCCTGCCCTAAAAACTGAGTGCGTCTTATGGTCCGGTGCGTCTTATAGTCCGAAAAATACAGTAGGTGTATCAATAAAATATCCTAATTCAACTTAGAGGACATTTGTTATTTTTTTTAGAGTATTTGTTTCTAAAATAACAAAAACTTGTTTTTCACTGAGAAATCAGGGTTGTCATTTCATACGTGGTGTGTGTGTGTGTGTGTGTGGGAGGGGGGGGGGGGGGGGTTGACTAATAATTTTGGCCTCGGCTGTGCATTGTAATCTATTGAAATTTCACATACTGCATTTGAAACAGAAAATCAGGACAGCCCAGGAGATTAAATTCAAAGTAAAATTAAAATTTTTGGAGGAAATCTTTAACAAGTTTGGCAAACATACTGTGTTTGGGGGCTTATAAAATTCCCAACTCACAAAAGTCAGCTTTGACAGAAGTTTTCCAACCATGTCTATATGTTAGTACTTACATTTTATCCTAAACTTATATCTGTAGTGTTTAATTCAAATCAACTGGACTTGCTATGTCTTGTTTCTTGAAGACTTTCGCTAGTCATCCATCTGGCTTTCTCAATTCAGAGTGGAATTCTCAATTCAGACTAGAAAGCCAGCCAAATGACTGTAGTGGCCTGAGAAATGGTCACTTAACTGTATATATGCATTATGTAATATATGCTGTATATGCCATATACAGGGTTGCACCTGTTGTTTACGAAAAGCTGGGACTATGACTCATGTCTGGGTGTGTACTTCATTCCTTCCCTCCAAAATGTAACACATATAGTCCTGCGCAGTGCAGGCCTTATGCCTTCCCCATTGCCCCATTCCTTTAGAAGCTTCTGGGCTTTTTCTTGCTCTCCCTGGCTTGTACTTGGTTTCTTCCTGTGACTCCAGAGAGAACTACAGGCCTCCAGCGTTACACCCTGGAGAAGGTCCCCAACACCCAGCCATTGGTCCAGCAGCTCGTGAACAACACAGCTTGTAACGTATATCCCCATGCCTGAACCCCATCCCTGCCTCTGGGTGATGGTGAAGCATGTAAATAAAACTGTAAATAGCCCCCACCTGCTGTCGTGGACCTTGGAGTTTTTGGGCTGCAAGTGGAACCTGGTAATGGAGCAGAGGACATCCACCTTAAAGAACCTGGCCGCGTGAGTGGTTACACACACTACACTTGCGCGCCGCTATGTCTTCAAGAAATAAACACTGCAAGTCCAGTTGATTTGAATTAAACACTACAGATGTACAATGACCTGGATGTATGAGAAACTTCACAGGCATCCTAAGCCTAATTTCCGTTCTGTTAAAAGCCTGAAATGTTTGAAACCAATTGTTTGTGAGCTTTCTACAGTTATTTTAAGGATAACCTTTCTCTATTCTTGAGTTTGATGCATCATTTTCTGTATGATGTTGCAATAGATTAGAAGGTCAAGGTAAAGGGGAAGGAAAAAAGGAACATATTAGAGGTGGATGTAGAAGTGTTACCTGGGAGAAAAACTGCAACTTTTCACACTTTAGCTGCATTACACAATGGTCTTACGTTAACAAAGGACATAACACAAAGGGATTGAGATTTTGCCTGTTAAATTATGAAATCGGGTCTCAGTCACGGCATCTAAGAAAAGGCAGGTGCATATCCACCAACTAGATCATTTATTTGAAGAATAAATATTTTGAAGACTTCCTGGGTCTTTTTACCTCTCATGGCCTTCCCAAAGGAGCTTCACTCTCCCTGCTGAATTGTTCCCTTATCTTTTATTTAACCCCCTAGTGCTTCTGACGGCTCCATCTCATCCTGCACTTTCTTGTCACTATTGCAGCTGACGAGATGGAGCCGTTCAGCTAAGCTCAGATCCCCCGGAAGCAGCACATACTCACTGTTGTGCTGCCGGGGGATGCTCTAAGCTGGCCGATGGCACCCCTCTCCCAGCCCAATTTGACATTCATATGCAAATTGGGCTGGGAGAGGGGTGACATCGGCCAGCTTAGGGCTTGTTTCCACTGGTGCGTTTTTGCGCGTTTGTAACTGCGCGACCGCAAGCGCAGTCAACCGCATCCACATTTCCAATTGTGATAACATTTTTATTATAAACAAACATAAATGCTGTTTTGAAATCTTTCATATCAAATAAGTATTCTAGAGATTTTAGCATTCAAATGATAGATTTTATTAAAAAATTTAATGTACTTTTTTTTATAATAATTGCTTGTTTCAAACATTATTATAGTCAGGATGTCTATTAGACCCTTGTACCGACATAATTTGGGAAGTTACAAGCCTACAACACAAAAACATTCCATTAGAGTCTATGGTACACTTTTGGTACAGAAATCTGGACCGCAGCAGAGCGCTAGGGAGGTTAATAAATGTGTGGGGGAGACAGGAAAAAAAAGTTCTCAAGAACCATAGACTGTTGAGATATGACCCAAAATCTGAAGCTATTGTTAGTGAATCGCTCTTTGCTAACTACTCTACACATGGCAGAGAGAACATAAGAACAGCAAATGAGGAAACACAGTAACAGCATGTCATACACATGAGCTCTAATGGTACAGGAATGTTATGTTCGTGCAGAGAGTGAAAAAAAAGGACATGAACAAAACACTGTAGACAGAGATGCCAGTCGCAAAACATTAATCAAGCTTGACAGACATTATGGTTCTATTGTGTTGGGGTTTACGGCTCCAGAAATAGCAAGTCCCTAGATAGACACTGTTAAGTGCCATGCAGTAACAGATTTAAAAATTTGCTCCATTGCTGCCAAAACTGCCCTTTAATAATAATATTTTAAACAAACTTGTTTTCAATATATAATAAAAAACTGTATTTAAAAAAACGGGCCCAGCTCAATGGCAATTTGCCAATATAACAATGCACCTTTGTGGGGGTGAGGGAAGAACAGATAAGGCCCCCATACACGGGTCGGATTCCGGCCGGATTCCGGGCCGATCGATTCCGGGCGCGTGCACGTGAATCGATCGTGCCGGAATCGTGTGCAGCCCACCTTGTCCGTCCGATCACGTCCGATCGTTCGGGGGCTCAGAATCGGATCCGTCAGAGAACCAACATGTTGGTCTTTTTGATCCGATTCTGCACAGATCAGGGGGAGTTGCCATTTGTGAGGTGGAATCGGAGGTGGAATCGGACACGGAATCGTCCCGGAATCGTGCCGGAATCCGCTCGGACAAGGTGGTATGCAGCGATGGATGCTCTTAATTGGCCGATTGATCACACCTGCGATTCCCGGCAGAATCGCCGGAATCGATCGGATGATGAATCGATTGGACATGGAATCCGACATGTGTATGGCTAGCTATAAAGTCTGCGTACAACATTCACTAAATATGTATATATGGTCATTAGGGGTAGAAGTACACTGCATAAAAAATAGATATCCTAGATCTGAATGAATGAAAGTCTTATTAAATACTTTGGTCTTTACATCATTAAATGTGCTGACAACAAAATCACACAAAAATTAACAATTGAAATCAAATTTATCAACCCATGGAGGTTTGGATTTGGAGTCACACTCAAAATTAAAGTGTAAAAAACACTACAGGCTGATCCAACTTTGATGTAATGTCCTTAAAACTGGAAAGTCAAAATGAGGCTCAGTAGTGTGTGGCCTCCATGTATCTGTACGACCTCCCTAGAATGCCTGGGCATGCTTCTGATATGGTGGCAAATCCTTCCATCTGTGACCCCCAAGGAACACCCCACGGACCCACAGCGAACTACCCACTCGGAAACGCTCCGTTTATGCAATTGCAATACACCATAAGGTAAAAACGCGGACATTCCAACATTTTTTTTTTTTTTTTTTAAAGATGCAGATGATAACTAGGATTGCCTGGGGATGTTTGTTTCAAACACCAATTGAGTCATTTTACATGGGTTAAATTAGGGGACCAATATCTAGTAAAGATACTCCTCACCCCTCTCAAATGTCCAATGAAAATGACTGATTTATCACCAGCAAATATAACACATTGGAAATATTCCTAGGTGTTGGCGTTTCTGTGTCTGTGAATGTTCCTTCGGTGTATACGTCTACACCTGCGTTGGATCCACTAATTATTATCTTTGACTGATGAGTCAACCATTTTAATCATGTTATTTTATTTAACCTCCCTAGCGCACTGCTGAGGTCCAGATTTCTGTACCAAAAGTGCACCATAGGCTTCAATGGTAAATTTTTCTTCATGTCGTAGACCTGTAACTTCACAAAATATGTCCGTACAAGGGTCTAATGGACATCCTGAATATAATAATGTTTGAAGCAAACAATTATGTAAAAGAAATTTTTTTTTTAAATAAAAATAATGACAAAAAAAACCACAAAAATTAGGACACAAAACTATGCGGATATGTACTAAATATCGCCAAAATAAAAAGTCTCTGGTGCCCCAGATGTTCCCATTTGCACTTAACCCTCTCTAACCTGGTGTGATAAAATCACACCAGGGAAGAAAGGGTTACTGCAAATGGGCACATCTGGGGCATCAGGGACTTTATTCTGGCGAGATTTAGTACATAGGGGGAGTTTTTAAGCAGTTTTCTACATAGAAAACTGCTTTCATTCTATTTACAGTACAAATCTCCCGCCGCCGCGGGGGGGGGGGGGGGGGGGGGGGGGGAAGGAGACGAGCAGCCGAGGAGGATGTCGCCAGCATGTCACAGGGACAGCGTGAGTATGCTCTCCCACAGCCGTGATTTGTACTGGACGGCAGCATCTCGTCCAGTGCGATAGTACCAGTTGGAGCGCTGGACGAGGTGCTGCCGTCCATAACGCTAGGGCGGTAAAACTTCATCCCACAAATTCTTTTTGGACTTAGATCTCCGCAGAGTATCAATTTACTGTCAATTTATTTTTAGACTTAAACCTGTACAAGCCTGAGGAAGCCCCGTTGGGGGTGAAATATGTTGTGCAAAAGTACAGCGAGCCTATAAAGAAATGTAACATCTTGAACAAAGGCTGTGTATATGTATATTGTTTGCTTTTTCAAAATAAAGATTTCAAAAATAATTCTCCTCACAATATTCTCTTAGCCCACTTGCCACTCAAAGTCCCATGGAGGGAACCTCTAAACAAATTTTGATATGGTGGCAAATGGTCTCTTGAGGGATCTCCTCCCACACCTGGGCTAAAGCAAAGAAGGTTTACTGTGTCTGTTAGCGTAGTGTCCAAAGCATGGAGGCGCTACCAGGAGATAGACCAGTACATGAGGAGACATGGAGGAGGCCGTAGGAGGGCAACAACCCAGCATCAGAACCTCTACCATTGTGCAAGAAGAAACAGGAGGAGCACTGCCAGAGCACTGCAAAATGACCTCCAGCAGGTAACAAAAGTCAAGCGGTCATAAACAGACTCCATGAGGGTGGTATGAGGGCCCGATGTCCACAGGTGGTGGTTGTGCTTTGGTTACTTACACCCCAACACCATGCAGGACATTTGGGATTTGGCAGAGAACATCAAGATTGGCAAATTCACCACTGGCGCCCTGTGCTCTTCATAGATGCAAGCAGGTTCACACTGAGCACATGTGACAGACATGACAGAGTCTAGAGATGCCGTGGAGAACGTTCTGTTGCCTGCAACATCCTCCAGCATGACCAATTTGGCAGTGGGGTGGGGTGGGGTGGCATTGTCTGGGAGGACGCACAGCCCTCCATGTGCGCGCCAGAGGTAGTCTGACTGCCATTAGGTACTGAGATGAGATCCTCAGAACCCTTGTGACACCTTATGCTGGTGGGAATGTCCCTGGGTTCCTTCTAATGCAAGACAATGCTAAACAATGTGGCTGGAGTGTGTGTGCAGTTACTGTAAGATGAAGGCATTGATGCTATGAACTGGCCCGCCCGTTCCTCAGACCTGTATCCAATTGAGCACGTCTGGGAGATCATGACTCAATCCACCAACTGGACGTTGCATCACAGACCAGGCGTTGGGGGATGCTTTAGTCCAGGTGTGGAAGGAGATCCCTCAGGAGACCATCTGTCACCTCATCAGGAGCATGCCTAGAAGTTGGATCAGCCTGTAGTGTTTTTCCACTTTAAGAGTGTGACTCCAAATCCAGACCTCCATGGATTGATCAATTTGTTTTACATTGAACATTTTTGTGTGATTTTGTTGCCAGCACATTCAACTATGTACAGAACACAGTATTTAATAAAAAAAATTAATTTATTCAGATCTAGATGTCTTATTTTTGCATTTCCTTTCATTACTTTCCTGATATTGGGGACAGAAAAAAAAACCACATCCTGTCTGGCACCCCTAATCTCCCAATGGGTTTGGGTATCCACTTTAGCCATGAGATAGCGCTGTGCATATCCCAAACTTATAATATACAACTCGAATAGAAAAAAACCTACTAGAAATACCAGAATTTGCATAACTCCCTTGTGTCATCTTCCCAGAAAGAAACCGTGACTCATATAGTGACAGCTAATTATTCAGGTTTTTGGTTTGCCAAGCCTATTTGCATATTGGATTATGGCTTGTAGAAAGATTTTTTTTACTAGAGTAGATTAATTGATATATAAAGTCTTGCAATCCCATATTGTTTTGCTCTTGTTTTCCTGGGGGGGGGGGGGGGGGGTGTAGCTTTGTGTTAGGGAGGAGTAAGGTCGCCATACACGGGTCCGATTCCCAAGGGATTCCGGGACGATCGATTCCGGGCGCGTGCGCGCTAAACAATCGTCCCGGAATCGCGTGAAGCCCACCTTGCCTGGACCTGGGGCCCAGAATCGGATCTGCCAGAGAACCAACATGTTGATCTTTCTGATCCGATTCAGCACACATCAGGGGGAGTTGCCATGTGTGAAGTGATCGATCGGGCACGGAATCGTCCAGGAATCGGTGGCCCTAGGTGGTAGGGACAGGCTTAATTGGGCGATCGATCGGACATCCGATTCCCTCTGGCATCGCGGAATCGATCAGATGGGTGATCGATCGTCCATGGAATCGACACATGTATGGCTAGCTGTAGAGTCTTTTTACTAAAACATATGTTATGTTTTAAAAGTGCAAACGTTCATTGTCAGGCATATTTCCATAATTGACATTGATTAGATGTTGTCCATAAAAAAATACTTTGCTAAGACCTCACATCAGTGCTGTAAGTCACATAAACCTCCATGATATCTCTTTGGGGGAGAAATCACCTTCGGGCTGAAAGGCAACCCACTACTCTAAAGCCCCCCATACACCTTAAGATCGATCCATACAATCTCCATTAGTTCTACCAACAATTATGAACAAGGGGGGGCGCAGTTAACTGTGTGCTCAAGAGGTTAGGTCGCCATCCCCTTTAATGGTAATTAGGAAGAAGGGGGTACCCTCGATGGGGACTTTTAGTTGGCGGACCCACCTCGTAGTTATTGTTTCAACAATAGCATAAATGGTTTACAACGTTTTGTTTTCAACATAAGAATATAGACAACGTTTTGCTTTCAACATAAGAATATAGACAACGTTTTATTTTCAACATAAGAACATAGACAACGTTTTATTTTCAACATAAGAATATAGACATATACATCTAGAATTGGGAAGCAGATAAGAAATACCCCCAAACACACAAGGGGGTACAAACTTTTGGGTAACACTCTGGAATCTGTGTTTCGGAATACAGGCTGTAGGTTATTGTTGTCAACATGTTTCGCCCCTGTAGAAGCCCAATCTACAGGGGCGAAACATGGGTTAATTTTTGAATTAATTCACAGCCACCCTTTCTTTAACCAGGATCCATTGATCCCGCTCAAAGAAACCTCGATCAAACAAGGAACCAACATGTTGATAAATAGTTATGAGCGGTATAGGCAATATTTCGCAAATAATTCCACTTATATTCGTAAATACGAAATTTGCGCCTATGGCCATGTATTGCGATAATATATTATTATATAATATATATTAATATAATTATAATTGCATTGCGATTACCTTCAAAATGAATGGTTGCATGTGGTATTCATGATTGCATTGCAATTATATTATCACAATGCATGACAGTAAGCTTGCCACCAGTGCATAATATCTTGAATATGTGAAATTGTGAATATTCTCGAATAGCAGATATTCTTCGAATATATATGAAATATTTAAGCTCAATACTGTGGGTAAACTCATCACTGTTGGTAAAACCTTTTCGGTATACATTACTTTGGATGGGGAGGACAGAGGGTCTCCATCCAAAGTATTGAACAGGATTGATTGCACAGAAGTGTTTTGCCTCGATCGTCATCACTCTGCGCTCGAGGGTTCATCGATTGCACAGTGTATGGCCAGCCTTACTCTGCAGTCTAGAAAAGATGTGAACAGATCATGGATAGATATACAGTATATGTATAGTATGCATTTATTTACTAGGCAGCGTCACCTTCCTCCTCTTCAAAATCCTCCCTAATAGCCTAAGCACGGATCGAGTTTCCGTTCAATCGGCTATTGATCGAACACCATCATCCCTGTAAATCATGTAGGTGGACCATCTTTGCATAAAGGGAGTTTTTCTGCTGAGGTCACGGTGCATTTGTAGTGTAATGCAGGGTAATGTCCCCTTTACTTTCCCAGACCATGATTCTCCAGGGTTCCCGTAGTACGTAAAGGGAGGGCTTGTCCAGCTGCAACAGCTCAGCAGGAAAGAGTCTGATGGAGTGGAGGTAACTGGGCAACCCACCTTAAGATTCTTTACCTGCCTCAGTCTGGCCCGCCGTGTGGGCAGCTGGGGAGCGAAATAGCACATACTATTCCTGGAAGCCCCAGTTACATGTTCTCCATACTGTGTCCTGTCTCTAACCTTGCTAAGGGTCCAGTGAGGTGGCTGGGAGCCCCTGTCATGTGGAGGACAGCTGACGGCCGCTGGAGAGGTTTAAATTGTTTGGGTGCCCTGGGACTATTGGTCACCCTTTATTTTTTTAACAACATTTATTGTTGAACATTTCACATGTGTGTTGGCTTCTGTCGTTGGTTGATTCCTGAACCTTACACATCTTTTCCCCTTAAAAGATATGATGGACACAATCATGTACTATCAAGTCTTGGGGAAGCATCTCCTTCACTCAGCCAGGGCATTGAAAATTGGTCTTGGATGGGTATTCCAGCATTACAATGACCAAAATCACAGGAAATGCAACAAATGAGTGGCTTAAAACAGACCTACCACCTGGGAGGTCACTCAGCAGTATCGGCTGCAGAACAACCGATACTGCTGAGATCCTCAATTGGAAAAAAAAAATTTCGTTCTTGTTCCGAGTGCTCCCCTCCCACTGCCTTACATAGTGCCTAGGCAGCCAAAATGGTGTCTTGGACATCTCTCCCAGACAGGAACTCGTCAGCAGCTTATTCCCTCTCCGCACCCCCCCCCCTATAAATCTCTCCAGCTCCGACAGAGAAGAGACAGGAGGTGGAGGGGGGAGGAGTGAGGGTGAAAGCAGGTGCAAGTCTGCATGAGCTAAGTTGTCGAGGAGAGTAAGCGAGTATGCTGTGGGTTTTTTTGTGTAGCAGTTTTCCAGCATTTGAACTGCTGACAGGTAAGTATTGTGTCTGTTTAATGTATGTCTGTTTTTTTCATTTGAGTTTAAAACCCCTTTAAGAAAATGCACATGAAGGTTATGGAGTGGCCTAGCCAGTCTCCAGATCTTAATTCCATAGTAAATCTGTGGGTGGAGCTGAATTTTCCAAACATCAGCCTTAAAACCTTACTGACTTAAAAAGAATCTTCAAAGAGCAGTGGTACAAAATCCCTCCTGAGATGTTGCAAACCTGAAGGCCAAATACAACAAGAAACATTTGACCTCTTTGTTTTGCTCTAAATCTGATTTTTGTGCACTGGGTTTGTGAGGATGTTTTTTGTTGTTAATCTGTGTAACAACTAAACCTCCCATTACAATTTTATACTGGTCATCTGTCAGAGGTACAAAATCAGCAAAATATTCAATTATTAATTATTATTATTATTATTTACTTATTTCCCTCACTGCATATACCAATTGAGATGGTGGTTAAAGCGGTTTTACACTCAAAATAAAAAAACAGACATACATTACACAGACACAATACTCACCTGTCAGCAGTTCAGATGATGAGAAACTGCTACACAAAAAAAACCTCTCACTAAACTGTCTTCACTTGCTTGGATTTCTCATGCTGGCATCTTAGCTCCTGGCATCTGCACACTTCCGCCCACACTGTCTGCTGAGGATTTCCTGCCTGGGAGAGATATCCCACACACCACTTAGGCTGCCAAGGCGAGACGTAAGGCAGTGGGAGGGGAACACTCCTAACAAGCTCCTCTTCAGCTGTTAGAAGTAGATTCGTTTTCTACAATCAAGGATCTCAGCATTATCGGCTTAGCTGCAGCTGATAATGCTGAGTAACCTCCCAGGTGGTAGGTCTGCTTTAATAGGCAAAGTCACACACTCACAACTCAAAAAATGCTTTTCAGTTATGAAGGCACTACAGTACTATTGCTTTATATTGTGATATGTTAGGAATGTATTAATGCTGACTGCTAAAGTTACTGGAAGGTTCACTTTAAAAATAGCATTACTTCTACAATGTGTACATATGCCTACTTCTCATTTCAGAGATACACACCCCGGAAGGCCATAACTGTGTCATCATAAAAAAAAATCATAGGTATTCTGATTTTTCTCATTTTCGAAAGGTTTCTGATTTTTTCTTTTAGACCTAAAATAAATATTAATTCTGAACATGATTCTGAGCCTATTGACTGCGGAAACTGTGATCCAGAACTTTAATGAGAAGAATAGTGAAAAATGAGATTAGGCAGATCATACGAAAAGCAATTTCCTATTTATTGCACATAAGCTTCTAGTCAGTTGTATATGGTGCCCTGTGGGAAATTCCAAGTCCACTTTGATCAATTGTTCCACTAGCCTTCTCATTAATCCTGTTTATTACAGCCTTGTACTTTAAAGGTACTTCTTCATGTAACCTTAGTGGGTGGCCAAGGTTTGGCCCATACAATTGAATCATGAATTGTAAAAATACAGCCACACAAGAGTATCCCTATTAAAGTGCCAACATCCCGACCATATCACAAATACAAAAAAGGAAGGTTACCCTTCCCAGAGTCCCTACTCACACAACATTGTGTGGGTAGCTATAGGGATTCTACAAGCATCTACCATAGGTTATAAAACAATCGCATACGTTATTGCATAAAACAGTCCATTTTAATGAAGATCCAGTAGTAGTCAACGATATTCATATGATTGAATCATGAATACTGTACATACCGTATTTTTCGGACTATAAGACACACACAGTTTTTAGGGCAGGAAATCCAGAAAAAAAAAAAGATTTATTACGTTTTCACATCAATTGGGTTAATGCAATGAATTCAATGAAGGCAATATTCAATTCAGCCAGCAGGGGTCACTAGCAGCAGTACACTCTCAGACTCAGCGTCTTCACACTGATCACTGATCGGGAGGAGGAGGAGGGAGGGGGCAGAAATCTGCAGACTTCTCCCTCTCTGCTCTAAACAGCTGGGAAGATCAGCTGTGATTGTGTCCGTGGGAACTGCCGAGTTATT
Source organism: Ptychadena robeensis (assembly GCA_036250615.1). Taxonomy (NCBI): domain Eukaryota; kingdom Metazoa; phylum Chordata; class Amphibia; order Anura; family Ptychadenidae; genus Ptychadena; species Ptychadena robeensis. The sequence goes on from CM070042.1 coordinate 12,983,370, forward strand.
GCGGTTCCCACTGACACTGAGAGAGGGAAAGATGGCAGTCTATCTCTCTCTCTTACCATTGCCTATGCAAGCAAAGCTTTGCTGACAGGCAATTTTACAGTACAGCTGAGAGAGCCGACACCAGCCAGCATCTCTCAACTGACAGTTCCTCCAGCTCCCCCGGCTAATCTCCGTGCCAGGGGAGCTGGCGGGCAGCCAAGATGCGACCACCAGTGGCCGAGTGGCCGCGGGGGTCGCACATTCGGACCATAAGACGCAGGCACTTTTTGCCCCCAATTTTGGGGGTGAAAAAGTGCGTCTTATGGTCCGAAAAATACGGTATATGTAAAATATTTCTGTCTGTAATAACAATGCTTTTCCTTGCATGAAAGTTTTTCATCTGAAGGATCACTCTGATATCTCTTATTATGTTTGACCCTATTTCCCCAAAAATAAGGCACTTTTAAATTTTTGCCTCACACTAAAATATAAGGCATCCCCCTGAAAATAAAGGCCCCCATACACGTGTCGGATTCGCACCGGATTCCGGCATGATCGATTCCGGGCACGTGCACGCCAAACGATCGTGCCGGAATCGCATGCAGCCCACCTGGTCCGATCGTTCGCGTCCGATTGATCAGGGGCTCAGAAACGGATCCGACGGAGAACCAACATGCTGGTCTTTCTCATGCGATTCTGTCCGGATCAGGGGGAGTTGCCAGTTGTGAGGTGGACAATCGGACATGGATCCGTCCCGGAATCCGTTGGACAAGGTGGTATGCTGCGATGGATTCTCTTAATTGGCCGATTGATCACACCTGCGATTCCCGGCAGAATCGCCGGAATCGTTTGGATGATGAATCGATTGGACATGGAATCCGACACGTGTATGGCTAGCTTAAGGCACCCGGAAGATACGGTACTGCAACTCTGGACAGGGGGGATCAGAGGGGGCAATCTAAAATGGTAATCCCCCCTCTGAGTCTCTTGTGCCATTTTGATTCCCCCCTCTGATCCCCTCTGTGTCATTTTAAGTGATCCCCCCACCCTGATACCCCAGTGCTATATTCTTCTTCATGGAAAAATAAGACATCCCCCAAAAATAAGAAGTAGGGCATCTTTGGGAACAAAAATTGGACACTCTTATTTTTGGGCAAACATGTTAGATGGGACAGTTATATTTCTTTAAAGTTCAAATTGTAAAACTGCTGGGAATTTACAGTTTTCCCTGTAAGCTGTATAGCAAGGGGGGTAGAACTTTAATGCTAAATTCACACTATTGGCATTGCATCACTTTGTGTAATGGTTGCAGACATATTTTCAACCATGCCATCCCTACACGTGGCTCTGAGCATTCCTATGTGAGAGGTTGTGTGTATTAATGCTTTTAAAAAAAATAAACAAATATAATGTAACTTTTCATGGAGAGGGGAAAAGAGAATAATCTTGACATATTGAGATGCCAGTAGCCCAATGCAGGGAGTGTGATCCTCATTGGGGTGAAAACATCCTGTGTCTGCAGTAACTCACTGACCATCCCCTTTATTAGAACAAGAAGAGTTTTAAAGGGTTCATTCACTTATTCAGAGGTTGGTTTGCCACATCCCAACGCAAATTTAAAGAAGAAAGAAGTAGGTCTCCCCAATCGGAAACTCCGATGGGGGATTAAGGAACTTTTCAGGCAATACCAAATGAGTTTATGAGAGTCAAATAAATTTTTTAATTAGTATGTCAAAGTACAATTATCATCATTGTTCCTTCATATCACCATATTATCAAATGACCATGGATTTCTCCATCTCAACATGTTTTGCATATACTAATTGCTTCATCAGGAGATATACAGGAGATATTCAACAGTCTCTGTGAAAGAAATCAACAAAATAGGTGGGTATAAGATTATATTGTATTTATCACTCACTGGTGGTCTAGTGCCTAGGATTCGGCACTCTCACTGGTTCGATTCCCGGTCAGGCAAGACATCTTTCTAATACAATATAATCTTATACCTACCTACTTTGTTGATTTCTTTCACAGAGACTGTTGAATATCTCCTGTATATCTCCTGATGAAGCAATTACTAGATACGAAACATGTTGAGATGGAGAAATCCATGGTCATTTGATAATATGGTGATATGAAGGAACAATGATGATAATTGTACTTTGACATACTAATTAAAAAATTCCTTTGACTCTCATAAACTCATTTGGTGTTGCCTCAAAAGTCCCTAAAGGCCCCCATACACGCCCCGATTTTCCGTCCGATCGATTAAAAACAATCTATGTTTTCCGATATGAGGATCTTTGATCGATCGGACTGTATTTCATTATACCCCCAAATAAAGCAACCAATTATTGTCCGATTTTACCTACTTCGATCGAACATTTTCCATCGGACGAGTTTGATCGGAAGTGGAAGGGTTATGGCCGGGATCAGCAGCTTGAGGCACACAATTGTACCACCCGAATGGGAGTTTTGGCCAGGGCCAGGTATCTGTGGGTGTCTGTTCTGGGGGTGGGGGGCTTATTTAAAATGTTTGTGAACAAAAATCTGGGGGTGCCTTTGATGAGGATGGCTAATCATAGGGGAAACAGGGTCTCAACTTCAGTTTAGTTCACATGAATAAAAAAAAAAAAGAGAAATACAGGAGAATGTTAAAACATACATACATGCTAGCACAACCTGGCAGATGATTCTACACACACCACAATGTTTGAAACAGGAAGTAAAAGTATGATAATTAGTTAGATCGGACCTAAATTGGTCGGGTCATAAGGAATAGCAGCCGATTGAATACAATTTAGATTCGATCGAGAAAAATTTTCCAACATGTCCGATCACAGTCCGACCGATTATACCCAAAACTTCGATCGAAGTTACTTAGTCGAACCATGTGGGCATTGACCGATTTTTGGAAGACCGATGCAAAAAATCTATTGTTTTTAATAGATCGGATGGAAAATCGGGGCTTGTATGGGGGCCTTTAATCCCCTATCGGAGTTTCCGATTCGGGAGACATACTTCCATCCCCTTTATTAGGTTTGCATTACCTGACCTTCCCCTGCAGTATGTCTGCAGTCACTGACTACATTCTTTAGTATGTCCATTTTAAGTGCCTGATGATTTACTGTAGTACATCTGTAGGAACATACTGCCTTCTTTACCCTGCCTTCTGCTACAGTACATTATGAACGCTGTGTATGACACCACTGAGTGACACCAAACCTAGTGATGCCACTGGTATTGGCAAGCTTGCTCTCTTTAAGGTATATATACTGTAGCATAAAAAAAACACTTCACTAAACTTTAAAAACATTAGTTGTGGGCACAGGCGCTGGTTAAACTCACATCTATACCAATCATACCTGACACCTGTACACAGAGCATGCAGACATTTTCTAGCCTTGCCATGAACTTAAAGCAATGGCCATTTGCATTGGAGATCTTTGTATGCAATGCAGCATCATGGTGCACTATAGCAAGCTATTAATTAACTTCTATATTGCATAAGTACCCAACGTGAAGCTTGTCATAAGCTGTGCCATCCCCTTGTCAAGTATCAAATTGAGATATCCAGATTTTGGGTACTGGGATACCAATCTAGTTGTAAGGGTTTGAGGCACTGGGAGAGTCAGACATTTTTTCTAAAAAGGTCTTTATTAGGTAAAGAACCTTAAAAAGTGTCCGTGTCGATTATAAAAAAATAAATAAATAAATATATATATATATATATATATTTAAAATGTAATATATACAATCACCAGTTACAGTACATCATTATACATTATTTTTGTTAGAAACAGTAGTAGTTGATCCAACTAAGCTCCGATGCGTTTCACCCCCAACTTGGGCTCCTAAGGGAGAGAAAGGATCACTATAACTGAACAAACAACAGTCATAACTATTAATTTTGTTTGTTGTTGTTCCGTTATAGTGATCCTCCTAGTGCCTCAAACCCTTACAAGAAGATTGGTGTCCCAAAATCTGGTGATTAGGCTATTCTCAATTTGACCCTATAGCCAGCTTCTCAAAACCAGAACTCAAGGCCTGTCTTCTCATCCAATTCCATTAGTACCTGACCACAAAAAAAAGCTTTTTTTTCTGCTGAAAGGGCACAACATGCGGGTTAGTATTGTGGGGGATCATGCTCAAATGGTGCTCTCACAGCATCAATCCACACGATTATTTATCATTTAAGGGCTCCTGCCCACGTTTATTTGCACACAAACAGTCCAAAGCAAAGTTACCCTCGCAGGGGTTAATATCCAAACAAAACGAATGTCCTGAAAATGCCAAGCCTCCTGGCTTGGCACCGATCAAACAATGTTTCCTTTCTCTAGGAAATCTTAATGGCCTGCCTCCTGGCAGCCATCAGCATGGGGCCACACACACTCTGTGTGCCCTGTGTTCACTGCACCTAGCAGCACTGTCTCCCACTTCCTTGGGGGCACTCACTGAGTGGCTTCAGTCTCTTTTGTTAAGAAACACCCAGCTACCTCCCTGATATCCATCAGGTGTAGTTCCTGGATGGGAAGGCCCACCCTGTTCCTTCCCGCCCATCCCAGAATCCCAAAACAAAAACTAAACAAAACTGCACAACAACCTAATGTTGTTGGCCAACATATTCATGGATTCCATTCAGGACACACCACCTGATGGTTTATTTACACCATGACAGACGAACAGTCTGTCACAGTATATAACAGTGCCCAATGTTTTAGTATGAAATGTCCAACAAGCATAGATATATTCTAGTCAATGTCCTTAAAGTGTATACAAAATTTTGCATTTTTCTAGTGTGGCCGACATCCCAAATATAAATATATAGAGAAGAGACTGCGCATGGTGTGGTAAGCATCCATGGGCAGCAGAAATTCCCCCCGAACTAATTCAGGAGCTAAAAAAACATGGAAACATTTATTATGTAGTCATGATAAAAAACATACAACATGGCATAGCTAGAATGGTTAACATCAATACATCAGATAGGTAACATCGGTGGTCCATATAGTATACAAATAAACAAGAAAAATATCTAGGTAAGGGTTATGGTTATGACAGTGCTAGGATAAGGGACCATGTCCAACAGGGTCCACTTCACCCCTCATCATGACTACATAATAAATGTTTCCATGTTTTACTTTGAGAATATTATTATATATTGGTATTTACTTCCATCTAAACTAATGGATGCTTACCACACCATGCGCAGTCTCTTCTCTATATATATATAATGTCCTTAAAGTGTATTGCATAATATTCATCTGAACCAGCCCCAATATTTAAAGTGTTACTAACTCAAAGGCAAAAAAAGTGTTTATACCTAAATAATAACTTATGATTGGACTATGTTTATACAAAATAAAATGGGATCTATGCAACTAGGTTTTCATGGTATAATTAGGAATATTAAATGAAATGTTCTTGGTTATTCTAGGTTACCATACTTGAGTAGATGTGTACTTGGCATTATAATATAAAATTTATCTGGCTATACTGCCATTATATGTACATTTTTTGCTAAAGGCCCACCATGTGCTGTTATGATTAAATGTTTACCATTTAACTGTTTATTATGGATATGAATTCCAACAGAAACGAGCATTGCTTTAAACTGCCTATGAATTGTGCTAGTCTAGCTCCTTTTTTGAAGATGGAAGAGTAGATGATAGCCAACTGTTTTGTCTCTGACACTAAATAGGGTTGCTGCCACCATTATAAACGGCATCCAGGCTGGACACAAGCCCAGAAAACGGACAATGATGAATATTTGTAGACTATAATAAAATCTACAAATCACGTGTCGGGTCATGGGACACAGCCAGGCTCTGTGTTTAGATGCTGCTAGGGCCTTTAATTAATTGGGCTGGGGGTATTGTGAAGGATTTTAATTGTGTTTCTAATAGAACACATTGAATAAAGCTATTGTATGGGTGACCTGCAGCTGAGTTAGAACATGGAATGTCATGTTCCCTTGCTTTCCCATTAGGCTACTTTCACATCTTTGACTTTAGGGCCTACTTCATTAACTGTTTTCCTTGTAAATCCTATGCAAATCAGCATCCATGGATTGGTGAGACAATGTAAAACGTTCAGTCTTTTTTTGTTTGCTTCAGTTAATGTACAGATTATACATCCTCCCATGTTTGTACTATGAGTAAATAAAATATTTTTCATGCTTTCAGGTTCTACTTCCTTTTCATATTATTTAACTTTTTTATTAAAATAAGTATTTAAGTATAACTTAAATTGAAGGGTAGGTTAAGAAAATAATAAAATACAAAAGTTACAGGTTCGTGGTATGGTGGCCATTTTAGCTCTCACTCTGCTTCTGATGTGACCAATCAAAAAAGGATATATTATTAAAGTGGACCTACCACCAGAAATCTGTGTTTTTATGAATGGCACTAGAAGTGCCAATAATAAGGAATGCAGTAAAAAAAACTCAAAAACTTTCCTGTAATGACCATTTTAACAAGATTACCACACAGCTCCCCTCACTTCCTGGTTCGCTGAAGGCAACACATGAAACTGGGGGTGCAATATCGTGGGTTGCCACTGGGGGCGTTCAGTGATAATCTATTGCTTCCTCTTCTGATGATAAGCCGTCATTTAAAATGTAAAGCTGGCCATACACCTGCAGGATTCTCTGTCAGATTTCCGTCAGATCAGATCAGATCTACCAACAACCATGTAATATGAGGATGCAAATCGCATACATAACAGATGAACAAAAATGCACACGGTGAGCAAAGTGCAGGTATTGTACAGCTCCTATAAATAAATGTTTTGATCTATACCATATAATGCAGATTAAGCGGAAGTATACTCAAAATCTGGTGCAATATCTGGAGTGGCCACTTAGGGCGTTTAATGGTTTTTTATTGGAAAATATGTTCCATTCAGTTAGGGTGGGCCGCTGCAGAGAGGAGGGGCTGCAAGGGATCTTCTTAAATTACTCCTTACAGGTAAGTTTTTTTTTTTTTTTATGCATTCCTGCAAATTATAGTGCCATTCATGAAATGATTCATTTATTGTGGTAGGTCCACTTTAATGCACTCCTACCTGCCTTAATAGTTAGTTGAACTGCATTGACTGTCATGGAAATATCTGTGATCTGTGACCAGGTTCCTTATTTTAACCGCTCTTGCAAGGTCCAGATTTCTGTACCAAAAGCGCACCATAGACTCTAATGGAATTTTTTTTTGTGTTGTCGGCCTGTAACTTCCAAAAATATGTCCCTACAAGGGTCTAATAGACATCCTTAATATAATAATGTTTGAAACACACAAAAAGTACATTAAAAAAAACTTAAAAAATGTATAATTTGAAAGATAAAATCTCTTGAATACTTATTTGGTGAAAGATTTCAAAACAGTATTTATGGTTGTTTATAATAACATTTTGATTACAATTGGAAATGTGTTTTGTTTTTGTTTTACTTTGAATTGTATTGGATACAGTTATTACCGTATCCAATACAAGCCATTTGGCACCTTCTGAAAGGGTTAACTTCAAAGCGAAAATCTTGAAATGACACTGGGGGTGATATTCCAGATGTGGTAATTGAAAATAGTCCAATTTGCAAATTGGGCTGGGAGAGGGGTGACATCGCTTGCTTGCTTCAGTAAAGAAGCCGGCTTAGAGCATCAGTTCCCTCCAGCACAGAACAGTGAATATGTGCTGCTGCCGGGGATCTGACAGCTCCATCTCGTCCTCTGCAATACTGACATAAAGTGCTGGATGAGATGGAGCCGTCAGAAGCGCAAGGGGGGTTAATGATGGTGCTGGTCAATATGGAGATGGAAACTGGTCAACATGGTACATGATGGTGCTGGTCAACTTAGAGACTTTTGTAGGCCTGGGTCATGTGCAGTATTATGTTCAGTAACTCATTATCCATTAATTGCATGCTCTGACACGATTTCTCCCTCCATCTGTATAGGGCTGCATTTTTGCCAAAACTACATGTGCTAGAACAATACTCTTTTTTGTAATGTTCCCAAAACCCTTGTCTACATCTCCAGCTATTTACGTGATGATACCATGTACAGGGGCTTTGCAATGAACCCCCAAATAAACTAGTAGCAAATTACAGACTATCTCTATGTACAACCATACAGGGAGTGCAGAATTATTAGGCAAATGAGTATTTTGACCACTCTTATGCATGTTGCTTCCTCCAAGCTGTATAGGCTCCGACAAGCCAATACCAATTAAGCATATGAGGTATGTGCATCTCTGAAGAGAGGGGTGTGGTCTAATGACATCAAACACCTATATTAGGTTTCATAATTTGTAGCACTTCCTTTCCTTTGGGCAAATGGTCAAAGAAGGATTGACAGGCTTAGAACGTAACAACAGTGAGATAGCTTGCAGAGGATGCAGCACCTTAAAATTGAAAGCTGACGCGTGATCTTCAACTCAGCGTTTCATTCAATAGTTCAACAGGGTCTAAGAAGCCGTTGAAACCACAAAGCCGCAAACATACCTGCCCATGAACTGAGAAAAGTCAAGCTTGCGCTGCCAGAATCCACTTGCCACCATTGTTGGCCATATTTCAGACTGCACCATCACTGGAGTGCCCAAAAGCCAGTGTGCAATACGCCGAGACAGAAAGGCTGAAAAGACGACCACCACTGAACACGACACACAAAGCTGAAACGTCAAGACTGGGCCCAGAAATATCGCCAAGATTGATTTTTTCTAAGTTTTATGGACTGATGAAATTCGAGTGAGTCTTGATGGCCAGATGGATGGGCCCACTGGCTTGATTGGTAAAGGGCAGAGAGCTCCAGTCTGACCTCAGAGCAGCACGGTGGAGGTGCAGTCCTGGTTTTGGCTGTATCATCAAATGAGCTGTGGGGCCTTTCGGTTTGAGGATGGAGTCAGCTCACTTCCAGTCCCTACTGCCAGTTGTCTGGAGACACCTTCTTCACAGTGGTACGGAGAAGTCCTGCATCCTTTCAAGAAAACATGATTTTCATGCAGGACAATGCTCCATCACATTGCTTCCAAGTACGCCCAGCGTGGCTGGCAAGAAGGGATAAAAGAAGAAAACTAATGACATGCCTCCTTGTTCACTGATCTGAACCCCATTGAGACCTGTGGTCCATCAATCAAATGTGTGATTTTACCAGGAGGGAAAACAGTACACCTCTCTGAACAGTGTCTGGGAGGCTGTGGTTGCGGCGCCTCAATGTTGATGGTGAACAGATCAAAACACTGACATAAGCCATGGAATGACAGGCTTTTGAGTGTACTTTCAAGAAAGGTGGCTATATTGGTCACTTATTTGCCTTTTGAATGTCATAATGGTATATGTGTGAAATGTTGAAGATTTATAGTGGTTTTCACTGGTAAATAAATAATTGAAATGGGTATAAATTAGTTTTTTGTAATGTGCCTATAATTATGCACAGTAATAGTCCCCTGCCAACACACAGATATCCCCCTAACATAGCTACACTAAAACAAACTAAAACTACTTCCAAAAATATCAGCTTGTATTAATGAGTTTTTTTGTGTTCATTAGAACTGGTGGTTGTTCAATAATAAAACTTGCATTCCTCAAAAATACCACTTGCCTAATAATTCTGCACTCCCTGTATGATGTCAGTTTGTGTTAGGAATATCATGTATATACAATACATATATTATATATAATAGAATGTACTTACATTATAATTTTACAGTATATACCAGTGTTTAAGTATAAATGCTATTTATAGTCTCACTTTTATATTGAACAATCGAAGGGAAAATTACCCGTAAGCCTTGCTTTTGTTCAGCTTTAAATGGAGATGGTTGAACATACAAATATGAGGTTGTCAGTGTCTGTCTTTTTGATGTTGTGTTTGTGTTTATATTATTTGTAGAATCCAATTTTCCTCTTTTCTATAAGACATTCTCTAACGTTCAGTAAATGGCTACCCTGATTATTTTCTCTTCATCTATTTTCTATTTTATGCCTTTTTTTTGCCTATACCATCTATATATATTAATATTATAAAAGGTAGTAAAAAAATCAATAGATCACCAAGGAAAAATCTAAATAGTCACAAATGCACAGATGCAGTGTCAAAGATTTGTACTACATGTACAATATCAGCTATTGATTAAAGCCCCCCATACACGTCTAGATTTTCTGTTCAATCCACTGAAAAAGATGAAGGGGGTCAGGGAAATTGGTGATTGATTGTATGTTTGCCAACTGTAGTAACAGATATTTGATTAACTTTTTGGGGAAGTGTAGTCAATTTCAATACAACCAATTAAGAGAAGTCCCCATGAAGGTTATGGTGAGAAGGGATGAAAGGAATCAAAAAGCCCTCAACTCGAGCAGTGCATAGCACAATCAAGCCTTCTGGCTTGATTGTGCTATGCACTGCTCGAGTTGAGGGATTTTTGATTCCTTTCATCCCTTCTCACCATAACCTTCATGGGTACTTCTCTTTGTTCGGCTTCCAAGCCCCACACCATAGAGCAATGGTTTCCATACACTGCACTGATGATGGCCAAGTAGCCTGAAACCGCTGTATGCAGTTTGGAATAAATGGCTCTGTACCAAAAAGGCTATATTTGCACTGTACACCAGCATTTTCTGGATGTGCATTTGGCTGATGGGGCGAAAAGGAATAATTTGCATGGCTCCGCCCACTGTCGCAAAACGAGGGCTTCCACCTAAAGTTTTGGGATTTGTGCTGGATTGGGCCATGTAAATACAACCAATTAAAATTTAACAGCACGTCCAATCATTTTTCGATAAATTTTTCCCCAATTGTAATTGTTTTAGGTTGATCTAACCATGTGTGGCTGCCATAGATTTTCATTCAATCAACCAAAAAATGTATTGAATTAAGTTGATTGGATGAAAAATTTAGACGTGTATGGGGGCCTTAAATCCCTAACATTTTCCAAGAGAAATGAATCCTGTTAACCTTTAAACGGACGTATACTCAATATGTGAAAAATACATATCTAAAATTAATTTCTTCATGTTTTTCTCCCTTTTATCAGCACGTCTATTGCCATTCATGTAATCATAATTTTCTGGTGGTAGGTCCACTTTAAGCTTCCTATGATATGTAGGTGTTCTATAACTGAATACAGTTTTCTAAAGTTGCATTATCCATTTTTACTTGATCTTGGGGATATGAATACACACTGAAATTGGAGGACAAAGGCATTTTACTATAATGTAAACTTGAACCCTAATTGACTATTGTCACGGCGGGTGACACCAGAGCAGCGGTGACACCGGTGAATCTAGGGTGACTGTCACGACGGGTGACACCAGAGCAGCGGTGACAACGGACTGTCATGGCGGGTGTCACCAGAGCAGCGGTGACACTGGTGAATCTAGGGTGTGGACCCACTGGACCAACTTGCACGATTGGCAGGGGTGCAATCCGGGGTGTGGAGTCTAAGGGACTACCTGGTATTCACCAGAGCTCCCCGCGAGGGGATTTGGGTTTGGCTGCAGGTAATCCCAGGTCATAATCCCTAGAAGAGCACCCGTGCAAGTTGGCTTGCTGAATCGGTACGTGGTACAATGCGTTCAAGAGTAACGGAAGTCTGAATAAACTCGCCTGGGGTCGGAAGCCGGGAAGTCAGATGAGATGCTGGTATGCAGTACCGAGGGTTGAGACGAGAGCGAAGTCTGAGGAACAAGCAGGGGGTCAGGAGCCGGGAGGTCAGAAGGGGTGCCGGTATGCAGTGACGGGGGTCGAGACGAAAGCGAAGTCCAAGAAACGAGCAGGGGGTCAGGAGCAGGGAAGTCAAACAGGATGCACAAGGATCAGAAGGAAAACACTTGGGAGCACAAAGCACAGGCATCTTCCTGTCACCTGATCCAGCTAGATAAACACCAGGAGGGAGGAGCGACCAAGGAGGAGTGCAGGGCCACAATATCCAGCAGAGGGAGCTCCAGAGCCGTAAAGTTAACCCTAGGTGTCATGGATGGATTCAAGAGCTGGAAGCAGACACAGATCCACCAATCCTGTTAGGATCTGTGACAACCATTATTTGTCTAATTGGCTATAGTCCATCTAATTGGTTATAATACAAAAATCATCATTGACACCCCATCAAAACAAAATTAGAAGACTTCATCTGCAAGATCAACAGGTATTTGTGGGACTTGTGAAAGAAAAAGTGCAGATGAAATTATAATTTAAAGCTATTTATTTACTAGAGGGCCATTATTCTACTTTACTATGTTTGAATAAATACAGTTTTTTTGAATAAATACTGTTTTTTTTTACTGGTAAATATTGATGAGGCTTGTCATGACTTTAAAATGTTCACCTCTGTTCACTTCCAGTTTTTCTTTTATTCTTTCTCTATATTTTTATATGTTTACTTTGTTACAGTTCATGTTGGCTTTGTATGCGCTCGTATCACCCTTTGCATAATTTTTCAATAAAAGTCAAACATGTCAAAATAATTAACTTTTTTATGGGGTTATTAACTATTCTCTGTGCTGCTTAAAGAGAGACACCTGTGAGAGACCAGTTGTCTTTTACTGTGTAAACTGACAATATCCAGTGATAAATGTGTCAGGTGGTGTATCCTGGAAGGAGTTTTGCTTAGTTTTTTTGTTTTAGGGTCCTGGACTTTGGATTAGGAGGTAAAGAGCTGGGTTGGCCTTCCCATTCCATCCAGGAATTTACACCTGCTGGACATAAGCAAGGTAGTCGAGGTTGTATCCACAAAAGGGGCTAAGACCACTCAGTCCTCTGCAGATGCAGAGGGCACACAGGCAGTGTGTGGACCGGGCCAGGACTTCTAAGAGTTAGGACTGATAGTTGGGTTCATGTCTTTAGATCTGATGAAGAATACCACACCAGGCAGCAATATGCCATTGAAGAGGTATGATTTTCTTTACTCTGCATTGCACTAATGATTGGGACACAAGACACATTGAACTCTGCTGGGAGACCGCCGCCCCTTCATTAACATAGATGCCACCAATTATGCCGAAGGGGCGGTACCATAACCCTGGAAATGCTGTGGCGATTTAGAGAATCACCGCAGCTTTCCCAGGTACTCCTCTCATCCTCACTCCTCTAGCGCTTGGGGCGAACCCGAACATCGGACGAACTGGGTTTGTCTCAAAAAGTAGGGAGGTTTAGCACATGTAGTTTAAGCATAAATTGAGTTCAAATTCAAGTCGAAAAACTGTGCTACAGAATATTATTTTTTGTTATGTTTCTAAAATCCTTCTCTGCATCTCCAACAATTTTGGTGATTATGTTATGTTCAGGGCCTTTACAAATAACTCTCAAAGCTAGTCCCTAATAGTGTTGAGCTCGAATATTTGATTTTCGAATATTTAGCTCGAATATCGCTATTTCGCCATTTTGCGAATATTCGCGAATATATCTTCGCGATTTTTCGCGATGTGATAATCGCAATCCATTGCAATGAATGGGATCGCGATTATATAATCGCAATGCCATTTTTCAAAACGGAAATGACGGATATTCTCCCAGACGGATATCCGAGCTCCATTGACTTGCATGCATTGCGCATATTGGATCGCAATTGCGATGTTTAGATTGCAATTCATGTCGTAAGTGCGGATATTCGAGATTACGAATATGGAATCGAATATTATGGCGGATATTCGCGAAATTACGCGAATTCGAATATTGCCTAGTCGCTCATCACTAGTCCCTAAGCTAGAGTTTCCCTAGTTAAATTTGGCGGCCAACACTGCTAGACAACCAGTAGATATGATACCAGTGCAATCGTTTGCTTAAGGTCATTGTCTTGTTGGAAGCACTCTGGAGAAGGTTTTCGTCCAGGATTTCCCTGCACTTGACTGCATTCATCTTTCCCTCGATTGCAACCAGTCGTCCTGTCCCTGCAGTTGAAAAACACCCCCACAGCATGATGCTGCCACCACCATGCTTCACTGTTGGGACTGTATTGTACAGGTGATGAACAGTGCCTAGTTGTCTACACACATACCGCTTAGAATTAAGGCCAAAACGTTCTATATTGGTCTTATCAGTAGAGATGGTCAAATTTTTTTTTATAAATTTTCAACGATTTTTTGTTAATTGCAAAGCCTCTGAACATGGTACATCACTAAACTTGCTGGAGATAAAGAGAAGGGCTGGGTGTATACTACAAAAAAAGTATGCCTCAAACAAATAGTTTTTGCACAAACTAATTTCAAATTCAAGTCAAAATTTTGAAAATAAGAATTTCAACTCTGATTTTGAATTCCATTTGTGCAAAAACTCCATGTGCTAGAGCAAAACTTTTTTCAAATGTTCCCACATCCCTTCTCTACATCTCCTGCAATTTTGGTGATGATACCATTTTCAGAGGCTTTACAATCAGCTCACAAAGTTAGCAAGCCAAAATTTTTTATCATCTTTACTCATCAGACCAGAGACTCTTATTGCTCACCATCTTGGAGTCCTTCAGGTGTTTGTTAGAAAACTTTCATGTGTCTAGAACTGAGAAGAAGCTTCCTTCGGGCCACTCTGCCATAAAGCCCCGACTGGTGGAGGGCTGCAGCAATAGTTGTCTTTCTACAACTTTCTCATGACTGCATCTCTGGAGCTCAGCCACTCTCCCCCGATAGCTCAGTTTGGCTGGACAGCCAGCTATAGAAAGGGTTCTGGTTGTCCCCAACGTCTAAGCCAATTAAGGATTATGGAGGCCACTGTGCTCTTAGGAACCTTAAGTACAGCAGAATTGTTTTGTAACCTTGGCCAGATCTGTGCCTTGCCATAATTCTGTCTCTGAGCTCTTTAGGCAGTTCCTTTGACCTAATGATTCTCATTTGCTCCGGCATGCACTGTGAGCTGTAAGGTCTTATATAGACAGGTGTGTGGCTTTCCTAATAAAGTCCAAACAGTATAATCAAACTCAGCTGGACTCAAATGAAGGTGAAGAACCATCTCAAGGATGATCTGAAGAAGTGGACCGCACCTGAGTTAAATATATGAGTATCACAGCAAAAGGGTATGAATACTTAGGACCATGTGATATTTCAGTTTTTCTTTTTTAATAAATCTGCAAATATATGGCTGCAATATAACAAAGAGGGAACAATTTAAGGGGGTCTGAATACTTTCCGTACCCACTGTATGTGGAAATCCTATTTATGTACCTTTTTCCTCACAATATTAGATCAAGCAATTTGATTTTGAAATTCAGTTAGACGGCTGATACTAATGGATTTCTTAGCATTGTAGATTCAGAAAGCAGAAAGAGTTTATTGATCTGTTCGCCATTATATATGGACACATCCATACCGAAGAATGAATGCAGTTTGTTTTTTATATTTTTTTGGCCTAGTAAACAAAATGTGCTACCGTACAAATTTTCTGTGAAGAGATAGTCAGCTGACTACATTTCATTCTCATGGTGTTCTTAAAACATGATCCTTTCCCAGTAAAGTACATCACTTAAAGTATATTACTTAAACATAATGGGGTGGAAATGTGTGTTCTTTCCTCCAACAGCTAATGTAGGAAATGCATTTGCACTTTTGATGCATGATGCTGTAGTTAGAATTTCAGCTCCTTGGTCTTCATAGCTTTGTTCTGTAATTTGCTTCAGAAGTCAAGTCAAGAATACAGGTGCACCAATAACAGCAATTATCCATACATGTTCTTCATGTGTATTTTATTATTGTAATGCCAACCACAAACTCGGGCATACAGAAAATGTAACAAGATATCATGCAGTTTGAATGATGATGATACAGGCATGATCACTGGTTTTCTCCTAAACATTAACATGGAGGTTCCCATGGGACGGAAGAGAAAGGAGGCATGGAGAAACTGCTGAAGTACCATACAACCTTGGATAAAACTATAGCAAACAAATGGAGGACATTCAATAAGGCATTTGTATTGCATCACACCATAATAATATTTGCAAGCCATTCACAATTCCCTTCTCTAAGTTGTGGGTGCCTAGTAACTTCAAATCTTATAAAAGCCTTTGGCTGTGTTTCCACAGCGTCGAGGGCTCTGTGAACACCCCCTGGGTTAATCTCATTCCTTGACAATGTCAGCTTAGCCCATCCATATTATATGCCTACTGCATATACAGATATGCCTGTCTGTTTTCACAGCGCCAACTTCTGGCCAGCGGACCGGCTCAACGCTGTGGAAACAGATGATGCAGTAGGCTTGTAATATGGACAGAGCCCTTGACGCAGCGGAAACTCAGCCTTTGACCATTTTTTACAGGCGGTTTTGAATACAAGAGCTGCAAATGTAATAATAAAAGTATATCAGAAATGTTATTGTGTTTACACATGTCCAGGCATAAAATTAAACTGGATATTTTGGGGGCAGAACATATCTTCTTCTTTCAGTTGTTTTGCAACTGATCTGTTGATGTGAACATGTCAAGTCTAACAGTCCCAGTGTGGGGCCCAACAAAAACTAGGAAACCAACCACAGACCACCACCAATTTCTGAAATAGCATCTTCCATTCTGGCTGAATGTAGGATATGTCAATCATAGAGGTTGAGGATCACTCATACATGGGCCAATTTTTGGCAGAGAAGGTCTAAAACAACTTCTCTAAGCCAATAATTGTCCTCTGTATGGGGTCCTATAGAAGAACAAAATGTGAAAGCACAGCATGGCATCTTGTAACTCTATAAACCAAGAAATAACCCTCCTAATGCATTGTTATAGCTGTTAACATTTATGCTATATTACTTTAAGGCGCTTGAAAAATACATTAATGTATAGCAACTAGTCATAATTCACTTCATGGCACACATTGCAGTATGTTCTTAATCCACCATGTGCATTATATACTCATCTTATTCATTGTGGAAGACTAACTGGGTGAGATAAATGAATATTAAACCATTGTTATACAGTACTGTTTTCAAAATGAGCAGGTTATATTGATTATGGGCATTTTGAATCTCAAAAATTGGGTGTCAAATCTTGAAATCCTACACTTTGTTGATCCATTGGTAGCACTGGAAAATGGCTACAAAAGAACCCCCAAACTGACGAGTTTTGAGGATAAACGTTATTGGCCAAGTTGGACAATTGAGTTGACAAACCTTGTCTACATAAAGTACAATACTTACCTATTAGATATATTAACCTATAACTATACATAAAAAGGCAAACCAAAATCAGTTAAAGAGATACTTGAAAATAATTCTGTATTATGTTATGTTTATTGCTAATCACAGGTGTGATGGCCAATACACATGGATATTCTAATGAAGGTAAGACTTAGGTCAGATTGTTTGATCTTCCTCTTTAACATGTCATAAGGCAAAGTGTAAGAGCGCCCATCATTTTCCACCCCAGAATAGCAGTACAATGAGCTTCATTTACAGTTAAGTAAATGTCCATTGGTGAGCTTGGCCAATATTTTTCATCATTGGGTGGCATGTCTGCACAATAGAAAATTGAATAGACTTGAAATGGAGTCGTTCATTTTCATAGATCAGGAGAAGGGTAGAATACAAGTCTATGTTTATCTACTGCATATGTGTGGACAGAAGAGATGGTGTTCTAGAGCAGTGGTTGCCAAACTCGGGGGGCGCAAAGGTATTCTGGGGGGGCCCTCATTCTGAATGGGGGGGGGGTTGAAAATTTTCCTAATATGAAAAGGGGGCCCTGTAAGGAAAGTTTAGGAACCACTGCAAACCCGGTGAAAGATGACCCTTGATCTTGGTATGTATTGCTCCTCAGAGGGGGAGGGAAGGTTAGGTCGGGTTGGGTTTAGGAAGAGGTAAAAAATAAATGCACTTTGTTTAAAAGAACATTTACCCTTTTATCTGTCTTTTTTTAAAGATGGTTTTGAAATAAACTGGCCTTGTGATCTCTATTTTAAGTCTATGAATCCCTTAGGATATTTGAGCACAGTATTCATTTTTCTTTTGTATTTGTCACATTTCTCTACTCGTTGTTGCTATTTCATTTGCTTTGGTTGTGTCTGTTTGTGGATGCTGAGCTGAAAGCAGCAATATTGATTAATGTGTTGCTGCTGCAGATGGATGGCAGTGCAGAATATACTTAGCTATTGCTTCGGGCCTTCCACATCGATAAGTTCATCTCATTCTACAAATGAATTGCATACATATTTAGTGTCTGTCAATGATACTTAAAAAATTTTCACAAATTGTTTCACTTAATGGAAAAATTCCAAATCTAATATTCTGCATCGGTACAGAATGTATTATACAATTTTCTAAATCATAAGCTTTTCATAAGATTCAGGTCCATCCCTGGGGCTTTACATGTTTAATGGAAATCGTTTTTGTGAGAGTGATCCAAGAGAAAGGAATAAATATCCCAAAACGATTCTTTTATGTTTGTCAAGTCAAATTATATATTTGGCTGCACTGATGGACCTCCTCTGGTCAAGCAGTTAACTTTAAATTCCAGTTAATATGACATATATAATCCGTTACAAACATGATTTGATCTCATCTCCTACACCTAAATAAGCCTAGTCATTGCCTTCCGACAACAGCTAGAGATGTGCGAAAATGTCTATGGCAAAGTAACTCCATAAAATGTTTTGTTTGCTACACCATTCCTTAGTTAATGTATATAAGTTAATTTACTATCATTAATCTTAGTAGAAAAAAAAATTCTTAAAGCCCCCATACACCACATACAATTACCATGCAACATCTGTACAACCAACTTTTCTTCTACCAAAACCATGTAATAGGAGCACCTTTCTACACCTTCCAATCACTATGTATTCTATCAGGGAGGTCACTATACTACATAGTTGTTGGTAGGTCTCATGAAAGTTGTATGGAGGAATCTGAAGGTGTATGGGGGGCTTTACTTAGCTCTGAGCAGGCATGACGATGAATTGCTCCACAATCCTAAAATATATAGCTACCCGCTGTGCCATAGCTAGTACCAGACTCTACCAGTCTTGCAGTGTTAGTGATCCTGCAGAACTGCAAATGGTCACTAGATGGCGATAGACAATGGTTAAATTAGGCTGCAGCACAGTTTCATTAAGGAGTGATGTCTCCCTTCTCTAGTCTCTCGGCAGAAGAGGTAATGACTCCATGACGACAGCATGAAGAGGAGGAACATGGGGGACAATAAGGATTTACTGATGACATGTAAGGGTTGGTTATCTTTAATTTACAGTTTGCATGCATAATGGGTTATTTTACTGTGAGGGTCATGGGAGTAGATCAGTGAGTATAGGTCACATTAAGGCTCAACTTTACCTATTAGAATATTCATGTAGGCTTTATCACTGCACATAGGCAACGATAAGGTGCATTCCAGCAATATGGCAACCTTTAGTGCCCGTTTTCTTTAAAAATCAAATTTTTATCATTAAAAATTATAAAGCCTTATTGTAGCCTATGACTTAGGTTAACCTTCCTGCAGAACTTAATCATCTTTTGCACACTGGGATTATAAATAATTTTGAATAACTTTGAATCCGAATTTGGTTTTGATTGTCCTCACAATGGGTGTTCTGTACATGAGTGCGTAAGGGGATCTCATCAGAAATATAAATTCATTCTATGCTTGCTTTACTGCTTGCTAGAAGTCATTTCTGCTTTGTACATTTTTGTTTCAAAACAATTGTTTTTTCAAGAAACGCAAGCGTGGGGGTGATTAACATGCATGATCACGTGCAAGGCCCCCACAGACAGACTCCAAGCTCTATGCTTGGAGAGGATTTTGAATAGTCTGGAGGGAGAGCTTGTTGCTTTTTGGCCCCTCTTACAAGGCCTTCATTAACTCAATTTATGTTACAATAATTTTTTTCAAATGTTCATATTATGAAAAGTATTAACAACCATGTGCAAGTTTAGAAAAAACACATGAGAACTTTATGTCCAGAAAAACCCAGACGATAACTTCAATAACCAAGAAAACTTTTAGAAAAAAAGCTAGACGAAAGAAAAGAAAAAGAGGAAGCACAAAGAGAAGAAAAAGGGGAGGGGAGAAAAAAGTAAGGAAGAAAAGAAGAAAATAGGGGGAGAGAAAGAAAATAAATTCAAGAGGACAAAAGGAAATGGGAAAAGCCTCTGGAGCTAAGGTGGGCGGTCCACAGGGACCAAACTTCAAAAAATGTTGGGGTGTCTGTCCATGAGAATGGTTGTAAGCTTTTCATTTATCATTATGCCCATAATACATTGGCTTACTTCCGCAAAGCTGAGAACTTTTGTCTGTCTGGTGGTCATGAAGACAAAGGAGGCCAAAAGATTTGGACAAGGCTGGATGACTGGTATCTTACGGTAAGGCAAAACTTCCATGGGTTGCGTCTCAATAGGCACTCAATAAGAGTGTGGAAAAAATTATAGACTCGGATCCACAATCTCTGAACCCTGGGGAAGGTCCACCATATATGGAGGAGGGTACCAACAGAGAAAACCCACCAATGGAGAAACCGCAGGCACAAATCTGGACAGTCTGCCAGGGGTCAAGTACCAGCTCAAGTGAACCTTGTAAGAGTGCTTAACTGAAAGGACAATCAGAGAGCAGGAGGCCATGTGGGACACCAATACAGTCCATTCTGAATTTGCCGGTAAATTCACCTATTCTCAAACAGCCTTATTAACCTAGCCTTAGAGGGATTAAGGGATCATAAACATTTGTTTGGACAACCCCATTTTACAACACAAGACACCAAACATGCTAATATGTCAAGCAGGCCTTTCATATCTTTGTGTGGGCAAATCACATCAAATGGCTGTTTCCAGGGCAGAATGTATGTTAGAATTTTCATGGATTTAGTTAGAAGTTCTAACAATGTATTTGTAAATGAGTGTTCAGGACACAGTGTGGTGTACTCAACTGTTTAACAATACATTTGATACACATTTATGTTACCAGAATTCTTTATTTTGTAGTATTGCCCATGTTTGAGGCATATGTGAGTTATCTGTGAATGAACTATCCATGTATGTGAATGAATATGATTTGTGTATATTTTAATAATAAAATACATTTTTATATATGAAGAATTTTTTTGTATATATTGATGAACCTTAAAACCCCATCATTTCCTGCGGATTAAATGTGTGTAACGATCCATGACATTTTGTACAGTTATCAGGACTTCTGAGGAAGACCCCTCCATGCACATCCTCCCGACGTAGAAAGCTATTAGCGGATATGCACCAATTACATGCAGAAATCCTTAAGAAGTAAAACTGAGGACTCTTATCTTCTGTTTTCTCATTTTTTGGGGGCAGCTAATTAGGGGAACCAAGTCCTTTTTGATTAAGAAGCCAATCCATCACCCTGCAGCATATTCCTTGGAGGTTCTAAATTGAAGAAGATAAGCCTAGGTTGCATGGAGGCAGAGAAGGCCATGAATACCTGGCTGAATTATTAACCCCTGCTTTGATTATCAATCATTTGTATGTAGGAATTTCTGCAGAACACTTTAAAGAAATCGTGATAGACTTTGTATCTTCCTAGCCCTGAGAACATAGCTTGGCCCTTTCAGGTAGGGTAAAGCTAGCCATACATGGTTCAACTGACATCAAATCGATCATCAATTCG
This sequence comes from Ptychadena robeensis, assembly GCA_036250615.1. NCBI lineage: Eukaryota > Metazoa > Chordata > Amphibia > Anura > Ptychadenidae > Ptychadena > Ptychadena robeensis. The sequence continues at coordinate 13,004,868 of CM070042.1, forward strand.
ATCGAAG
>CM070042.1:13007864-13032059 GCA_036250615.1 Ptychadena robeensis
CAGTCACTTACAGTGCTCATTCTACAGGGGATGGTCAGTCATTTACAGTGCTCATTCTACTGGGGATGGTCAGTCACTTACAGTGCTCATTCTACAGGGGATGTCAGTCACTTACAGTGCTCATTCTACAGGGGATGTCAGTCACTTAAGGCCCCCATACACGGGTCGGATTCCGGCCGGATTCGGGCCGATCGATTCCAGGCGCGTGCACGTGAATCGATCGTGCCGGAATCGTGTGCAGCCCACCTTGTCCGTCCGATCACGTCCGATCATTCGGGGGCCCAGAATCGGATCCGTCAGAGAACCAACATGTTGGTCTTTTTGATCCGATTCTGCACAGATCAGGGGGAGTTGCCATTTGTGAGGTGGAATCGGAGATGGAATCGGACACGGAATCGTCCCGGAATCGTGCCGGAATCCGTTGGACAAGGTGGTATGCAGCGATGGATACTCTTAATTGGCCGATTGATCACACCTGCGATTCCCGGCAGAATCGCCGGAATCGATCGGATGATGAATCGATTGGACATGGAATCTGACAAGTGTATGGCTAGCTTTACAGTGCTCATTCTACACGAGATGGTCAATCACTTACAGTGCTCATTCTACAGGGGGTGGTCATCTTTTTATTTACCAGATGCAAGCTGAAACCACTTGTTATCATAGCATAGCACAACTGTATAGGATACTAACCAGCCAAATCTCTTTCTTCACACATACCTGGCAGTATTATCCTTAAAAATAAAGCTAGCCATAGATCGACATGGCTGTTTGTGACGAGAATTGGTTGTACTCCCTTTGTGTGCCGGCATTATGGACCAGCATCCCCATCCAAATTAATGAGATCTACCTACAAATTACAAACATGTCCGTGTTGTCAGATCGATTTCTGAGGAAATTTAAAGTGGGTGCGTAACATTTGTGGCCAATTTTGCAGCAGATTGATCGCCTCGAGCATGCACGGCGTTTGATGGCCATTGAAATCGGCTGCAATTCTAACCGTCTATGACCACCCTTTAATCATTCGCTGCTATTACACTGATGAAAGCTGTCCCTAGACATTTTGTAACTTGTAGTCCTCCTACCTGTGCAGCTATATAATACCTAACCCATGAGGTACTAACCATTCCCTCTAGCTATCATGCAGAATGAGTGAGACGATTCCAGAGGCTTCTCACCCTGGTGTGAGTGTAGTATGGTGGGTATTGATGGTAATAATGGCTTTCATACATTTCATATTTAATTTAACGTTTTGACTGACCAACCCTGCAGTATGTCTGCTTTAACTGATCGACCATCCCCTGTATCATGTCCACAGTTACTGGCCATAGTATGTCTGCAGTAACTGACCATTTCCTGTAGTATCAGTAACGATCTTTTGACAGATTAGGGCTTGTCCGCTGTTAAGTGATAGCCCACATTTTCTTCTGATTATAATCGCGTAACAGAGATCGTGGGCGAGTCTCCTCCCCTTTGAAGTGGGGGGGGACAAAAAAATCTTACCCCGCCCAATCGCCCCTCATTGCACCCATAGAGAATGAATGGGCATGTTTAAAAACCATTGATCCGAGACGTGGTTTTTACACACATCCATTCATCTCTATGCCCCATCAATACATGTGATTATAATTGCGGGCGATCACTTAAGTAAAGTGATCTTAGGGTTAGTTTCCACTGCGTCAAAATCCCTCCGTCAGACGTACGTCAGGCAGAGGGATTTTGACGTAGCCCATTATATCAAATGAGCCTGTCCCAACATCCGTAAGTGAAATCTGTCGGTCTCCGTTGCATTAAAATTGACGTAGATCACTACATCTATTTTGACGCAACGGAGGGATGTAATCTGTCACTGATGGATGCACTGAAGGAAACCATTTCCTGCATGTCCTGACGGATGCACCGACGGATGCCTGACGGATGCACTGATGGATGCCTGACGGATGCACTGACGGATGCACCCTACCGTTGACGGAGGGACCTTAACGGATTGTAAAACGTCGTGGAAACAAGCCCTTATGCTGAAATACATATATCAACATTGTATCAAAGGTTTCCAGATGTACATTTTTTTTACCAGCCCCGTTATGGTTACGAATACAGATGAAGGCCTTCTATTTCCATATTTCCGAATAGGTCTCCTACTTTTATAAACAATGAGATGCCTTAGGTTGCAGATTTTTCTAAAGAACGTTTAAATGTGAAATGTCCTAATTTTAGAGATCAGAGAAAATGCCCTAAAATATATTTCTTTTATCTGGAGATTGGAACAAAGTTACATGAAAAACGAAATTACATTTTGCGGAGTTAATTATTTTAATTGTACTAAATAAAAAAAAAATATTTTAAATGCATAATCTAAACTGTTTTCATACAATAAAATGTCACTGGGCTTTTCTGGCTGCCCAGGTGACCATTTGGGTAAAGAGAACTTCATTCCATTGTATTCTCATTGTTAATAAACAATACAGGTAGGACATTGCCCTCTGAGATTTGTAATAATCGTGGCTGTGATGTGCTTTCCAAGGTATATTTTAGTCTGTATGTTATTTCCCAACAGTTCATGAAATGGTTATGTTTACCGACCTCATTATGTTTTCCTAGTCCCAGTGCTTTCTCTGTAATTCCAGTTCTGTATTTTATTTTATCCCCCTCATGCTGGTGTATGTTCGCAGAACTTTGACTGTCTGTACATACCCCATGTCTCTAGTAAATATCATTTCTTGATGTGATTGAATTCAGTGAGACTGTTTTATTGCATACTCAGTTCAATACAATGAATTAATGTTCTGTTAGATGACTAATCCATACCACAAGGTAACCAGCACCAATTGATGGACGAGTTAAGACCTAGAAGACCTACATCTAGTTAATGTCTTCCAAGGCAATGGTTGGAATTGTCAGTTATTTTGTCTATTGCGCTTTCTCAGCAGTAATAATGGAATGAATATAAACAGATGCAAAATATATGTCCAAATCTGTGATATACATTTATATTTACATCAGTAAAATTTCTCTAGCCCATGTTCACATATATGTGAAATATTTTCTTATATAGTAGGGACTTATGAATTCATATAATTAGACTTCTTTCTTTGTAGCTGGCTGTGAGAAGTGGATTTGTAATTAATCTGGTGTTGTGGTAACATTTATGGTCTAATGACAATACCCCGGCTTGGAAATTGGGTGGTAACCCGAGCACCTACATTATAATGCCAAGTAGCAGGGGCCACCTGTAACGAGGGCAGCCGGTGCTGGACTTGTTAGTGCTCCAGCGGCCCTAGGTTCTTTTTAGGAAAGTCCTATGCCCGGCGTTGCCTCCCACCAATCACACAGAAACGAGGTCAGACAGCTGATAGGGGATATTAACAAGTCTTTACTAGGGAAGATATGTACAGTTTATCACCAAACCCAAGCCTGGGAATGGGGCACACTCTTGAGGATCTACTGCTACAAACACTTCTATCAGCTGCAGGGTGACTGATGGCTTTCAGGTCCCAGTGGGAGAGGGTCAGGATCACAGCCCAGTGTCAGGGAAAGTAGGGAGCGGTCCAGTGGAGGTGGAGAAGATAGGAATCCTGCGTCTGCCTAACTAAGCACCTACCGGTATGTGTCCATCCGCTTGGGCACAACGGAGGGAAGGAAGACCTGGTCCAGAGGAACAACCTTTTCAAGGGCCACGGATGTGGGTCCGTGGATCCTGGGCACTAGTAGAGGGACGGCCGTTGGGAAAACCCAGGAAAGATGGGAGCCCAATGCTCCAGAGGGTGAGACACGCTGGCTGGAATACAGGTTGCTTGAGGAGCTAACCCAACTCTGAATAAGAGGGCCTAAGAAGGTATTTTTAACCCCTCTGCCTTGAGGAGGGCAGTAGCTATCTCCAGGCAGAAATCAAAAGCTACAATGTAAGGCCAGAAAAAGAGAGGGAAACTGAAAAGCCATCAATCATCCCTGCACCCACTACAGAGGAATGCAGAGACAGTTAAAGGTATACACACATTTACACAGCTTATTATTCACAGTAATCATGTCAGGGCCGGATCCACAAATATACAATTTACATTTATCCCACTACACTACACACCAAAAAATAGAAGCATATGGGGGTCAAGGGTGCAATTTGTACGCACAATATCACTGCCTTCCATTAGAAAGATGACAGAAATCATCGTAGAACAGAACTAATCTTATTAGAAGTTTTCTTTTGTAGTTGGCTATAAGAATTGGCTTTGTAAGCAGTTTAATGTAGTGTTAAAGTTCATGCTAGAATGACTCGGGCTTGGCAACTAGGTGCTAACTTTGCTACCTACACAATTGCCATGCCCTAAAGTGCCATAAACAGCAGAAAAAAAAAACCTAAGGTAAGCATATGGAGGTCAGAGGTTACCATTTTTAGAACCAAAATCCGCCTCGATTGGCACGATAACAGAACCTCTTTACCACACATCATAGGATTATAAGATTTTAAGACTATTGCACACGTGTTTTGGCTTCAATTTAGAAGTACCTATATGCAATATACAATCTACATTAGTGATGAGCGGCATAGGCAATATTAGGCGATATTTTTGGAATAATTCTACTAATATTGGATTTGAAATTCATGAATATTCTAAATATGTTGCAATTACAATCGCCTCACAATTACCTTGAAAATAAATGGTCATATGTGCTATTTTTTTCGCATTGCGAATATATATTCACAATCCATGGCCGTAAGCATCCCAATGATGACTATTCCAAATTGCCAATATCCGCCGTCATATTCGCGAAATTTCGCGAATTCTTAAATAGCCGATATTCGCAGAATAAATTCACAATTTGAATATTTAAGCTCAACACTAATCTACATGAGAAATTTAGAAATGTAATATATAGTGGAATTGATTGCGGCCACCGTTTCTGAAGAAACTTTAAAAAAACCTTGATTGAACAGGGAACCAACATGTTGGTAAACCCTGTTTGACTTCCATTACTTTGGCTGGGTGCCGAGCCTCACCATCCAAAGAAAACCAACATGATCAATTGATCAGAAGGGCCTTGCCTTGATTTTCCATTCAATCGAGGAGGTTTGAGCGCAGTACGATGAGGGCATCACACTGCACTCAAGGGTTTCTTGATTGCACGGGTATTGACCCGTGTATGGGGACCTTAAGGCCATTGGAAAAGCTATAGAAAACATATAAACCAAGCAATACAGTGACATACTAGATATTAACCTCACCAAAAGATTGGCTGTTTTTCTAAAGCTAGCCATACACATGTCGATTCCTAAGCGATCGATCGGCGATCCGATCGACTCCGGTGAAGTCACCGTATCCGATCGACCATACAAGTCTGTGCCTACCACCTTAGGCCACCGATTCCTGGACAATTCTGTTAACCTCCCTAGCGCTCTTGCAAGGTCCAGATTTCTGTACCAAAAGCGCACCATAGACTCTAATGGAATTTTTTTTGTGTTGTAGGTCTGTAACGTTCAAAAATATGTCCGTATAAGTGTCTTGTAGACATCCTGACTATAATAATGTTTGAAACACACAATTATTATTAAAAAAGTACATAAAAAAAAAATTATAAAATGTATCATTTGAATGATAAAAACTCTTGAATAATTTGGTATGAAAGATTTCAAAACAGTATTTATGTTTGTTTATAATAACATTTTTATTACAATTGGAAATGTGTTTTGTTTTTTGTTTTACTTTGAATTGTATTGGATACAGTGCCATTTGGCACTCTCTGAAAGGGTTAACTTCAAAGAGCACATGTGGAGATGACACTGGGGGTGACTTTCCACATGTGGTCTTTGAAGATAGCCCAATTTGCATATGAATGTCCCGCAGAACCCTCCCCCCGGCCCCGGGACATTCATATGCAACTTAGGCTGGGAGAGGGGTGACATGGCGAAGCCAGCTTACAGCATCCCCCAGGACAGCACAGAACAGTGAGTATGTGCTGCTGCCGGGGAATGTAAGCTGAGCTTAGCTGGACGGCTCCACCTGGTCAGCTGCAACACTGACATGAAAGTGCAGGGACGAGATGCAGCCGTCAGAAGTGATAGGAAGGTTAACAGTCGATCGATTCATAAATGTCATTAGATCGGAAATTATCCTGATGATCAATCCGTGGGCCTCCACCAACGTCCCTCGATGTGTGCACGATCGACCAGAAAACACCGACAGGTTGGTTCCCTGGCCGATCCAATTTGGGGGCCATATCGATCAGTCGAGGTCGATCGTTCAAGGTGGGCTGCACTCGATTCCTCGTCGATCGGCCAGGAATCGAGTGTGAAATCGACCTGTGTATGGCTACCTTTAGGTATTTAAATAGGATATTGAGGAGAATCAACAATATTTAGGTTAAGAGGACACAGGGTATATAAAACATAATGCTTACTATAGCATCATTCTAAATCAGCAATAAGAAACTGAAAAATATATACACATATTAATATCGCAAAATAATCAAAAAGGACAAATAAATAAAATTATCAATAAAGTTGATGTAAGAAAAGTATCCTTGAAAGATAATAAAATAAAAGCGACGTTTTTTTTTTTATATTGAGTGAGTTACAGGGGTTCTTTATTTACGCCAGATAATTTAGTAGTTGTTCTTCTAGCTGTGGCTGTGTAATTAAAATGTCACATCATCTGAAGCATAACACCACATTTTATTAAAATATATACACCATATATAATTGCACAAGCCGTTTGGTAATTTAGTATTAATAAAATGCCCTTTATATAACAATCTGCAACCAGCTATGATTTTCTAACCCTGCCAAGAGTTTCACACATCAAAATACGCAGCAGTTAGAGAGGGTTCTGATTCCAACTTTTCTATTTCTATTTGAGAAGAGGGTATAAAGTCTTCACACCTATCCATTTCATGTGACCTGCCCCTTGGATATATTAAGTACTTGTAGGGCATGTGTTAACATGATGTGCTAAAAAGGATATGTGTGAACAAGGCTTAAAGCTGAAAGGCCTTGAAGAGGCTGCTCTTAAGCCCCCCATGCACCTTCAGATTCCTCCATACAACTTTCATGAGACCTACCAACAACTATGTAGTATAGTGACCTCCCTGATAGAATACATAGTGATTGGAAGGTATATATCACTGCTATGTAGTGCCGGGTCCTCCCTGATAGAATACATAGTGATTGGAAGGTATATATCACTGCTATGTAGTGCCGGGTCCTCCCTGATAGAATACATAGTGATTGGAAGGTATATATCACTGCTATGTAGTGCCGGGTCCTCCCTGATAGAATACATAGTGATTGGAAGGTATATATCACTGCTATGTAGTGCCGGGTCCTCCCTGATAGAATACATAGTGATTGGAAGGTATATATCACTGCTATGTAGTTCCGGGTCCTCTCTGATAGTATACATAGTGATTGGAAGGTGTAGAAAGGTCCTCCTATTACATGGTTTTGGTAGAAGAAAAGTTGGCTGTACAGAAGTTGCATGGTAATTGTATGTGGTGTATAGGGGGCTTAAGAGAGAGTTAAGCCTGGCATACACACGCCGATTAGCGGCCGATTTTGCTGCTGACCAACGGGCGTGCGCTCTCGCGCCGTTGGTCAGCAGCAAAAAACAGCCGCCAATCGGCGTGTGCCCACATGGGGCAACAGATCCCTGTCGCCCAACAGCTCGGCCGGCTGCCGGCTGATACCATTAACTTCAATGAAGACCTGCTCCTTCATTGAAGCTAATGGCCGGCACACAAAGGGTGCCCGGCCGATTCCGTCAGCCCGGGGATGCAGGGTGATGACGTCATCACGCTGCATTCCAGAGCTCATCGGAGCTAGTCTGTCGGCACCCGTCTGTGGGTGTATGACAGGCTTTAGGCTGAGGCTCCACTTGGAGCACTTTGTATGTGCTTTGGATGTGTTTTGCATGTATCTTGAACACAAAGTTTTTTTTCTATTTCAATGGATTCACATCCATTAGTTGTCTATTGGCACATCTGGGCGCTTGGGATGCACTTGTGGCAAGATGCACTTCTAACCATGTGGTAAGCCGCATTCTTTAAAACAGAGAGCGTCGCCCCTGTGTGAACTGTCCCATTGAAAACAACAGGGAGCGTTTCAGGCGTGTCTAAAAGACATGCCCCAAGCATTCATTAAACACTGTAGTGGAGCCTTGGCCTTACAATTGTAATAGTCCATGAAAAATAAAGTGTCACATGAAGTTTTAAATAAACCCAACAAACTATTTATATCTTTCATCAATTCAACACCTACTGGATCAGGGTTTCATTTTGGAAATTATACTTTTATATATAATTGCTGGGGCACAGTGGTGTCCAATGTTTATAGTGAATAAACAAACCCATAGCAGAAACGTAAACATTGATCTGGTTCATAGAGGGTAGAGATGGTCGAATTTTTCAACTTCCTAAATTTGTGAGCTTATTGCAAAGCCCCTGAAAATGGTATCATCACCAAAATTGCTGGATATGTAGAGAAGGGTTAGAGGAACATTTGAAAAAAGAAAGTTTTGCTCTAGCACATGTAGTTTTTGCATAAATTTTTTTTTTGCAGTATACCCCCAACCCTTCTCTACATCTCCTGCAAGTTTGGTGATGATACCATGCTCAGGGGCTTTGCAATTAAGTCGAAACCGTCAAAATGGACGAATTTTTGAAAAAAAATTCGACCATCTCTAATAGAGGGTATAGAGTTGTGAGTTTTTATAGAGGTTTATATGGTTTATATAGCTCATTGTTGGTTTCTACTCAGTCCAGGTACTAAATTCAGTCCAGTAGACAGTATGTACACTTCTTTTCCTAGCTGGTATTAGAGATGGTCGAATTTTAAAAAAATAATTTGACCATTTCGACGGGTTCGACTTAATTGCAAAGCCTCTGAACATGGTATCATCACCAAACTTGCTGTAGATGTAGAGAAGGGTTGGGGGTACACTACAGAAAAGAAAGTATGTCTCTAACACAAATAGTTTTTTCACAAATTAAGTTCAAAGTCAAGTGAAAATTTCGACAATCTGAATTTCGACTTTAACTTTGAACTTAATTTATGCGAAAGTTCTAGAGCAAAAGTTTTTTTTTTCAAATGTTCCCACAACCCTTCTCTACATCTCCAGCAATTTGGGTGATGATACCATTTTCAGGGGCTTTGCAATCAGCTCACAAAATTCGACCATCTCTAGCTGGTATGCTAAAACTGGACTGAATTATTGTAGTGCATTGGTTTCTAATTGTTTGAAAGGGTTAGAACTCAATTTCTGTGATTTTGGTGCTTTGTATTATTGTTGATATGGTATTCTGATCAAGCAAGACCCAAAGCCCCATCTAGATGACTCCAAATGCATATGGTAGACAAACTAGCCTGACCAGTCTCCTTTCTAGTATTTCTCATTATGTAAAAGGTGCAGCCACAGGTGACTTTGTTCTGTACTCTTACATTTAATTACATTTAAAAAAAGTGTTTTTTTGTTTATTCAGATCCCTGTTAAAATTTCTGGATGATTATTTGGCTTCATCTAAGCCTATGCATACACAGTTTGTACTTGTTTTGTCCTGGTACTAAAACTACACTGAAATATTGGCTGTGGTCCATTGGTCCCAAGTTGTTTGGAATAGTTACAATGTTTGACCATGGAGCTTTTTATGACTTTACCCAAAGCCCTATCTAGATGGCTGTTAGGGCTTTCCCCACATGAGCAAAATTGCATCGCGTCTATCGCGGTTGATCATTGGAATGTATTTATTGGGGTTTATCCCCACTAGAGATGGTCGAATTTTTTTTCAAAAATTCGACCATTTCGCCGGTTTCGACTTAATTGCAAAGCCCCTGAGCATGGTATCATCACCAAACTTGCTGGAGATGTAGAAAAGGGTTGGGGGTATACTACAAAAAAGAAAGTATGTCTCTAACACAAATAGTTTTTTTACAAATTAAGTTCAAAGTCAAGTAAAAATTTCGAAAATCGGAATTTCGACTTTAACTTTGAATTTAATTTATGCAAAAACTACATGTGCTAGAGCAAACCTTTTTTTTTTCAAATGTTCCTCCAACCCTTCTCTACATCTCTAGTAAGTTTTGTGATGATACCCTTGTCAGGGGCTTTGCAATAAGCTCACAAAGTTAGCAAGTCGAAAAATTCGACCATCTCTAATCCCCACATCCGCGATCGGCCGTGGACGCAGTGCGGCCCGCGATCTGAAAAGCGGGTCACCATGAATGGTGTCATTGTAACTACGCCTATTTACTTTCTATGGGCGCGATCAGGTGGGGTGGGACAAGATGTCTCACTGTTTATGGTGGCTAACCTGGTCTGTCGCCTTTCTAGTATTTTCCATTACTTAAAAGGTACACCTGCAGGTAACTTTGATCTGTACTCTGACATTTAAAAAAAAGTTAACAAGCCATGTGTTTTTTTATTATTTACCTTTCATTCAGATCCCCGTACACCTTACTGAATTCTATTTTTCCACCATTTTTTTTACCCCCCTGACCCTGTGTGCCCTGAGGCCCAGCTTAATCCACCTAACTTCATTTCATATATTTTCATCCACCTTTGTCTTGCTCTTTAACTTAGCAAGCTCACAGTGTAGATTTCAAACATTTAAAACTGGAAGTGTTTGGCTAAACAAAGTTTCCTTGTTTTATAGCCATCGTTGTCATGTAAATATGTGAGCAGAGTTGGAGAAAATGTGTTGAAGCCAAAGAAAAGAGCAGTTTTTGTGATGAGTGTCAGTACATGCCAGTAGCTGGATCTTTCTGTCTGGATGTAGTAAAGGTGTTTGACAGTTTTGGGAATAGCTGGGGAAAAGTTTGAGAAACCTGTCAGGAACAGGAAAGAACGTTAAAATGAAACATCAGGTCATGTGGGGTTTTCTATACAGTGATGCTAGAGTAAACTATTTATGCCCCTGATTTCAAAATCAAAATCAATTCATGACTGCATTTGTGTTTTAAAATTCATACCACGTTATGCTGAGTTGAATGTGCATGTTTAACCCTTTCCTGCTATAGGGTGACAATGCTTTGTCCATATCTTGCTGATGGGCCACTTCATTGTCACTCTGTCATTTGTAGTCTTAATCAGAAGCCTGTGTGGTGACAATTTCAACACACATTACACATGCATGGTCTTCTGTTGTTACCATCAGAAAAACCTGCCCCGAAAAATGCCTCCAAGGGCTACAAACATACTGAAGGTGAGAAAATGTTATTGGTTATTTGTAGAAATTAATTTCAAGACACATAATATACCAGATGCCTTTAATGGTTTGTTTACACTGGCGGCTGTTAACCACCCAGAGTAAAGGGACATGAGGTGTTCCCAGGTGGACATTTGCTCCATAAGGTTAAAATGGGGGAGTTTATAACTGCCCACTGAGTGCCCGTTCATTATCCTGGCTGTTGCAGACTGAAGGCAGACCAGAAATGACCATGTAAATGCAGCCTTAATTTGAGTTTATTTTAACATGAATAATAAAAAATTATTACCATCAATAAAAATTGCAGTATTTTGACTACACCACAGCCTAGCACACAGACATTTAGACACATTGTGTAGCAAGTAGTGATGGCTGAACTGTCCGCAGGCGGGCAGCATGGGTGTTCGGATTGCCCCATTTGCAGAGGAGAAGGACCTCACTATTCTTCCTCCCACAGGATCAGGAGCAGTAAGATCCCGCTGGAGGAAGAATCTTTTCACTGAAGACCAAGTGGAGAACCTGGTCTTGCAGTGAAAAGCCGTCTCGGAAAACCGGAAGTAACATCAGTGACGTCACATCCAGCAATGGGAACCAGGAACTATGCATTCCAGGTACCGGATGTGATGTCACTGACGTTTTTTCCGATTCAAATTCCCCACCAATTCTTAGTCCATAGCAGATGCCATATAGATATAGTTTTCAAGCCCAATAAAGCTGATCAAATTTTGCAGAAGTTGATCCTTCAAAAAATGTTATGCCCCTGGTCGAAATTTTTTATACTGTGAAATTTTTAGAATGTAATGTTCGAATTGAAAATTTCTACTTAAAAATATAAAACTCCATGTTTGTATGTGAAAAAAAAATATTACATATAAAAGTGAAATGCAAATAATGTAGGTCTCCCGGACCTCTTACCCATTCCTAAAGGATTAAAATGAAGACCTAGAAAAAAACAAAAACAAATATTTTTATTTTTTATATCTGCCTTTCACCAGACCTACTTGCACAGTGTTCACAATACCCTCCTCAGTAATCCATTCTGGGAAGATGTCTGGCAAAGTTCCCACACTACTGCTCATGCTCAACACATTACATGACATTGATATTTACAGGTAGAGATGGGCGAACACCAGCCCGGAGTGTCCGCGAACAGGGCGGGTCGAACTTTTAAAGATGTCCGCCGTCCGCCCTGTTCGCGGACACATTCAAATTCCCCGCCTCTAGGCGGGGAATTTGAATCGGAAAAACCGGATGTGACGTCAGTGACGTCACATCCGGTCCATGGAACGCATCCTGGAACGCATCGTTCCTGGTTGCGGGAGCCGGATGTGACGTCACTGACGTCACTTCCTACTCTGAGCCGGAATCTTCACTACAAGACCGGCTTCATGCCCGGTCTTGTAGTGAAGACATTCTTCCTCCGGCACGATCTCGCAGGTTCTGATCCTGCCGGAGGAAGAATTTAGATCTTCTTCTGGCCGGCGAACAGGACGGGTCGAACACCCGTACTGTCCGCCGGCGAGGCGAACGGCGAACATGCCGAGTTCGCGGCCGAACTGTTCTCCGGCGAACAGTTCGGTCCATCCCTATTTACAGGCAGATCTTGGAGAGAAAGATTAAACTTGCAGAACACATGATTTTATGTGGCTGCTTTTCTGGAAACTAGGCTCTTTCTGCATCACTAAATCCATATCTACTTATTGTGCTACATTTGTTTACATTCAAGGGATTCATTATTCCACTTTCTTATCGTTCTACAAAAATGGAAGATGCACTGAATCCAAGACTAACAGACAATTCAATGTGAATATGAAATATTGCTCTGTTATGATTTATTGATTTTCCTGGAATTGCCTCTATTACATTTATTTAGAGAATTCTGATACCATTCCTTTACAGATAATGACGATATGGATTAAGTAATGTTAGTTGCAGTTAGTTTGACGTTTTGATTTTTTTATATTAGCTTTTATTAGCCTTTTTCAATTGGACCTTTTTCTGTGAATTCTTCGGTCATGGGGGTTGTCTTTTAGTGTCTTTGACTTAAAGAAAGCAAAAAATGTAATTGTCACTAAACGTATGTTGTCAGTGAGTTATACAGTGTTTTCTATAAAGCCAACAACGTATGCACATCAAACATCAAGGACTTCATTCAGTAGCACAGCCTAGATAATGCTGTGGTTTACTTTCATGGAATGGATATGCTAAGTTGCATATGACATTTTGGTTGGATCTAGCAGGGCTTCACATCTTTTTTTTTTTTAACCTCCCTAGCGCACCGCCCGTTTACAACGGCGCGATACGGGCGATCAAGGCAGCTGTTGTCATTACTGACAACAGCTGCGTGAGAGGGGAAGCCGGCGCTCCTACATTAACATGGAGGTCTATGGTGCCGCCCCCCCCCCGCCCCATTCCGCGTCACCGTGACGCGATCGGGGTGGTGCCGCCAACCCGGAAATGCTGCAGCGATGAAGACAATCGCTGCAGCTTTCCGGGGAGGCATAGGGTCTCCCCGCTGCCTGCTTTCCCGGCGGTTGAGGCGAGCCTGAAGCTCGGACGAGCTAGGCTCGTCTCAACCGCTAGGGAGGTTAATCATTCAAATTTTATTAATAGATTAATACAAAAACGTTAACTAGAGGGAGGGTAGAATGGCGGACTTGGTTACTTGTCATTCAAATTGATGATAGTGTTTGGTCTAAATCCCATAGTAATTAATAATGTATTTAGTATGAATAGAGAAAGAAAAATGGGATTAAGGATAGGCAAACACTAAATATGGTTGGCTGGAAAATAGGTTCAAACACATTTTATTCACATTACAAGAATGAGTGATTCAAGTAAAAAGCTACACCAATTAGGTAGCTAGATCAAACATATACAAAATTACATTGACAAGAAATCAGAATGTTCATAAACAATAATTGCCATGATGGCCTCAACGCGTTTCACCCGGCTTGGGCTTCATCAGGAGGTAAGTGGTATATCTGATCAATGATGGAGTATCAATATAGCTTTAGAAGGTATAGCGATGTTTGAAGGTAGCAAACAAAGAAAATTTAAAGTTGTCAGGTCCTGCTTGTAAGAGCGACATCATAGTGATGAGTCCACTGGGTAAGAAAGCATGTATACAGCCAATCTTAAAACCAGGATAGTTGGTGCTCTAATTGGAGATGTCAGTCAGCCATCCAAACGTGGAAGGTTTAAAAAGGAGATCCTACCTTGTGGTTAGCGTTGCTCTCTATAAATAGTAATCCCATTTTTCTTTCTCTATTCATACTAAATAGATTATTACAAAGATAGATTAATACAAACAGATATCATGTATCAAGTAAATAACACATTACATGGTATCAACTTTTCGCCAGGGTACATGTCATGTCATCATGTGTCTGTATCAGTAGAAATAAAACATCCCCTCTAAGAACAAGGGACAGTAATGCATTCTGTTGATCGTGGCATAAGCAGTTGGGGCGAATATTGACACCAAGGTCCGCTTTATAGTAGCAATAAACAGTAAAAACAATAACCAATAAGTGTACAGATCTAGAAGGTGTAAAGACATTAAGGGGAGAAAAGAGAAGAAAGGCAGGGGGGGGGGGGAATTAGGGGGTAAGCAGCTTTTCATAAGTGCTAGTGGATGTAAAGTGTACCCACATTGCCCATGTGTGAACAAATGTATCCTCTGTATTATGAAGTGAGGATGTTAGGTCTTCCATTTTGTACATTTCCGCCATTTTTGTAAGCCAGAGCGATGCAGTAGGTGGGGATGTTTGTCTCCATAGCAATGGTATACATGCACGTGCTGCATTGATAAGGTGTCTGAGGAGTGAGCGCTGAGACTATTTTCTGTGATTGCACCTATTTGCTAGGATGAATTGCAGACCTAGTTGTGAAAATTTTTTTTTGACATGTAAAGACTTAATGCTTTTTCACATCAATGCATTGTAGTAGAGAGTGGTGACGTGCATGGTACACCAAAAGCCATGTTACTATGCAAAATGTGGTACTTTGAAGTACCAGTCTGTACTCTACTTCCCCTAATACCTAACTAGCACAGCTGGACATTAGTGATGAGCAGCAAAGGCAATATTCGTATGCGAAAAATATGCATAAAATTAGTGATCTCCTGTCATTATTACCTTTATTGTGCAAATCTGCACTTGTACATGCATATATTGCGAACACAATGCATGGAAATTCTGGGTACTGATGTAAAAAAATCTTCAATATTCACAATCACGAAGATATAGCACTATATTCGTGATGTTTGCGAATTCTAGAAGTTCCATATTCGCAATAAAAATGTGCGATAAAAAATATCAACACTACTGGACACCATGATGCCCTTTGAAAATTATTTGTGTTAATATCATATGGCATACATGTGGTTAATATGGCATATATGCTAAGTTTTGTGCATTGATCACTTGTTACCCACACATTTCACTCTCTTGTCATCATTATAAGACAAAGTGGCAACGATGCAAATATGTGCAGAAGTCTAAAGGTAGCCATACACGGCCCGATTCCCCACACGATTCCTGGCCGATCAATTCCGGGCGCGTGCACGCCAAACGATTGACGAGGAATCGTGCGCAGCCCACCTTGCCCGATGGACCACGGCCGATCGATATGGGCCCCCGAATCGGATCGGCCAGAGAACTGACCTGTTGGTCTTTTCTGATCGATTCAGCACACATCAAGGGGAGTTGCCATTTGTGAAGTGATCGATCAGGCACGGAATCGTCCAGGAATCGTTGGCCTAAGGTGGTAGGCACAGACGTAATTGGGCGATCAATCGCCCATCCGATACCCTCTGGCATCGCCGGAATCGATCGGATGGGTGATCGATCGTTCATGGAATCGACACATGTATAGCTAGCTTAAGACAAAGATAAATGGATAAAAACACAGCGTGCTCCCCAGCATAGAGACCTAAATGACAAGATTAGCTCAGTAGAATATTTCCATAGAACAGAGAAGCTGTGCATGGAAGGATTTCTGTATGATCAATAACAGGGATTAGTAATGAACATTTTGACCTATAGGTAAAACCTAGTCACCTCATTTGCTGAATGCCTATTTATTCTTTTGGTGGTGGACCTGACACTCAATGTAGCTTCAAGCTTAGCTTATGTCTTTTTTGTTTACACTTTTTCTGCAAGCTTTTGCTGTACTTCATGTAGGATTATCCTATAACGAAATGTTTGTTTTCATCACATAGCAATTACGTACAGTGTAAATTCTATCAAACTGTGACCCAACCTGTAGGGAGGTGCTT
Organism: Ptychadena robeensis; assembly: GCA_036250615.1. NCBI lineage: Eukaryota > Metazoa > Chordata > Amphibia > Anura > Ptychadenidae > Ptychadena > Ptychadena robeensis. The sequence continues at coordinate 13,024,336 of CM070042.1, forward strand.
TCTACATGATATCCTACTGTGCGATAATCTCTGGTACAAATATAGCTCACAGTTAGAAAAAAAAAGCAAAGCATAGAGAACCAAATAGCACATAAAGGTACTAAAATTTCCCTTCAGTTTTTTTTACTTTTATTCTTAAGGCCCCCATACACGGGTCAGTTTCCCACCGGATTCCGGCCCGATCGATTCCGGGCGCGTGCACGCCAAACGATCGTGCCGGAATCGCATGCAGCCCACCTTGTCCGATCGATCAGGTCCGATTGATCAGGGGCCCAGAATCCGATCGTACAGAGAACCAACATGTTGGTTCCATCAGATTGATTCAGGGCCGAATCAGGGCCAATCGGGCACGTTGGTGGTGGACATCAGATGGATCACCAGCAGATCTGCACAGAGGAGTGTGATCGATCGGACACGGAATCGTGCCGTAATCCGTGGGACAAGGTGGTATGCAGCGATGGATACTCTTAATTGGCCGATTGATCACACTTGCGATTCCCGGCAGAATCGCCGGAATCGATAGGGGGAGTGATCAACTGGCCATGGAATCCTACACGTGTATGGCTAGCTTTACTCTTTTGCATGACATTACTAGTTTTTGTAAATCCACAGGTTAAAATTCTTTCATCATCCACTCCAGTAGATGGAGCTTCGTCAAATCTCTGTGCTCCCAGTGCCTGGATGCCAGAAAAACGATAAAGCTGGGTAGACATTAGATGTCTACTGATGGCTTTTTAGGTGTCTGCCCGATATACTTAATGTGGGAGTGTTTTTAAATGCTCCCTGAGCAATGTTAGTGACCCCTAAATGTGGTTATTATAATATATAATTTGTTCGTTATGTCATTATTAATTAAGCAGATAAAAGCTCTGAAATTATTTGAATTGATAAAAAAAGCTCTGAAATTGATTTGAGGGGAGATGCTTGCATGTCAAAGATTTTATTGTGAAAAGCAGTAAAAGGATCTAATCATGCAGGTGAAACAAGCCATTCTTAGGCTGTAGAAACAGAAAAAAACTAATCCAAGAACTTGCTACAATATTAGGAGTGGCAAAACCTACAGGTAGGAAAGAAAGCACTGGCAACACAAAACGATCAGGACATCCATGGAAGAGAACAATGGTAGGTGATAGCAGAATCATTTCCATGGTGAAAAGAAACCTCTTCACAATAGCCAAATAAGTGAATAATACTCTCCAGGAGGCAGGTGCATCAATATACAAGTCTACTTTAAAGAGAAGAGGGTGTAAAAGTAAATACAAAGAGTGCATTGCAAGGTGCAAGCCACAAGAGTTGAAAAGGCTAGATTGGACTTTGCTTAAAAAATCTTTAAAAAGCCAGCACAGTTCTGGAAAAAAACTATTTTTAGGCAGATAAAAGAAAGATCAACCAGAATAATGGTAAGAAAAAAGTAAGGAGAAGGCATGGAATGGCATATCACTGTATCATCTGAAAAACATGGTGGTCAGTGGCGATGGGACATATATTTTTTTTGATGATGTGACAGGACAAAAGCAGCCAAATGAATTCTGAGGTAATCAGAGACATACTGCCCACTCAACATCCTACTCTGAGCTATATATAATACAACCCAAAACCATCAATTTTAACCTCCCTAGCGCACTGCTGAGGTCCCGATTTCTGTACCAAAAGCGCACCATAGACTTCAATGGTAAATTTTTCTTAATGTTGTAGGCCTGTAACGTCCCAAAATATGTCCGTGCAAGGGTCTAATAGACACCCTGAATATAATAATGTTTGAAACAACCAATTATGTAATATAAAAACTTTAAAAAAAAATAAAAATAATGAAAAAACACAAAAATCAGGGCACAAAGCTTTGCTGCTATGTACTAAATCTCGCCCAAATAAAGTCTCTGGTGCCCCAGATGTGCCCATTTGCAGTTAACCCTCTCTAACCTGAAACCTGAAATCACACCAGGGAGGAGAGGGTTACTGCAAATGGGCACATCTGGGGCACAAGAGACTTTATTTGGGCGATGTTTATTACAGAGATGCACATTGAAAGCAGTATTCTTTGTACTGGACGGCACCATCTCGTCCAGTGCTATAGTAGGAGTAGCAGCGCTGGACGAGGTGGTTCTGTCCGGACCGCTAGGGCGGTTAAGATTGCTATATCAGTCAGAATTTTTATGGGTCCAGGCAAACAGTTATAATTTTAGTAGATTTAGTAGTTTAAACCAGGTGCGACTGCATGACCAGGGGTAAAAAGGGTGGATAATCACCTGGGCTACAGCTAACATGTGCAATGAATAAAATAATATTACATATAAAATAATTATAATATGTTAGAACAAACATCTGTTCAAATTTCCATTTGCATACAAAATTACCTTAACAAACAAAACCTACAGTCTCTGTATTGTTTGTAACCCTTGGTCTGTCTGCTAAAGTCCCAACAGGCCCCAAAAAATAATAATGCCTATAAGTCATCAAGTACTCTATTTCTCAGATTTGTTGAGTTGACTCAAAGTGGATGCTGATGCAACAAAAGGGATATAGGACAGTCAGAGGTTGTCTGATCAATGCTTTTCTTTATAATGAAGTAAAGGGATTAGTCCACTTACTCCACTTGAGTCACAGTTTTGGTAATCAGTTCTAGTTTGCTCTGTGGAAAAAAAAAGGATTTGGTAAATTACCCAGACTCTTCATTGGGTCATAAGCAGGTCAAATTTGTCATGTTCAGGTGCTACAATTTCTTAAACATGTGCATTATACAACGATCAATATGTTTAGTGATATAGAAGTCTTGGTTTTCAGTCACATCAATGATAGGTGCCAAGCGCTCATTCTTAGAAAATGGGGATCTGGTCTTATTGGGAGAATGTTAATATTTTTATTCAGTGCAAATTGGAAAAATCATAAGAGTGTCACCCAGACCCTAAGGGGATAGGCCCCCATCCCAAATGAATCTAGAAACACCAGAAGGGTGGGGAGAGAGGCCACAAGGTAATGGCCTATCTGCCCACCTAGTTTTCCTTGTAGGGACAAGGTGAGGGGACTTTGGCGGGGCCCCCCTATGTTTACTACAATATCTCTGAAGAAAATAGGTCATAGAAAAGGTCAAATGATACACACAAAATGGGTAAATGGGGTGAAGCTCAAAATATACAACCAAAGTTCATAACAGTTCAATGTTCATGAATGTAGAGTCCTTGGCATAGGATTTCGTAAGTTAAAATGTTCATCTTTAATTCCAAATTTATAAAAACATCGAAGGATGGGACCCAACGATCGGGGTCATCAAATCAGGCAGCGGCCATATTCAAAAGCTTGTGTTAATGCAGTTGAATTAGAGTGATAATGGCACCTCATATTTTGGACAGAGAAAGGTGGTCTTATATGGTCTTCATTTAATGCAGATGTGTCATATTCAGGACTGGGCAATCTGGTCAGAGCACAACAAATTAGTGTGTGGCAAGGGAAAAAGGAACGAGTGGCAAGGGAATTCTGAAGGAGAGCACAGCTATTCAGAATCAGTTTGTGTTCTGACAGCCGGTAGAGAAGTGGAGCTTGATCATCATGATCTGAATATATGTGCGTCAATGATCAATAGTGATCACTAGAGTGAGAGAAATAAACCAATGTCTGGTTGTATAAAACATTTAGTCCACCTTCTTTCCTGATGGTATGCCAGCTTTATTTGTCCTTTTGATTCCTAGATTATTTGTCCTGGTTTAAAATCATGAAAAAATACAGATGGTCAATGACATTGCCGAAATTTTGAAATTATGCAAATTGTATGAGGACCGAAATGCACAGCAGCAATGTTCCTTTTTTGGTTTCAGTCTGCATACAATTTGTATGCATTTAAGTGCTAATGTTGAAATTATAAACAAGGGTTTTACTTATAGTGATCTCATGCATCAACCAATCCGGGTGCTTTTTTAAGATACACAAGCCATACACAAGTCGATTCTGCCTCAATAGATGAAGGATCAACTTCAGCAGGATGGCGTCATCCTGCTGCAGCCGGCCTCTCAGCTGATCGGCGGGCACCCTTTGTGTGTCGGCTATTACTTTGATTGGGTACTTCTGTCTCACTAAATGGGGCCACCCGATTGTTGGGCGAGTGACCGATGGGGGACCGGCCTAAAAATTGGGTGCAAATTGGCTGTGTATGGCTACCTTACCACAAATGTTTGAGCCCTTGCACTATTCACCTCTCTGCTTTACCTATTCTACAGGCCTGCATTCCCTGGAAGGGCTAGAGGTTGAGAAAGGAGAACTCGCTGTTCAACACGCACCTCTCCTCTGGATTAGAGCCTCAGCCTTTCTAGCTGGTTATAGAACTGTTTGCAACTTATGCCTGGCTCGCGCCGTCGGTCAGCGAAAAAATCGGCCGCTTATTGGCATGTGCCCACATGGGGCGACAGATCTCTGTCGCCCCACAGCTCGGCCGGCCAGAGAACGGACATGTCCGATAATCTCTGGCCGATGGAAGCCGATGGCATTAGCTTCAATGAAGACCGGCGTCTTCATTGAAGCTAATGGCCGGCACACAAAGGGTGCCGGCCGACTGAAGGAGCCCCATAATGCACTAGGGTGCAAACGTGATGACGTCATCACGTTTGCATTCCGGTTCATATTGGAGCATGTCTGTCGGCACCCATCTGTGGGTGTATGGCAGGCACTAGACCCTATGAACTCTACCCTATCTCTAGGACCAGAGATAGAGATATATTCCCTCTAGTAAAAGTTGACCCCCTTATACCAGCTTTTGTGGACATTCTTCAATCTAAGTGTGTGTGTCGGTCAGTTTTAAGCAAGGTACAAGCTACTTAAAGATTCTGGTTGTTTTGGGGGTGCCTGGCACGGACGAGTGTAAAGCCTGCACAAGGTTTGGGGTGAAGCATGCACCTGTCAGTAAACTGGCCTGGTGACTTCCGGGTGATTCCAGTCAACACTACACAAGCACAAAGTATTAATGCTATAGGGTTTAATAAAAAGGTATACAAAACGGTGGTGCAGCTCAAGGTAACATACTACCAGGAACATTATTAGCTTTCCTCACATGAGAAAAAAAACTTTGCAAAGTAAACAATCTCTTCTCAATTAGTAAACCAACCCCGCTGTGTTTAACAAAAACTTCCTGGATGCTGTATTTTAAGTGCATTTGAATGCACAGACCGAGCCTATTAGAATGAATGGTAATGTGCCTCAAATGTGTTTATCACGCTTTTTTCTGTGTATTTAAATGCATAAACACATATCGGCATGGTGTCCTTGCTGTATGGGGAAGTAATCACTGGTAGTGAATACAGCTTTCAGAGTCACAACAGAGAGAGATTATCTTTAAAGGGAGAAATATACAAAAGAAATGTTAAAACTACAAAATAAACATAATTGGCTAACAATGTCTTTGCATATGTGTGAGTGACTATACCAGCATGAGCATAATTTAAAGTATAACCAAACCTAGGAACAAAGAATGTACATATTACAGTTTACCAGTCTTCAGATTTGGCACTGTATTAGCTCTCTTCTTGTAATAGTTACCCACATAGTTTTAGACTTGTTCTGTAAAATTCTGTAGCTTATTCATTGACTCTACTTTTTACATGAGTACCAGCTATACCCATGCCCCATACCATGGTTGAAAAAGAGCATATGCTCGAAACGCGTCCCATTGTTCCTATTGAGCCCCCCAGTATCTGTAAGCAGGAAGCGATCTCATCCCCAACCAGGAAGTGAGGTCCTCCTGGAAAGCACATGGCCCTGAGAGATCTACCCTTGTAAACCTCTCTCAATGTGAGTATCTTGTCTGTTGTTTTGTCTCATTTTGTTTCAATTTGTTTCATCTTATCCTATTCCACATTATTTAACCATTCGTTGTACTAGGTTGTGCGCCTCTGTCCTTGTTGTTATTTACCAGCTATACCCAGGCTATGACATTTTTTTCTTTTTAATTTTACATTTTTTACTTTTTACAGTACCAGCTATACCCAGGCTATGGGCATTGTTCTGTAAGTCTAGACAATGCCAGCTGATTTTGCCAAACATATGGTTGTTACCTAGCTGTCTTCTGTAAATTGCAAATCACTGCATCTGGCATGTAATGGCGATGGGATGTTTTTTTCAATCCAAAACAGCTGAGCAGCTTAGGGTGGCCATACGGCGTCTCAATACATACTGCAGAGTGTAGCCCACCTTAAGGGTATGTTTGAGGGGGGCATGGACATGTTGCTGTGGATGCCCATGGTGCCCAAACCGCAGCTTGACCGCAGTTTGCCCGCAGTTAAGGGCATATTATTGCTGCATTAGCACTAACCCACCTTTTCATTTGAACAAAAATAATGCGGAATCCGCATCTCGCTGGCGTGTCCATTGATATTCAAATAACTGTGCCGCTTTGTTGTCGTGGCCCATTCAAATTATTAGAGCACATAGATACTCGTCTATATATATATCTGTGGTTGTATAAATGTATGTATATTTATACCTTTTCATTAGATGACAAATAAAAATGAGGAGAGGATACTTACTCATTCTCAGTCAAGTCATTGAGTTTTCTCTGCATCTCCAATCTTATCTGCATGTATGTAGTGTAATATTTCTTCTTTTTTATTGATTTCACTATGACTGATGACCATCTAGTATTCTGAATAAATTATTATTCCTTGCATTCAAAATGAAGCCAAAATGATTTGCTCACAACACTAGGTGGAAGTATGTGGCATTCATGAAATCAATATCTAATACAAGGACATATAGAACCAGGAAAATGGAGACATACAGAGGAGGAGAGATTGGACAGACCCTAATAAGTTTGAGCTACATTACTGACTCATGTATGTACTAACTTAATGTATAACACAAGATAACATTAAATGTGCCCTTGTGAAAGAAAAATAAAACCAATTCAAGACTTAAAGCGGACCTACCACCAGGAATCTATGTTTTCATGAATGGCACTAGAAGTGCCAATAATAGGGAGGAATGCAGTGAAAAAACCCAAAAACGTACCTGTAATGAGCAATTTAGGAATATAATCAGCCATTCCTCTTCACTTCCTGGTGAAGAACCCGGCACCACGTCACAGCAGCATGTGATTTTTCAGTGAGCTGCTTTGAAACTTCCCATAGAAGATCACTGAACGCCCCCAGTGGCCACCCGCGATATTGCACCACCATGTGTTTCATGTGTTGGCTACACACTGAAAAATCACGTGCTGCTGTGACGTGCTGCTGGGTTTTGCTGAGCCCATTAACCAGCAAGTGAATAGGAATGGCTGATTATATTCCTAAATTGCTCATTACAGGTAAGTTTTGGGGTTTTTTCACTGCATTCCTCCCTATTATTGGCACTTCTAGTGCCATTCATGAAAACATAGATTCCTGGTGGTAGGTCTGCTTTAAATGTGATTCCTGACACGTGCAATCCCCAAGCTGACTTAAAATATTGTTGCCACACATTATGGTACAATATCATGCCATACCATACATAGTTTCAAAATGAATAAGTAATTTGCTATTATAAAAAAAGATGACTAACAATAGAAGAAAGACTGACCATGGTAAAGCTTTAAAGTGTCTGTCTTTCCTACAGAGATGTTGCAAAGAATCTCAAGGTGCCAGTGAGAACAGTTTTATTTGCCATCAAAAGACGCTCAGAAACAGGGGAAACTCGAACAGTAAGTGTGACCCCCACGGGTGTCCCCAGGCGCCCTGGGCGACCCCGTGCCACAGCCAGACCAGCTGGAG
>CM070042.1:13033494-13047348 GCA_036250615.1 Ptychadena robeensis
AAGTCCGACCCGCCCGTTCGCGGACAGTCCTGGCCGATGTTCGGCCATCACTAATCATCAGATATTGTAGCACCACCTGTTGCCCAACGATTGGGGGACTCCAACAATCAGCAAGAGGAAAACCTGGGAATCAGTGCAAAATGCTCGTCTTTCACGCCTCCAGAGCAAAACATCAATACATCATCAGATATTGTAGCATCACCCATTGCCCAGCGATTGGGGGACTCCAACAATGAGCAAGAGGAAAACCTGGGAATCAGTGCAAAATGCTCGTCTTCCATGTCTCCAAAGCAAAACATTAATACATCATCAGATATTGTAGCATCACCCCTTGCACAGCGATTGGGGGACTCCAACAATCAGCAAGAGGAAAACCTGGCAACCAGTGCAAAATGCTCGTCTTCCACGTCACCAGAGCAAAACATCAATACAGCATCAGTAGTGATGGCCGAACTGTCCGCAAGGCGGACAGTTCGGCGGCGAACATGGATGTTCGCCCTCCTTCTCGCCGGCGAGCAGTGCGGGTGTTCGACCCGCTCCGTTCGCCGGCAAGAAGAAGATCTCTATTCATCCTCCGGCAGGATCAGAACCTGTGTGATCGTGCCGGAGGAAGAATCTTTTCACTAGAAAACCGGGCATAAAGCCAGTCTCCTAGTGAAAAACCGGCTCGGGAACAGGAAGTGAGGTCAGTGACGTCACATCCGGCTCCCGTACCCAGGAACTATGCGTCAGCAAGAGGAATCAGCAAGAGGAAAACCTGGGAATCAGTGCAAAATGCTCGTCTTCCACGTCTCCAAAGCAAAACATTAATACATCGCCAGATATTGTAGCATCACCCATTGCCCAATGATTGGGGGACTCCAACAATCAGCAAGAGGAAAACCTAAGAATCAGTGCAAAGCCCTGTTTGCCCTGTCTCCAGAGCAAAACATCAATACATCACCAGATATTGTAGCATCACCCGTTGCCCAGGGATTGGGGGACTGCAACAATCAGCAAGAGGAAAACCTGGGAATCAGTGCAAAATGCTCATCTTACACGTCTCCAGAGCAAAACATCAATACATCACCAGATACTGTAGCATCATCTGTTGCCTTATTAACAAGGGGTAAACCGGGGAATCTGCACAAAGACACGTCTCTGAAGAATCCAAAAACAATTCCACCCCCAACCTTTATATGGTTGTTTTCACCTAGTTATATAATGAACACATGCGGTCCTGCGCAGTTTAGGATTAAATTCATGAACAGCAAATGTGGTCATGCATAGTAACTTAAGCTAGCCATACACAGCTTTTTTAATAGACTTATGCACAATCGAGAGCTGTGTTCGATTTCCAAAGTATCAGATGGGATTTATGACGCAGCAGTGCTGTGGCTCGATATTGAGGAAGCTCAAACGCTCAAACCCCCGTACGAGCATCAAGCCGTGTATGCCTAGCATTATTTTGAACGAATGCACATCTGGTGAACTTGAGTCATAATCTAAGTTCTGTCCAGTTTGTAGCTTGTTGTTCTGAACTTTGGTTACCTGGTATCACCTAAAGGACAATATGTCAACTGAGTGTCAATCACCTTTACCACACACACACTCCACATATGTATCACATATGTATCACAGACATCAACTGTCAAAGATGGAGATGGAAGCTTAATGGTTTGAGTGTGTTTTGCCGTATACTGGGTTAGTGACTTGTGTGAGAGACACTCTATATCAGAATAGCTTTTACAGCATTCTGTAGGTACATGCATTAATTCATACTACATCAAAATAATGAGCAAAACATCCCAACTACCAATCAATGCCATGGAAAACAAAGAATAAAATGATAGGTTTGAAAACATGCAGTGATCAGCACAGTCTCCAGAATTAAACCCCATTGAGCTGGTTTGGGATTTGCAGGACAGAAGAGTGAAGCAAAGATACCCACAAATGTCACATATTTATGGGAACTTCTGCAACACAGTTAGGAAGAACTTTCTGAAGAATCTTTAATTTTAAACGAAGAAAGAATACCACAAGCACGTTCAGCTTTAATAACTACCAAAGGTGGCTACCATATTAACCTCCCTAGCGCACTGCTAAGGTCCAGATTTCTGTACCAAAAGCGCACCATAGACTCTAATGGAATTAGAATTTTTTTGTGTTGTAGGCCTGTAACTTCCAAAATATGTCGGTACAAGGGTCTAATAGACATCCTGACTATAATAATGTTTGTAACACACAATTATTTTTTTAAAAAAGTACATAAAAAATGATAAAATGTATCATTCGAATGCTTAAATCTCTTGAATACTTATTTGGTATGAAAGATTTCAAAACAGTATTTATGTTTGTTTATAATAAAATTTTTATTTTGTTTTTGTTTTGTTTTGAATTGTATTGGATACAGTTATCACTGTATCCAATACAATGGCATTGGGCAACCCTCTGAAAGGGTTAACTTCAAAGATCACATCTGGAATGACAATGGGGGTGATATTTCAGGTGTGCTCTTTGAAGATATCCCAATTTGCATATAAATGTCCCGCGCCCCCCCCCCCCACACAGCCGGCTTGCTTTAGTTATGAAGCAAGCTTCCGATCCCCGGACAGCACAGAGCAGAATGTGCTGCGGGGGATCTGAGCTTAGCTGGACGGCTCCATCTCGTCAGCTGCAATACTGCATAAGCAAGTGCAGGACGAGATGGTGGCATCAGAAGCACTAGGGAGGTTAAGTCAAACGTTTAGAACACATTTTGGTTTGAACATGATTTCTTTTTAAAATTTTAATTCAGCATTTGATCTACTCTTTCATTTCCAAATACAATAAGATGGCAAACTTCTTGAAGATCAATAGAAAAGTCAGACAAACCCTTCTAAGTTCTGGTTTCCTGCTTCATTTTGTGCTACAGGTCTCCCAAAATTTGCATTTACCACGCAAATATTCCAATAGAAGTATTTACGTGGTGTTGATGGTTTGGCTCCTTAAAAGAATCACAAAAAGAGGGGGTATTTGTATCTAGCTAACTATATGATCTTAAAGGGATTGGAACATTGTTTTATGATTGGAACATTGCTTTATGATCTGAGTGATAGTATTCTGAATCGAAGACTCCAATACAAATCTATGGAGATCCCAGGGGATGGAGAACCACAAATCTTGCAAAGTATACAGCAGGTTAGCTTAGGGAGGGGGGTAAGGATAAGGGCATTTTATTTGAAATAGCCCTTATGCCTTAAGGCAGTGGTCCTTTTACAAACCACAACTCCAGGAGTGACACTCAGCCATATCACTTCCAGTACACTTCCATTATACTTACATGTAAGTATAATGCCCCCCCCCCTCCTATTTTTTCCCCCCGCTTGTGTAGATGAGGTGCGGGGTGGAAGGTTAGGAGGTAACGTTACTCCCCCTCCTAACTTACCACCCCCACTTATCAGAGTTGCTGCTTGTTTGCTCTAATGCTAACCGTAAACTAAAGGTGGTTGAATTTTTCGACTTGCTAACTTTGTGAGTTGATTGCAAAGCCCCTGCAAATTGTATCATCACCAAATTGCAGGAAATGTAGAGAAGGGCTGGAGGAACATTTGAAAAAAAAAACTTTTGCTCTAGCACATGTAGTTTTTGCCTTAAATTAGGTTCAAAATTAAAGTGGAAATTCAGATTTTCAAAATTCTTTTTTTTCATTTAATTTGTGAAAAAACTATTTGTGTTAGAGACATACTTTCTTTTTGTAGTATACCCCGAACCCTTCTCTACATCTCTAGCAAGTCTGGTGATGATACCATGTTCAGGGGCTTTGCAATTAAAGCTAGCCATACACTGCACGGATTCCCTGGCTGATCGATTCAGCACCGATGGATTCCGGCGATTCCGCCGGCATCCACAGGTGAGAACGATCAGCCAATAAGGGAATCCGATCGTGGCAGCCCACCTTGCACGGCCGGATCCGTGTCCGATGGATCGGCTCCCTGACCGCAACACCCCCTGATCAGAGCAGAATCGGACCCGAAAAGACCAACAGGTTGGTTCTTCCTCGGATCCGATTCTGTGCCCCCGATCCATCGGATGCGGTCGGACGGGCAAGGTGGGCTGCAGAGGATTCCGGCACGATGGATCCGCGTGCACGCGCCCGGAATCCATCGCGCCGGAATCCGGCACGAATCCGTGCTGTGTATGGCAGCCTTAACTCAAAACCGTTGAAATGGTCGAATTTTTTTTTAAAATATCTCTACCGTAAACACGGTGACCCCTGTGAGATGGTTGTTTAATCCTCTCGAGGGTCACGACCCACAGGTTACGAACTGCTGCCTTAAGGGGAAAATTTTCTTAATTCAGATGCATTTACGATTGTTATGAAACAAGTTGATTTTCAGCTGGAAAAATAGTAACTAGGCAATATAAACACATATAAAATTTATAAAGTTTTCACTGTAGTACATAAATGTCTTGAATAACTTATGTTCTTTGTAATGAAGTCATAAATATGGTTTCTGCAGGGAAACCAAGCATTTTCATGCAAGCTGTTGGTAATCAATTAGCGAAGTCTGGAATATGGTTTACCCATATGATTTGTTTATCATAAAAATGCATTTTTGTGTTTCATTTCCAGCTGCTGGAAAATTTTCATCTGCCTGTGCTCCATTTCCATTTGCTCAGTGGGGAGAACTAATCTAAGGATTAGAGATTCAAAATAACCTACTGACTCTATTCGTGCGGAGAGGAGTAAGTCGCATCTGATGCGTGCAAGGGATTACCAACTCTTTGCTCTGATTTCAGACTCTAGGGGTGTTAGATGAAGACGCAGCCACGTAGCACTGAGAGTTATGCTTCAACAAGATTTACTTGTCATTTGTATTACAGAATAGGAATCCCGCTCGTTGGATGGAAAAGGACATCAGAGTGTGAAATTCAAATGTATAGGCATTAAATTGCATTAATATTTCCTTATATGTTTCTTGTTTATTTAATAAGTTTAATTCAGTGTGTGTATATGTGTGTGTATGTGTGTGTAAGTATATATAACTCATATATTCGCTATGTACATACCTAACTAAGTGCTACAACTGTAAGTATACCTATTATGTTATTATCATGCTTTGACACACATAATCAACTATGGGTCAATCGTAACCATACCTTTTTATCATGTTTGACATAAATAATTAATAATGAGACACTCGTAACCATTTTTATTAATAATATACATTTATTTTTTACTAGAATCATTGTATGTATCTACCTAGCGTCATGATTAGTGATGGCCGAACATCGCAAGGCATCGCAAGGCGGACAGTTCGGCGGCGAACATGGATGTTCGCCCATCTTCTCGCCGGTGAGCAATGCGGGTGTTCGACCCGCTCCGTTCGCCAGCGAGAAGAGGATCTCTATTCTTCCCCCGGCAGGATCAGAACCTGTGTGATCGTGCCGGAGGAAGAATCTTTTCACTAGAAGACCGGGCATAAAGCCGGTCTCCTAGTGAAAAAACCGGCTCGGAGCAGGAAGTGACGTCAGTGACGTCACATCCGGCTTACGGAACCAGGAACTATGCGTTCCAGTATGCGTTCCAGGGACCGGATGTGGCGTCACTCATGTCACATGCGGTTTTTCCGATTCAAATTCCCCGCCTAGAGGCGGGGAATTTGAATCTGTCCGCGAACAGGCGGACGGCGGACTTCTTTAGAAGTCCGACCCGCCCGTTTGCGGACAGTCCTGGCCGATGTTCGGCCATCACTAGTCATGATGCACTGAGCTATTATATTGAGTTACTGTACTTTCTTTTTTCTGTACTTATGGGGTATTGTACGTATGGGTTCACCATACAAAATGTAGGCAATGCCAACGATGATGTGATTCAACCTGTTTATATGTCTTCTCATATTTGTGAAATATATACACTATTGTCAGTCAGTTATATAATTTCTTTATATGTGTATGTATAATTTACGTATTTCTAATATTTGATTCTACCATATAGACTAATGATCTGACCACCTCCCTGAGGAAGCCCAAGTGGGTGAAACGCGCCGGAGGACTTTCAAGATCATTATCTCCTTTGCCAATCTCACCATCTGGCTACAGTATTTGTGTTGCCTTTATGTAATGTATTGTACGATAACAATCTGCTATATGCTGCCTTTTACAAGGCCATGTTGAGCCAAATTTTTTAACATGTTTATTGTTCCTAATACCTACCTAATAAAGACCTTTTTATCTAAATGATCATTATTTGATTCAACTCATTTCTATAGTACCCGTAATGCCAACTTAGCAGTCCCCATCTAATGGGACTATGGTGAAACTTGTTTCACCTTAGGGTTTCAAGGTTTTTAAGTATATATAACTGTTTACAGATCTGTTGACAGAAATATTTAATTTGCTTTCCTTGGTTATTTTCTGTCATTTACAAGCTGTAGTTGTTATAGGTAGATATACATGCTTGTCTAGCTCTCCCAGGAAATCTGGGTCCTGTATACACATTCTACACCATTTCTAAGTACATTAAGCATTTATCATCAGGTCCGTAAAATACAATTTACCTCTTTCGCTCCAAACTTTTTACTAGGCCTTTACCCAAGGTAATTTACCATAACCAGTTAATATGCATTATTGAAGGTATCACACAGCAGTATGGAAAAATATCATCCAGGGGTAAATCATAAGTAGCATGCATCAATTTGCATCAAAGAATGAAGTTAGTCAATCAATTCACTTAAGCTAGCCACACATGGTTCAATCGAGGTTCGACTAGATTTTGTAGTTCGATCGAAAAACTCGATAATTGATGTTAATTTAATCGATGTACACCATACCACTGAAAAGTTAATCGAAGTAATCCAAAATCGTCTATTGAATTTCTCTTATGATTTAGTTTCAATCGGAAGTTAAAGGGAAGTAGCCCAAAAAAATCGAGCCAAAAAAATTGAGCAAAATTTTCCAACCTGTCCGATCACTTTTCAATCGACGATTTGACAAAAATCGATCAATGATCGTCGATTGTACTATGTGGGCAGCACATAGATTTTTTTACAATCGATCGTTTTTTTGATCGAAAAACGTTGATTCAATGCTAAAATCGAACCATGTGTGGCTAGCTTTATGCCGGCCATACACATGCCGAGCTGGAGCGATATCGCCCTCCGATATCGCTCCGGGAGCCTAACGTGATGACGTCATCAAGTTAGCCTCCCATTGCATTCTGGGGCCCCACAATCGGCCAGGCACCCTTTGTGTGCCGGCCATAAGCAGCGATGGAGACGCCGTCTTCATTGCTGCTTATGGCATCGGCTCCCATCGGCCAGAGATTTTCCGACATGTCGGATCTCTGGCCGGCCGAGAAGTGGGGCGACAGGGATCTGTCGCCCCATGTGGGCACATCCCGATAAACGGACGGAGTTTAACCTGACCGACGGCGAGAGCGCGCACGCCAGTCGGTCAGATTAAAATCCGGCCGTTTATCGGCATGTGTATGGCCAGCATTATTGATCACTCTCACTAGATAGATAAGTGACATGCCGCTCATTAGTTTCTAGTGTTTACTATAGATAATAAGGTTTAGGAGACTAGAGCACTTGCAAAGTCAATTGCAGAGATAAAGGACCTCTAAACCAATATACCTAATAAAAAACATTACATCAAATTGCCAACAGATACCATACACATATACCAAACTTTGCCTCTTTGTAATGAATGCTTTTCAGGAAATTTGAATGCAGGGGAATACATGACAAATTACCCTCCAAGGACGTTTTATTCCTATGAGCATCCTTGAATCCATCAACATCTATCATTGGTCCATCGATCAACATCCATTACTGATCCATCCTGGGCTAGGTTTAAGTTTTCAACATTTCTATTGGTTTTTGTCACAAAAATACAGCAGAAAACAGACGTATTTCTGATGTTGGAGATTAAGGTGCTTTTTTAACAACAACCAAATATGAAAAAAAATTGTAAATAAAAACCAGGTTAAGTTTCTAACCTCTGTATATATTCCAGGGATGCCCAACTCCAATCCTCAAGGGACACATACAGGCCAAAGTTTGGGGTAAGCCAGTGGTGGGCAACTGAGTTGACATGGAGGGCCACAAGTGCAGCCCTCAGCATCACTAAAGGGCCGCACATAACATTTTCAAT
Organism: Ptychadena robeensis; assembly: GCA_036250615.1. Classification (NCBI taxonomy): domain Eukaryota; kingdom Metazoa; phylum Chordata; class Amphibia; order Anura; family Ptychadenidae; genus Ptychadena; species Ptychadena robeensis. The sequence goes on from CM070042.1 coordinate 13,041,613, forward strand.
CTATACTGACTTGTATAAGCATTTATAATATATATAATATATGATGTTAAGCATAAACATATATATAAACAAAGGTTATGTGCTTCATAGATATCATCAAAGCCTTTGCCCCTATTCTGAGGTTATGTGCCACAATATATATTATACAATCATACCCCTTTGTTGGTTAAATAGTGGGAGCAAGTCCCTCACCTCCCCTCCTCTTCTCTAACAAGATTCTGAGCAAAGACTCGTCAGGGAGGGTCAGCGGACAGGGGAATTCCTTTGCCCTTTGCATTAACAGTTAGGTTTCAGGGGCCACAAGTGGAGGACTGAGGGGGGCCGCCAGAGAACACCCAGAGGGCCGCATGCCGCCCCCGGGCCTCAGGTTGGGCACCTGGGGCGCAAGCAGTCACTTTCTTCCTCTACAAATATGAGTTGGACAACATTGGTATTATGAATTATATGGAGAAACATGTTTATTGGTTGTTAGAACTTTAGACAGGCTGTTAGAATGCCTTAGGTGCATGCAGTAATAGCGTAAAAATTCAAATTTTGGGGTATGCAAAACCATTGTCTTTCAATTACCAAGATGCCTGCAATTCTATATATTAGTTATTAAATGGTCCCCATGGTTTAGACCTACCTTTTATAGCTCAGCCCATAAAAGCTGAAAGTCTAGGTGCCCTAATGTTGTAATATATGATGTCATTTGCTGTAGTGAGAAGGGAAAATAACTTAAAGCCCCCCATAGAAAGGCAGACTCCTCCATGCAACTTCTGTACAACCAACTTTTCTTCTACCAAAACCATGTAATAGGAGGACCTTTCTACACCTTCCAATCACTATGTATTCTATCAGGGAGGTCACTATACTACATAGTTGTTGGTAAGTCTCATGAAAGTTGTATGGAGGAGTCTGCCTGTCTATGGGGGGCTTATCAAGAGGTGTTGCTAAAGTAGAGGGATTGAAACAATGTATAGGATATAGAGAAGAGTTAGATGGAGTAAGTGAGAAAGGGTATTGAAAGTTATAATGACTACATTTCCAAGTAAATGTAGAGTAAAACATACAGTATTGTCAACAGTTTAAGTACCAAAATGAAAGTATAGTGTACAAGTTATTCTAACAAGTAAATAGTATTTATTATAAGCCCGCTTTCTTTATCTACAGTGTTATTTTGCAGTCTTATGTTTACTGTTATTCATAAACATTTCATACTTCAGCATTGAGAACGTTCTCCAGAAGAACACAAGGGTTTCCTCATTAGGCCCTCTCTAGGATCATTTCATATGCAAACACCAACAATTAAGCTGTAAAACACTTGCAGCAGTACACTTTGACAGTAGACCACAACCAACATGTGCAATCATCTTGTAGATGCTGTATGTTATAATGAATCCTATTATGCATTAGACAAACCAATTAAACAATTATACATTAGTAGGTGAAACATATTTAGAGGAAGAGATAATTATTAAATGTCATCTTACCTGCACAAGCAGTAGCGATGGAGCTTTTGCTAGCAGCATCCTATTCTTAAGAACAAGGTTCACCAACAAACCCAAAAAGTCAAGTGGCCCTTGAGCTCCTATTCCTTCTAAAAGAAATGTAGCCAAATGTGCAAGTAAGAATCAGCCCAACAGAAAGTATTTATTTTCCATTTAGAAGAGACTTGTGTTTCCTGGGTTAAACAACAGAGCAAAGGAACCTTGCAAAAGAGCAGGTAGGTAAGGAATGAAGATCTGTGGTTTGATGGGTCTCCAGATATGAAGGTTGGTTGAAGAACACTAGTAAAGGACAGGTGTATGCAGGGTTGGCTTTTGAGAACTCACTTGTTTCTTAATCTTCTACATTCTTCCTATGATTTGCTTTTCCTATTATTTTGTAGCTTTTCTCTATAATACCCAATTACGTGATCTTATTCTCTTCTTCTTTGATCTTTTTGCCTTGTATGTCCCATTCTCTGTTGATTTTGTACTGGTCTCCAGTTCAGTTTTGCTGCTGCATTTGGTAAAATCTTTCCACATCAGGTCTTCTTTCCTTTCTGTTGTGCATCTCTGTACTGTACCTCTGCCTCTTCCTCCCCTGCCTCTCTCTCTGCACTCTTTCTCCCCCTCCTCCTCTTTCACTGCCTCTCCCTCCTTCGGTCTCCTTCTTTCCCAAGGTATGATCCCACCGTCCTCTTTTCCAGCTGCCTCCTTATCCAGTGATCAGCACTTCAATAGTTATTTTCCTACAGAAGATTGAAACCTAGAGACGGAAATAAAAAGATCTTCAAACTTCTATTTGTGTTTCATTATTAACATTTCAGAATATAAGTCAACTCTTATGGAGGCATTTATCATTTTTTTTCCATTTACCTGAATTTTCTTCATATATTTTTTATCTCTTTAATACTGCTGCCGTTGGGTTCCCCTAAGTAGTTTAGACTTCCCTTGACTCATGATGCAAGTCTTTTATCTGCTGCTCCATAATGTCACCCCTCTTTTTGTATTAGCCATGATATCAATTCAAAATAAAAAGGGGAGAATGAGTCTCCTTTCCTAAAGTCTGTGCATAATGCAGCTCACCGTGTTTACTACGGTATTAGGTTAAATAGACTGACTAGACCTTTATATTTCTAGCTAGGATTTGGAAAATGTTAGATTTAGATAAGATGTTTGTAAAGATGATAGTGCATGTCCAGAAAAAGCCAAGAGCTTTGATTGTGTTGGTGTAAAATACGTTGTGGGCTGTACCATTGATTGGTTCAGTCAAAGATTAACCAAGGAGCCGTAGAGATAGACATTATTTATGACTTGGCTGCTGTATGCACTTTGCTGTAACGTAAAAGGGTTGATATCTCTAAATGCTGTGTTTTAAACATGTTGTTTATAAAAAGCTCTTAATTACTGTAATGCCTGGCATACACACGCCGATTAGCGGCAGATTTTTCCGCCGACCGACGGGCGTGCGTGCTCGCGCCGTTGGTCGGCGGCAAAATCGACCGCCAATCGGCGTGTGCCCACATGCTCGGCCGGCCAGAGAACAGACATGTCGGATGTTCTCTGGCCGATGCCGGCCAATGCCATTAACTTCAATGAAGACCGGCGTCTTCATTGAAGCTAATGGCCGGCACACAAGGGGTGCCCGGCCGATTAAAGCAGCCCCAGAATGCACCAGAATGCAACGTGATGACGTCATCACGTTTGCATTCCAGAGCTCATCGGAGCTCGTCTGTCTGCACCCGTCTTTGGGTGTATGGCAGGCTTTAATCTAGGAACACACGGCTTGATTTAAGCATACAATCGATGTAAGATTAGATGAATTGGTATTGATTTTGGTATTTTATCGATTGTACCGTGTGCGCTATGGTGTCATACAATCATAGTACAATATCGATGTAGAAAACATTGATTATTGACTAAAATCGTCGATGCCATTGATGCCCTACAAACAGTAAACTATCACTTCATTGAATACAATTGTACGATGAAAATGAAAAAGTAGTACAATCATGGTACAATTCGACGATAATTTTCCAACTAGTCCGATCACTTTTCAATCGATGTTAAGCTCTTCATCAAACTAAAATCGTCGATTGTACCATGTGTCCGCGCTACGATTTTGTTACAATTGATGTAAATTTTCATTGATTTACATTGATTGTACGCTTAAATCGAGCCGTGTGTTCCTAGCTTTAGTAAGATTTCTTTTGTTTTGCCTGTGTTGTTTGTTCAAGTTTATACCTCATGTTCTAGTCCCCTACTATAATTATAGGTTACCAAGTTAACAATAAGTTCTCCCATAGTGTTTTTGACCTGGGGGGAACATGAGACAGTAGGCTTCGCCAGTTACGCACATGTGATGTGAACAATTCACTTTTGTAGACCTGTAGTATGTCCACCACTACTACAATTAAATTTCACAAAGGGTCCACACAATGGCACACACAGCGAGTTACAACTTTTCTACTTCACTCTTTCAGTGGGAACTTAAAACTAAAAATAGAGTGAACTCAAGAAAGAGCAGGGACATTGTATGTATATATTTATTTTTTCTACAAAGACTTGCTTATCAAGTGAAACAGTGTGTGGTCTCACAATATGAATATGTTCCTTTGGGGGAAGCAAAAGCATAAGCCCCCATACACCTTTAGATGTCAGATTCCCTTTAGATCTCCTTTTGTTTTACCAAAACCATGTAATATGAGCGACTTTCTAAACCATCATGTCTACCTGTGTTCCACGCAGAGGACCTGGCACTACATAGTTTGTTTTACTGCATAGATCTAAAGGATATCTGATAAATCTAAAAGGTGAATGGCCAGCTTAAGGAAGTTTTTACATCCCTTCTGTCCTTGACTCTTCAGTGTCACACAGTCAAAAGGTCTCATGAGGAGGTTTCCATTCACTGGTGAGATCATTGTTCAGTGTGACCCTCGTATTAGTCCCAACAGCTGGATGGAATGGCTCTGGGTACACCAGTTTTGTATTTCACATGTTAATAGCTCCTTTTCCTGACTACGAGCCTGTCCACCTGTCTTTCCTTGTCTGGTTACTTCTGCGGAAGCACCCAACATTTTGTCACTATCCATTTGCCTGTCTGTCCTTATTTCAATTATCTAAAATAGTGCAAAGGGACAGAAAGGAGTGAAATGGTCGGAGTGGTGCAAAACTATTGCAGAAGATTTTGGCACAGTGACTTCTATTTACAGCTAGGGATTCTTGAGCGAATCCGTGTATTCTTCAGCCTGCTTCAAGTTATAATCCTTTCAGTTTAATCCTGTCATTGGTAATCTGAATATTGGCTCCTTTAAACAATTCACAAAATAAACTAAGCAACCCTTGTTTACTTTCCCTAAAATGTCTTGGCATTGTTGGTATTGCAGGTGCTAAGTCACAAAATGTTTTATAGCTACTTAATTTAAAGCAAGCATGAAGAAAAAAAATGAAAGAGTGATTGAGATGTGAAATGTACCCGATTGCTCCCCTCTACCCTTATATATTTGGTAATGTCTCACCCTCTTGATGGCAGTAATGTCCTGTTTTGTTCAGGGTGAGCTCACCCCCAGCTCATCTGCAGGCTGTCGAGTCCTTTGTAGCCCCTGGCGTCCCTTCCAGAGAATACACAGCAAACCGTCCCCGCACTGCAGAGGGAGAGAAGTAGTGTCACAGTCAGCAAAGGCAGGGACATCAGCTGTTTGCTCTCCTAACCTAAAGGGTGGGGGGATCTCTCATATAGGGGAATCCCTTCACCTCCTCCTAACTGTGCGGAGCAGTCCTCCTCTTCCCCCTCTTTCTCCTACACATTTTCCTTCTGGATACAGTCCAACTCTCCTCACCCCTCCCTTTAACTGCTCTTCTGTGTGTTCAGATCCCCCTTGTTGTATCAATGCACCTTCTTCTCTTCTGATCATCCCCCTCCTCACCTAGCATCACTATTTCTCCGCATCCATCTCCCTCCTTCCTCTATTTCTCCCACACATTCTGTACTTAATGTACAGTATATTGTCTTTACACAGCTTTAGTCTTCATATCCCCCCTGCCTCTTCTGACGTTTACATTTTTAGAAACCCACACGGAAACTTTAATGAAAGAGCTCCATGAAGAACTGTTGATGATTAAATTAAACCATTTTTTTTCCAAAACCATGCAGACAAATTGAGTATTAGTGTATGGATACTAGGTGGATACTGGCACCAGGGGTGTATCTAGCATTTGGGAGGCCCTATGCAAAATAATTGTTGCCTGTAAGGTGGAGGGGGGGGGGGGG
>CM070042.1:13047418-13062259 GCA_036250615.1 Ptychadena robeensis
GGGGGGGGGGGGTCTGGTGCTAGTAGAATAATATGCGATGATGCACATTATATTTTTGCGCGCAGTATTTATGTGTGTTTCCATTTATGTGGACTTCACATAGCGGCTCTGCATGACACCTCTGCAGTTGCGTTTCATCTACTTCGAATAAGCAATGGTGTAAGTCATTTTCATAAAAGAGAGCGACACAAACACTATATAGGTTAATATACTGTATAGCTATAGTAAGAAAAAAGAAACTGTTTAGGTGTTTTTCTTACTATTTTATTTCTGCAGTCTCAGTGACCTCTAATATGTAAATGATGACTATCCCTGGCAGTGTTACAAGCAGGCAAACCCCCTGCAGTATCTTTGCATTTGATATTCACGTTATCCAGATGTTATGTACAGGCACACCTAGAAGCTTGGCAGCGCTTCAGACCATTTAGTGCCAGTAAGGTATTATCAGGTTTGCTGTAACATTACCCCTATTCCATATATTGTATTGGAAATGTTTTTAAAGTTGGCCCACTTTGTGAAGTCAACGGCTATGTTGAATGAGAAGATCTGACTTCACATTGGCATTACATTTATTCCTAAATGTGTTCAGTAGGATGGCAGTCAGAGTTTCTTCAGACCAGACTGCTCCTTCCATGTTTTTTATGGAGCTAGCCTTGTGGTCTGGGGCATAATCATAGTCCCCAAACTGTTTCCACAAAGCTTTAGGCCTAACAATTGCACTATCAGTATCCTTCAGTGAGCGTGTGCAAATGGGATGTGCATTAACCTATAGACCAGTGGTGGGCAACTGATTTGATATGGAGGGCCACTAAAGGGCCGCAAATAACATTTTCAATCTTTACTGACTCTTAAGGCCCCCATACACGGGTCGGATTCTGGCCGGATTCCGGGCCGATCGATTCCGGGCGCGTGCACGTGAATCGATCGTGCCGGAATCGTGTGCAGCCCACCTTGTCCGATCGATCACGTCCGATCGTTCGGGGGCCCAGAATCGGATCCGTCAGAGAACCAACATGTTGGTCTTTTTGATCCGATTCTGCACAGATCAGGGGGAGTTGCCATTTGTGAGGTGGAATCGGACACGGAATCGTCCCGGAATCGTGCCGGAATCCGTTGGACAAGGTGGTATGCAGCGATGGATACTCTTAATTGGCCGATTGATCACACCTGCGATTCCTGGCAGAATCGCCGGAATCGATCGGATGATGAATCGATTGGACATGGAATCCGACACGTGTATGGCTAGCTTTATAAGAATTTTCTCACAAAAAAATCCAGCAGGCAGCACTAGAAGACATTGTTACATACCAAAACTTGTATAAAATGTTACTTCCAGCATTAGGTAACACTGTAGTATGGCAGTGCACATAAAGCCAATCAGCTACCCAGATGGCGCCTGAGCAAGTTCCTTGCCTCTACTCCGCTTCCCCCTTCTAAGAAGATCCCGGCCGAAGATGAGTCAGCAGGAGATCGGTGGACTGGTGATTTTCTATGTCTTATGCATTAACAGTTAGGTTTCAGGTGCCATAAGTGGAGGAATGAGGGAGCCACTGAAGAATGCCCAAATGGCCGCAGGTTGGGCACCTGGGCTATGCACTATGTACCCATAGCTGCAATGTTAGAACATGATGACCGTTCGATCGACTTAAAAAGCGATCGTTTTAAAATAAATACCTTTTTAGGTGAATCAATCAACCAAAACTGATCAAACTAAACCAAATCGAACAAAAAATGATCAAGCAGTGATCGGACATGTTGATAAATTTCAGACGATCATACAAGGATCTGATGGGTACTATGGAGCATGCGCACAGAACTCAGGAAAGGAATCGATTGGTTGTGAATCACATAATGGTTTTCAAACAATCATTTTTAAGTTACGTTTTTGGGGAATTTAGCTGTTTATGCCTAGCTTTAGTTCTCTAGATTGATCACCCATTGATTTTGGAGAAGTGACTAGGTTAAGGTTGGAGAATACATTTACATTGTACATTGTACATTTTTTGTTACTTGATTTGTAAATGCCCCCCTAAAAATCCAAGAAAATTATTTCAAGTTAATGGTAGACCCAATTGAGATATATAGGGAGCACATCCTAAAATGAACTTTTCTCTCGCGCTTGTAGGGAAGCATTTGATACTTATTACTCCTTTCAGGAATATTGTATGGACTTCTCCATGCTGTAATTAATAAATTGAAGTAAATTCAATCACCCTGGATGGGAATAGTTTGCTTTGATTTAGTGAATGTGTTGAAAATTACCTTTACAAAGAATACCTAATCCTAAAGGAAAAAATGTACACAATAAAAAGCATTCTATTTACCACACAATCGGTTGACCTGACTAATGCCTGCCATACACCCACAGATGGGTGCCGACAGACATTCTCCGATATGCACCGGAATGCAAACGTGATGACGTCATGGGGCTGCTTCAGTCGGCCGGCACCCTTTGTGCCGGCCGACGCCGGTCTTCTTTGAAGCTAATGGCATCGGCTTGCATCAGCCAGAGAATATCGGTCCGGCCGAGCTGTGGGGCGACAAGGATCTATCGCCCCATGTGGGCACACGCTGATAAGCGGTCGATTTTTCCGCTGACCGACGGCGAGAGCGCGCACGCCCGTCGGTCAGGTGAAAAATCGGCCACTTATCGGCATGTGTATGCCAGGCATTAGAAGTAAATTATCTCTACTGGTGAAATTCACAATCCCCATTGGTTGGGAGATTATCCTTTGTCCTCAGCATGGCGAACACAGATAGAATCCAAATTCAGTCAACTTTCAATGTCTCTATATTTTCCTAAAACGACTGCCCCAGAGTGAATCATATATGTTTGCTATGATCTGCCTTATAATTGATTAGTCTAAGATATATTCAGTATTCTAGTAGCTTAGCAGAAAATCTTAAGCTGGGAACACACGTGTAGATATAGTCCAGATCAATGGCCACTTCGAGCGCCGTGCACGCTCACAGCCATCTGTCTGGCCCATATCATATGCAGCCATCCCTGTTTTCAAGAAGGACCAATCAATCTTGCTGGGTCTCCATGCAAAGCATCAGCTGAGCTGCTCCGATATCTTCTTTTTGGTAAAATTATTTTTCTTTTATTTAAAACAATTTCTAGGTTATAATATATATATATATATATATATAATGACAAACTGTTCGTTTGTCACGGTGCAAATGTGCAAATGGACCCATCAGGTGGGGTATACTGGAAGGAATCCAGGAATATGTTGGCCAACAACAATAGGTTGTTGTGCACTTTTGTTTAGTTTACTTTTGGGATTCTGGATTCTGGGATTGGGGGAAGGAACTGGGTGGGCCTTGCCATTCCATCCAGGAATTACACCTGATAGACATCAAGCTGGGTGTGTCTCAACAAAACAGACTGAAGCCACTCAGTCAGGGCTCCCAATGTGGTTGGAGACAGTGCTGCTAGGTGCAGCAAATACAGGGCACACAGAGTGTGTGTGGCCCCATACTGATGGTTGCCAGGAGGCAGGCCATTAAGGTTTCTTGGAGGTAGGAAACTTTGTTTTATCGGGGCCAAGTAGGGAGGCTTGGCATTTTTAGGACTGTTTCGTTTGGATATTAACCCCTGCAAGGGTAACTTAAGTTTTGGAGTGCTGCTAATAAACGTGGGCAGGACCCTTAAATGAGAACAATGTGTGGACTGATGTTTTTCGGAAGACTGTTTGAGCTGATTCCCCACAATATATATATATATAAATATGTAGTATTTGATGATATACAGATTGCATTTAAAAACATTAACGCTATATCAAAAGCGTTTTGTGGCAGCCAGGTCACTTCATCAGGATAAGTGCACAAAAAAGGGGGAACAATTGGTCTATGAGAGAAACACAGATAATAACAGTGTATAAGTTTTAAGGTAAGAGATATCTAAACCTATAAGGGGGTACTTGCAGCCCAGATAATGCTCATGTACGTGCCTTAATGAACACTGTCAAAATATTTTAGTAAATGAATAAATAAGTAAGTAAATAAAATAGTTACATAGTGTTTAATAGAAATGGATTGATTGTTTTTCAGTTATACACTATGTACTGTATTTTTCGGACTATAATAAGCAGCGGACCATAAGACGCACCCAGTTTTTTGAGCAGGAAAACCCTAAAAAAATATTTCATATATAAGTGTTCAAATCAATTGGGTTAATGTAATAAATTAAATGAATGCAATATCAAATTGAGCCAGTAGATGTCACTAGCAGCAGTACTATCACAGCACATCGTGTCATCCTCCTCACTGACCTTCCTCACTGATCAGGAGAAGGGGGGCTACGGGGGGGGGGGGGGGGGGGGGGGGGGGGGGGGGGGGGGGTATGGCTGCAGATCTACTCTCCCTCCCTGGCTGTGTCTGTGGAAGTCACAGAGCGATTGCAGCTTCCACAGACAAGGAGAGAGGGATAGCTGGCAGTTCATCAATCTATTTCTCCATTGTTTAGATCAGCAGGGCTCTGGGCTCTGCTCACATAAGCAATAGAGTTCAGATGGGAGATCCAGCCATGGTATCATCTCTCATCTTTCAGCTCCCTGGCTAATCTCTTTGCCGGGAGAGCAAAAGCCAAAGCAAAAAAGCCCACTGCCAAGTGGCCATGGTGGGTCGTGCATTCAGACCATAAGACGCAGGCACCCCCCCCCTCGGTTTTGGGAGTGAAAAAGTGCGTCTTATAGTCTGAAAAATATGGTAACTATTTGATTCATTATGTATTGATTTACTTATTTATTAACCAATTGTTCCCTGTTTTTTATCCTGATGAAGTGACCTGCCGTTACGAAAAGCTTTTGATACAACGTTGATGTTTTTAAATGCAATCTGTATATCATCAAAAACGACATATTTTATATATATGTTAGAACCCATAATCAGGGGCACCTCCACAAGAGCCTTTTTTTCCAGTGGGATACATTTTTCCCTACTATACTAGCCAAAACTGTAAGTAAAGGACTAACGATCTGTCACGGATGAACCGTGAGGTCATCCAGCCTCCATGTGTTAATACATCATATTTGTATTGAATCTGTAGGAATATGATATATTTCCCGGTATTGACACTGAAGGCCTCTTATCTGTAAATAGAGTGGGGTCTTTCATCTAGGAGGGTTGTACACTTCAAAAGGGATGGCTGAAATTAGGTTTCGTAGAAGTGTCATAGAGGTGTCATTTCACCCCCCAGTGGGGCTTCAAAGGCCTAACTCCAACCCCCTACTGTGGTGTTGCCATATAGTCTAGGGAATAGATCAGATAAGGGTGTAAATGTATCCCTACATTTAATACTACAAAGGAACCTACAATCACTCTCATATGATAACCTGGCACCGACCACACTAGTAATGTCTGTTATGATTTTGGCCTGTCCAGTGGACATCATACCTGATACAGTTATGAAACATATATCAGCGTATTCGTCTGACGCAGCCGGATACCCTGATATAGAATATGTACTTCTGGCATGGACTGGCTCCAAGTTATAACCTTTCTTCCTGACTGGATATGCTATTTCATTAATGTTTGGTATTAATGTGACCGATAATTTCTGGGGAGTTTGGATATGCCATTGCCATCTGTGTACCACGGCCATGGGCCAAAATATGGATCGTGTCATATTTTGGGACGTCGTTTCCCTCCAAAAATATAATAACGCCCATGGGGGCCGGATCTCAAAACCCGCCCAGGATTTTCATCCTTATAACCAAAAGAGAGCATGCTCTAAAAAGTTCTCCATTTTACCATCACCTGAAGAGCACCAGCAGAGAACCACAGGGCTGGTGGCCATTTTTGGACTTATTCTTCTTGGACTTTTCCCTACAAACGGACACTCTTCTTCAGCAACCTTAAGTATAATTTCTTCTGTTTTTCCCTTTTTATTTTACCCTGGAATACACTCTCTTTAATTGTTGATTTTAACAATTATTGTATATTTGAATAACTTGTATTGCATAAAATAAATTACTCCTAAGTCATTTCTCTCAGACTCATACCTGCTTTGAATACCGCAGAACGCTTCCCTAGCTTTCTGAAGAGTCGCTACCTAGACGTTTATAGTGCTAATCAGAACGGTTTTCCCTTTTCCCGAATTAAATGGGATGGTGGCAGTGATACCAAATATTGTGTTATTTCTGGTCCTGTAATTTGCACGCTCCCCTTTATGGTCTGACTGCGGCCCAATTCCGGCGATTCCAGCGCACTGATTGTACCGACCTAGTTGGACTCTCTGTGTGTTGAAATCGATTGGGAGGCCTCTGCGCGGTCTGGCCACTAGGGGGGTGCGTGACACTACCCAGTACCAGCAGTCACCCAAGACAAGCTTTGCAGCGTGATCAACCACCACAATTAATGGACTAATACACTAGGTGGAGGAAGTGTACAAGAAAAAGATCCCCACATGCAGATCCTTCATGAAAGGTTGCTGGCTCCCATTTCAGGGCCTGTATGTAACCCAAAAGCCTTGAGAGTAAGTCAACTTTTCATAACACATCCTGCTCTTACCATTGTTCTTACGTCTTCTCAACAGTTCTAATCTTCTCTTCCATTTTGTGGGGGGCTTGCATACCACTTTGCAATACCCACACAGCTCATCTTGCATTACTCTATTCTAAAGCCCCCCCATACACCTTAAGATCGATCCATACAATCTCCATTAGATCTACCAACAACTGTGTAGTATAGTGGCCTCCCTGATAGAATACATAGTGATTGGAAGGTATATATCACTGCTATGTAGTGCCGGGTCCTCCCTGATAGAATATATAGTGATTGGAAGGATTAGAAAGGTCCTCATATTACATGGTTTTGGTAGAACAAAAATTGATTGTACAGATTGATTGTACAGATTGTCCTAAGCCCATAGTGTGCTCATGAAAGAAGAGGAGATGGAAATCTAAGAAATTGACACACCTGGAAATATGTTGGAAAATTGTTCATGGGCAGCATTCCCTATTCTTCCCAATATAGAAAGGGTTGTTCTTTATTGTGTTTTGCATATGAACACTCCAAACATGAGTAGGAGAGACCTTGAATTTAGGGGTTCTTACCTTTCCCTTTTCTAAAACAAAGAAAGACTAGTTTTTGGTTAGGTTTTGGTTTGGTTAGAGTTAGTGTTGAGCCTGAATATTCAAATAGCGAATATATTTGACGAATATCAGCTATTCGAGTATGATTGCGGATATTCGCATGTCCACATGTGACCATTCATTTTGTAGGTAACCACAATGCAATTATAATGACCAATATTCGTGAATAGAAAATTATATAAAAGGTGTAACAGATGAGACTCTTGTCACCCCTAGGAGGAACTTTTCCCTATTACAGATAGGGACCTGGGGACTTTTAAGGCCAGCTTGACCTATATCCCAAGAATCTTGGAATATTTATTTAAACAATAAATGTCAATACAAATAGTAAGACAGTAAATCAATACATGCATAACCGTCAATAATAATGTCCATAAGGGGTGTGCAAAAAACTGCTGAAATGTCCACTGGCACCAGGGAGGTACCCCAGTCCACCTTGTTATATACTGAGTAGAGGTGGTCGAATTTTTCGACTTGCTAACTTTCAGAGCTGATTGCAAAGCCCCTGAACATGGTATCATCACCAAACTTGCTGGAGATCTAGAGAAGGGTTGGGGAAACATTGGAAAGAAAAAAGTATGTCTCTAACACAAATTTTTGAATAAACCAAGTTCAAAATTAAAGTCGAATTTCCGAATTTTCTGAATTTTCGACATTTTGACTTGACTTTGAACTTAATTTGTGCAAAAACTATTTGTGTTAGAGACATACTTTTTTCTTCCAAATGTTCCCCCAACCCTACCTCTACATCTCCAGCAAGTTTGTTGATGATACCATGTTCAGGGGCTTTGCAATTAACTCGAAATCATCGAATTTTTGAAAAAAAATTCAACCATCTCTAATACTGAGTACTTGAAAGCTCACCGTATGGATATTATTCAGCACCATTAGACTTAATGGGACTCCACCTAATACTCGGACACTCTCCCTGCCATACTACTGATCCTGGGTCTTTTAGGATCCTGATCGGATACTACTTTACTTTTACCAGTGGACAGATTTCTTTGGCTGGGGTAGTTCCACTTGATGGTTCCCCGTTCTTGCCATTTGACTGGCGGGCTGGGACTAAATAGGACTAATAGTCACTCCTAAACGACCCTATGGGATCTTTTTGCAACCATTTGGACCCCCTGATGAAGGGATGAAACATATGTCGGGGCCCAACTATACCATCTGCCTTATGGATCCGCCAACTCCCTTACCCATAGCCTTGCCCTAATTGAGAAAAGGACATTCAGCAGTTTTTTGCACACCCCTGATGGACATTATTATTGACGGATGTATGTATTGATTTACTGTCTTACTATTGGTATTGACATTTATTGTTTAAATACATATTCCAAGATTCTTGGGATATAGGTCAAGCTGGCCTTAAAAGTCCCCAACTCCCTATCTGTAATAGGGAAAAGTTCCCCCTAGGGGTGACACGAGTCTCATCTGTTACACCTTTTATATAATTCTCTATGCTATTTGGGATGTTGGCCAGCGAATATTAGGAGATACCTCTGATTGCTTCTTCCCAATATTCGTGAATATTGAATCGAATATTAGTAGCATTATTCACAAAATATTGCAAATTCAAATATTGCCTAAGCCACTCATCACTATATGGAGTCGTATTAAGTTGCTACTGGCTGGTATAATGGCTATTGGGTGTCATGATGTGAGCTCCAGGGCCATTTTGTACAAAAATAGTACTTAGTGTTTCTCTGAATATTTTATATACATATTATGTGACATTTTAGCTTCTATTTGCAGGCAACTCTCAATGGGCTATTGACTTAGCCTTACAGTCCCCTCATCAAATTGTGTCTTTCCTTCTGTATCAGCAGTTTTATATATTGCAGTTATTGAGTTTAGATGGGTGGATGTAGAATGCTGTAACAACAAATTACATTTTTAGCTGCATTTAAATAACAGTAAAGCCAATTTAATAGTAGATTTTTTTTCTGTGATACAATTTGATAACATGCACACATCATGCTGGGAAATAAGTAACAATAAGGGACCATCAGACTTTTTTCTGATGAATAATTAAATTCTGCTGTAAAAATTTACATTTAAGACAAAACACATCTAGGAGGAGCTCTAGGGAGACTAGAGACTTAAGGCTGCCATACACATGCCGATAAGCGGCCGATTTTTAACCTGACCGACGGGCGTGCGCGCTCGCGCCGTAGGTCGGGTTAAAAATCGGCCGCTTATCGGCATGTGCCCACATGGGGCGACAGATCCCTGTCGCCCCACAGCTCGGCCGGCCAGAGAACGGACATGTCCGATATTCTCTGGCCGATGCAAGCCGATGCCATAAGCTTCAATGAAGACCGGCGTCTTCATTGAAGCTTATGGCCGGCACACAAAGGGTGCCGGCCGACTGAAGGGGCCCCATAATGCACCGGGTGCAAACGTGATGACGTCATCACGTTTGCACTCCAGTGCATATTGGAGTAGGTCTGTCTGACCTACTCGGGCTGTGTATGGCAGCTTTTAGAATATCTTCCAATCATATAAAGCCCACAGCTACGACTTTCCCAAAGCGAAGTTATGGTTGATTGGTGGATCTGGAGTTCAACTCTGTCTGCTGGACTTTTTGATGTACCTCAACTGAACCTCAAAATGATTGTTCTTGTTTGGGCAATACCTTTTACGTAGTGGGCCACCACCACCACCACTGGTGCTTGCATTGGCCAACCATAACCCACTGAATATAAAATTAGCATGTGCATACCCTACAACCCTACCTACCATACCATATCATTCACTCCGTTTCAACAACTGCAGCTGCAATCCTTTAGGGCAGTGGTGGGCAACTGTGTTGATATGGAGGGCCACAAGTGCAGCCCTCTGCATCACTAAGGGGCCACACTTAACATTCTCAATCTATACTGACTAGAAGTATTTTTTAATAAAATAAATGACAGCTGGCATAGCTAGAAATTTTTTTAAAATAACAAAACTTGTATAGATTTTTACTTCAAGCATTAGTTAGCACTGTAGTATTTTAGTGTACATAAAGGCAATCAGCTACCCAGACATTACCTGAGCCAGTCCCTTGCCTCTCCTCCTCTTTCCACTCTAAGAAGACGAGTCAGCTGGGGAACGGTGGGCAGGTGAGTTCCTATGCCCTATGCATTAACAGTTAGGTTTCAGGGGCCACAAGTGGAGGACTGAGCCACTGAAGAATGCCCAAAGGGCCACATGTGGCCACCAGGCCGCAGGATGGGCACCTGGGCTTTAGGGATTACATACAACGGAGTGTTTCTGCTAAATAAGTACATTCTGTTCCACGTAGGCTTTTAGATGCCAGGGACCCTCACCCGTGGCTGTTTTATTTGCAGGACATTGCATTGAGTTTGCTGCAGTGTTTTTATGTGAATCTTATTGCATTTGTTGACACAAGAACCTTTAGGAGGATAACAGTGTTTGTATGGATGAAGGTGTTTCTATACAACCTGTGTGGGTGTATGTTTTGGCATTTTTTCTGTCGACACAAATACTTCACCTGCCATTGCCAGGCTCAGGATGCCAGTCTAGACAGCTTCTGCCAGCCTGTGCTGTCTGGGCTATGTTATGTGTCAGGCAGATAAGGGAAGAACAGGAATGGGAAGCATAAGGCAGGAAAATGTATTTCGGGGGAGAGAATGCGGAGCTTCTACAATAGGGACAGCTGCTGTTTCTATTTTCTCACTACGGTTGCAATGTTCCTTTCTTGTGCCATGTGATGAAGAGGACAGATTCCCTGGGTGGGAGAGAAATGATAATTGAGGTTTGTTCTGTAGTCTTCTATAAAATAGTTACTGGACATAATAATATGTCAAAAAGACCCCTGGTATGTTCTTTTTTGATACCAGTACTCCACAATGATATGTTTTTTTTCTGCACACTTTTCAGAGTTAGCATATTAATGACATGTTGACTAATTCTTCTTTCATCTCTAAAATGTTATTGCTGCCTGAAGGAATTTATGCAGCCAAGAGCTCCAACAGGCATCTTTTTTTATTAGTTTATGTTTTCCATAAGAGTTATTTTAACGAGTTGGGCAGCTTGTGTATAAAGGGTACATAGGCATTAAAAAAGCAACACCAAAGTTTACTGTTTAAACACTGTCTAAATCACGTTGGGACACTAAATAATCCAGGTATGGTAACTAAAGTGCCCAGACTGTGGAAACGAAATCATTTACATGAAGATGCCAGGCGAAAAAACAAGTTGCCACCTAGATTTAACTAAGCAAATAGGCCTGGGGCTGCTGCAGTTGGTCAGGTTTAGGTTTGACAACGGTATGTGCTCCAAAAATCAAGTCAGCTGACTACCTGAATATACTGAATGACCAAGTTATTCCATCAACGGATTTTTTCTTCTCTGATGGCACGGACATATTTCAAGATGACAATGCCAGGATTCATCAGGCTAAAATTGGGAAAGAGTGGTTCAGGGAGGCTGAGACATTATCTTCACAACTCGTTTGGCCACCACAGACCTTAACCCTGTAGTGACCCGAGAAAGGCCACATAACTGTATAATATGCGCTATATTATATTGCCTGTATAGTGCTTATTTGCTTGGTGTGTCCCCTTAAGGGTTGCACCTGCTGTGTACATGTTACTGGAACCATGAGTCATGGCTGGTTGTTAACCTTTCTACTTTCCCTCCAAAAAGTAGCTAAGATGCTTCTGCCCAGTTATAGACCTTAAGCCAGCCCCTGTCTGAGGACATAAATAGTCAGTCCTTAGACTGTTCTACGCTCTTCTTTCTTCTGCTTCTCCTGTCTGTTGACTGCAGACAGTCCAGACAGCAACTTGGTAGCAGCAACTGAAACGTTTATCTCTACGATTGGACCCCTTCTCCACCCTCTGTATGTACATAATCCTAATAAACTGTAAAAAGCCCCCTACCAGCTTGTGTGGACCTCTGCTTTATTGGGGTGTGAGCTCAGCCTGGAAAGTGGACAAGAGGACATCAGTCTCTATTAACCTGGTCGCTTGAGTAGCCTGATTGAGAATCTTTGGGATGTGCTGGAAAAGGCTTTGCGCAGCAGTCAGACTCCACCATCATCAATGCAAGATCTTGGTGCAAAATGAATGCCCCACTGGATGGAAATAAATCTTGTGACATTGCAGAAGCTTATCGAAACAATGCCACAGTGAATGTGTGCCGTAATCAAAGCTAAAGGCGGTATAACGTAATATTAAAGTGTGTGACCTTTTTTGATGGCAACATTTTTTGGTCCAGGCAGTGTATTTTGTTCTTAATCCTTCTAGTGATGAATTGCTTGTTTATGTCTACAAGGGACATGTTTCATTACACCATCTCTTGTTACCTTGTACCATATCCTTTTGTGGCTAGTTAAGTGGTGGGCTGAGTTTGTGACCTCATCCCCCCACAATGCAATGCTTATGGCTCTAGACAATACAGGGACTTCACAACAACTAGAGTTCTGGGATGGAGCATATCACAGGAGATGAAGGATGAATTAAGTATTACTTCTATCATGATTTTCATACATAAATCAATAATGAACCCTTGGAAAGAGGTGAAGTGTAAAATAAAAAGTTTGGCCCTCCATATCAACTCACCACTGGTTTATACCGACATAATGCTCACAAATATGGTGGTGATGGAAAGCCTTCCCAGAAGTCTTAATGGCTGCAAAGGACCAAATCCATATCAACGGATTTGAAATGGAATGTCATAAATGTTCCTGTAGAGATAATGGCCAAGTGTACTAGTACTTTATACTGTTAGTAATTGTATAGATTACAAATCTAATTCTTGTGAAAAAGTGAGTTTGTCAGCAATGGTTGATTGTACAGTGAAGCTATCTCTCTATAAGCCAACACATAGGTTATATAAAATAGCAACTACTGTGTACTTTTTAGCTGGTAAAGGACTTGCTAGTGGTTATGCTACTTCGGCCATTAACAATGTCCCTTGCCATTAAAACCCAATATTACCTCATTCAGCTGAGCTTCCTTATGCCATACAAGTGTATGGGAGATGCTTGGGGGCAATGTAAAAGGCACCCGTGGGAACCTGGGTATCCAGGTATAGTCCCCTTTAACATCAATGAAAGCTTTAATTCTTTTGTAATAGTTGTGGATGAGGCTCTTTAAGGTTTCAGACAGTAAAGCTGTCAATTCTTCCTGGAAAAAGCATCCAGTCTTGCTTGAACTACAGGTTTGAGGTCTCCCCAGAGTGGCTCAATGATATTGAGGTCAAGTGACTGAGATGGCCACTCCAGAACCTTCAGTTTATTTTGCTGTAGCCAATCACCGGTCAACTTGGCCTTGTGTTTTAGATCATTGTCCTGTTGGAATGTCCAAGTACGTTCCATGTGCATCTTCGTGTTGATGAGTGCAAGTTTGTCTCCAGTATTTTTCAATAACTTTCTGCATTGATATTGACATTATTAAAAACATAGGTCTTGTTGACTCCAATCCAAATGTAGCGTTTATGGTTATGGCCAGAAAGTTCAATTTTAGTCTCATCACTACAAATGACTTCGTGCCAGAATGTTTGAGGCTCATCTCTGTGCTGTTAAGCATAGTGTAAGTGGCATACTATGTGGCATTTGTGTAGTAATGGCTTTCTTATGGCAACTTGACCATTCAGCCCATCTTTCTTCAAGTGCCTCCTTATTGTGCATGTTGAAACAACCACACCAAATTTTTTCAGAGTCTGTATTTCATCTGAAGTAATTAATGGGGTTTATATTGCACCCTTAACAGTTTTCTGAAGTTGGTCTACCTGACCGTGGTTTGGTTTTAACAGAATCACTAATTTTCCACTTTGTAATTACAGTTTGAACACTGTTGATTGGCATACACAATTCTTTTGATATTTTGTTATATTTCTTTCCTGTTTTATACAGTTCAACCACATTTGCTCACAGATCCTTTGACAATTGTTTTGCATTTCCAATGACTTAAGCCCCCCATAGACAGGCAGACTCCTCCATGCAACTTCTGTACAACCAACTTTTCTTCTACCAAAGCCATGTAATAGGAGGACCTTTCTACACCTTCCAATCACTATGTATTCTATCAGGGAGGTCACTATACTACATAGTTGTTGGTAGGTCTCATGAAAGTTGTATGGAGGAATCTGCCTGTCTATGGGGTCTTTTAGAATCCAATAAACATCAGTGCAGCTCTGGATGAAAGATGCAAGGGTCTGTCAGGAGTCATTGACCTTTATATATACCCATAAATTACATGTTATCAGGCCAAATGTAAACTTTTAATCAGGGTCATTTGGGTAGTTTGTGTTGGGATTATGATCTATAAAGCAGTTTTTTGACAATAAATGGCTTCAGCCAACCACTAACCATGAGGGAAAGAAACGTTTTTGTGTTATAATTCATGTTCACCAAAAAATGGTTAAGAAATCAATGATAGAAGGACTGTGTGGTCCTCCACATGTCCAAAATGCACCATGGCTAATCCATCTTTAATGCACTGCCTATGGGCTTGCCCCCAACTAAAACCATTCTGGGAATCAGTGATGGGACTGCTTAACTCGGTCACAGGAACAGATGTGCCAATAATTCCAATTTTAATGTTATTTAGCTACATGATACGTAAGCCCACATCCGCGATATCAAGGGATTCATTATGGATACATACAGAGCTTTGTTTCTGGGGGAACGCACTGGAACGGGGTCCCGCCACCTATTTTAAGTCTGGCCCCAAAAAAAGGGCACTGGCTGCAGTGCGTCGTGGGTGGCCCGCCGGGGGGCCCC
>CM070042.1:13097013-13113566 GCA_036250615.1 Ptychadena robeensis
CTATAGCTGTGGTATAAGGTGTTTCAAAAATATATATATTTCACTATTAAATGTTCGTTGGTAATAGCGATATGTATGTATGAGTTTAAATACACAGTGAATATACAGGTATGTGTGTGTGTACAGTATGCTGCAGTGGATATACAGGTGTGTGTGTGTACAGTATGCTGCAGTGAATATACAGGTGTGTGTGTGTACAGTATGCTGTAGTGAATAAACAGGTGTGTGTACAGTATGCTGCAGTGAGTGTACAGGTGTGTGTACAGTATGCTGCAGTGAATAAACAGGTGTGTGTGTGTACAGTATGCTGCAGTATACATCACAGTAAACATCCACAGTATACATCCACAGAATACATCACTTCCTAAAAAAAAATCTAAAAGATTTTTCATTTCTGGTTCCACCGATTTTTTTTTTATTCAATCTTGGCGTCGGTTGTACAAAAATCTAAAAAAAATCGAATTACCTTCGATAAATGGACGAACGAAATCCGATAAAAAAATCGAACAAAATATCGAATCTGAAGTTGAACAAAACAAAAATCTTGACGTGTAAACCCACCTTTATTCTTATTATGAGTAGCACAGGGGGTAATTAATGAGCATTGAAAAATTCACAGGCACATAGTAAAGCACTTGATCTGTGTTGATGGGAATTGTGTTTTTGTGCTCTTGTGGCATATTGTATTCCATTATTATTATTATTGTGAACAAATCCTTGAGAACTTGGTGTGGGTTAAATTAGAACGCAGCATTGACAGAAAGGATATTCGAATTTTCATAAACAGTCCTTCAAGAGCAATAAGCTTACAAGTTTGCCTCCAACATGTTTTATGCTTTTTTTTACCCTCCTGATGAGTGCTACAATGAAATAATAGGAAAGTGGCTTCAAAAGAATCAAAAATTCAAGGGAGGTTAATTAACTGCAGCAATGCAAATAGTTACTAGATGGAACAAAATGTTGTTTTTTTAATGCTACCCGCCACTAGAGTGTCATTGTAGGGCCAGTGAGGCATCTCTAGACAGGGATGCCATCAGAAATTCTGGGGACTCTTTTTTCTGGGGACTGAAATTTTTTGCCCCCCCCCCGGACAAAAGTTGTTTAGCAGGTGAGAGGGGTAGGTACTAGCAAAAAAAAGTTGAATGCTGCCATCAGTCCAGGGAACCTGGTTGCTATGTCGATCAGACAGCTGGGACACCTAGATGCTGACCGCTGGGCCCGGGGCGGGAGTGCCATCTTTCCCCCCTGATGGTGGCCCTGTCTCTAGGCATAGGTTAGGCTCTACACCAGTGGTTCTCAAGCTTTTTTGATCCACAACTAGAGATGGTCAAATTTTTCGAGTTAATTTAGAGTTAATTGCAAAGCCCCTGAACATGGTATCATCACCAAAGGCCAAAGAAAAAAGTTTGTCTCTAACACAAATAGTTTTTGCACAAATTAGGTTCAAAGTCAAGTCAAAATTTCGAAAATCTGAATTTCGACTTAATTTTTTAACTTATTTTATGCAAAAACTACATGTGCTAGAGCAAAACCTTTTTTTTTTCAAATGTTCCTCTAACCCTTCTCTACATCTCCAGTAATTTTGGTGATGATACCATGTTCAGGGGCTTTGCAATCAGCTCACAAAGTCAGCTAGTCGAAAAATTCGACCATCTCTATCCACAACTCCACAATCCCGAAATTGATGTCACAAAGCAAAGTCACTTCTGGCATGATTAGGTAAGTGTAATGTCCCCTGTGTGGGGTTGTAAGTTAGAGGTACACCCCCTCCCTCCCTCCTTCCTAGGAGGGTGGGGGCCTTACTCTCCCTCCAAACTTCTCACCCTGTTTGTGGTCATCAGTGCTGCTGCAGTGAATGTGACGACCACTGGGATTTCAGCGGACAGGTGAGTTTGTCCGCAGTTATCTCGGGGTTAGTTTTATAAGCAAAGAAACTCACCCCAAGATAACTCGTGCTAAACTCCCAGGAGGTTAATAACACACAGTTTAGCGAAGAAGCACTTGGCAGCCTACACACAACAATAATACAGTTTAATGATATGGAAGTTCATTAGCCCCTAAAAAACTGTCATGAAGAAAAAATGGCAACTGTTGAGGCTCAAGGGACCTGCAGGTAAGTTTTTATTCAAAGTTGTGCATTACCCCACCACCATGCTGGCTCAGAGGTAAGTATAAAATAAAAAGAAAAGAAAAAACTTACCTGTAGACTCTGCTCTACTGCCAGGTACAGAGAAAACTGGAAAATGAGACATAACTGGCTTAAAATCTCTCTGTAATAGATACTGTGAGTAATCACCGGACTGGCAGGGAGAGAATTCATTATAAGGACTAGAGACTAGAGAACTAGCAATTCCTGAGGCTCAAGGGAGGCAGTGGTGTAGGAACCACTAAATCCGCTATAGTGGCGCTATGGGGCCCAAAGCCACAAAGGGGCCCGCCACTCCATGCTGACTGATCGTACATGGACTGTACTCCGGAGTCCAGCTCGAGTGATAACATTTACTGGACTCGGCTGGTGAAATGTTTTTCATTTTGGGACTAGATATGTAAATCTTGTCATTTATAGTATTTCTGCAGTTGTAAGATGATGCAACTGGACCATACCAGTCAGGTTTGGCTATTTTAAAACCGGGGGACGCACAGGAAGTGATGTCAGTGACATCACTTCCGGTATATGGATCGTGGTTCTTCCGCGTTTCACGTACCGGAAGTGACATCACTGACGTCACTCCCGGCGTCTGCTGGCCTTTTAGCTGATCTAGCAGGGAGAGGGCGTTACTCTCCCTGCTTATGTTCCACCGCGCTTGTGCTGATAATGTGTGCGGAGCGGTGGGAGTTACGCCCCCTCCCTGCTAGATCCGCTCGATTTCAAGAACCCGGGAAAAATCCGGGATTTCTTGAAATCGGGATTTGGCCGGGAAAGCCACATAAAAACGTGACTTTCCCAGCCAAAACAGGAGACTTGCAGGTCTGAACTGGACGTGTAGAACATAAATATTTATGTGTTGTTTTCAGCCTTATGCTTCTGATTTATCCAAATCATTGCAGTAGCATGTCAATTTAAATGGACTGAAACGACAACTTACTCAAGAATATTTCAAAAGGTTGCTACTGCAGTTTTTGGAAGTTTTGATGAACCTAAGGAGTGATCTCCTTTACCAAATCATGAAAAAAAAATATTACAAATTGACTTACCTCTGATCCAGCTCTCCACAATCTTAAATAATATACTTAGTTGCTAGTCCTGGCAGTTGCTGTATATTGGTTTTCAGTTGTGAAAATGTATGTCTGGAGGGTTGTAGGGGAAACATGATGACACCACTTCCTTGTGCTTTCCCAGAGTCTGTGTGTTAACCTCCCTAGCGCACTGCTGAGGTCCAGATTTCTGTACCAAAAGTGCACCATAGACTCTAATGGAATATTGTTTTTATGTTGTAGGCCTGTAACTTCCAAAAATCTGTCCGTACACGGGTCTAATAGACATCCTGACTATAATAATGTGTGAAACACACAATTATTATTAAAAAAAAAAGTACATAAAAAATGTATCATTTAAATGCTAAAATCTCTTGAATACTTATTTGGTACATAAGATTTCAAAACAGTATTTATGTTTGTTTATAATAACATTTTTATTACAATTGAAAAATGTGTTTTGTTTTTGTTTTACTTTGAATTGTATTGGATACAGTTATCCTTGTATCCAATACAAGCCATTTGGCACCCTCTGAAAGGGTTAACTTCAAAGCGCACACCTGGAAATCACACTGGGAGTGATTTTCCAGATGTGGTCTTTGAAGATCGCCCAATTTGCATATGAATGCCCCCCCCCCCCTGGGGTTAAGCAGTCAAAACTCAGCAGAAGTTTTGATTGGAGGGGAGGAGCGACAAGGGACAACACTTTTGATTTCTCCATGAAAATGGTCATTAACCTTCCTAGCATTTGATACCAACCCAGTTCATCTGCTGTTTGGGTTCGTCCTAAACGGGAATTTAAAGCAGTGTACAATGTCCGGGCTCTATGTGGGCCACTCCAGGATATTTCGGTTCGGTATTCTTGGGGAATGGTTAGACTAATATCAATGTACAGTGCATCCAGAAAGTATTTACATGGTATGTTTTTTTTGGGTGTTGTGCAGTATTGTATAGTATAATAGCAAGATGAAAGCCTTTGCTAACTAAGAAAAACATCTAAACCAAAAACACATTTAAAGTCTCCCAAAAGCATGTGGGAAAAGGTGTTACAGGAAACCAAGGTTGAACTTTTTGGACAAAATTCCAAAAAATATGTTTGGCGCAAAAACAATACATCACCAAACAATCACCAAAAGAACACCATACCCACAGTGAAGCATGGTGGTGGAAGCATCATGCTTTGGGACTGTTTTTCTTCAGCTGGAACTGAAGTCTTAGTTAAGATAGAGGGAATTATGAACAGTTCCAAATACCAGCCAATATTGGCACAAAACCTTCCGGCTTCTACTAGAAAGCTGAACGTGAAGAGGAACCAAGCATGAATTCAAAAGAATTGTCTGTAGACCTCTGAGACAGGATTGTCTCGAGGCACAAATATGGGATGGGTTACAGAAAACATTCTGCTGCTTAGAAGGTCCCAATGAGCACAGTGGCCTCCACCATTCATACGTTTAAAACCATCAGAACTCTTGCTAGAGCTAGCGGGCCATCTAAACTGAGCGATCAGGGGAGAAAGACCTTAGTCAGTTTGGTGACCAAGAACCTGATGGTCACTCTGTCAGAGCTCGAGATGTCCACTGTGAAGGGAGAACATTCAAGAAGAACAACCATCTCTGCAGCTGTCCACCAATCAGGCAGAAGCCATTCCTTAATAAAAGGCACATGGTAGCCTGCCAGAGTGTGCCAAAAGGCACCTGAAGGACTCTCAGACCATTAGAAGCACACCTCTCTGGTCTGATGAGACAAAGATTGAACTCTTTGGTGTGAATGGCAGGCATCATGGTTTGAATGGCTCTAGTGACACCTGATTTATGTTTACAACCTCCAGCTGGGCAGGCAATCACGGCAAAGCATATTGTGCTTCGCTGCGATTACAGGTGCACAACGCTCAGAAGGTTAAAGGGACAAGCACCAAATATACACATACAGTACAATATACATGATACAGTGAACAGGGTCAAGTATATACACACTGAAATTTATACACAGCTAGTGATTAACCTCCCTAGCGCTCTTGCAAGCTCCAGATTTCTGTACCAAAAGCGCACCATAGACTGTAACTTCCAAAAATCTGTCCGTACACGGGTCTAATAGACATCCTGAATATAATCATGTTTGAAACACACAATTATTATAAAAAAAAGTACATAAAAAATTATAAAATGTATCATTTGAATGATAAAATCTCTTCAATACTTATTTGGTGAAAGATTTCAAAACAGTATTTATGTTTGTTTATAATAACATTTTTATTTTGTTTTTGTTTTGAATTGTATTGAATACAATGGCATTTGGCAATCCTCTGAAAGGGTTAACTTCAAAGATCACATCTGGAATGACAATGGGGGTGATATTCCAGGTGTGCTCTTTGAAGATGTCCCAATTTGCATATGAATGTCCCATGAATTGGCTATTCATATGCAAATTAGGCTGGGAGATTCAGATCCCCGGACAGCACAGAGCAGAGTGTGCAGCTGTGGGGATCTGAGCTTAGCTGGACGGCTCACTCTCGTCAGCTGCAATACTGCATAAGCAAGTGCAGGACAAAGTGGTGCCGTCAGAAGCGCTAGGGAGGTTGAACCCTGTCACCACACACACCACACTGTTTAGGGAAAACCCAGTAATATATGGCATTTTCCATGTCACAAAGTAGTCTCAGCCATATGACACTTTGTGTTGTATTAGGTAAATACTTGCTTTGATTTTTGATAATGGCGCAGATATCCATACATTTTCCCTTTATTAAGGGAAAAGGGGCTTACCGTCACTTTCAAGTCCCGTCCCCACAGAACAAGTTTTAATTTTCTGGAAAAAAAAAAAAAGGGAATAGAGATTGTGCAGTCACCATATTATTCTGATGTTAAAATTACTTTGTGACTCAAGAACATTTACCTGACAAGAATCACCCACTCAAACACCTCCACAGAACACTGTATGTGTGTTACACATCTACGTGCGCCACGGCAGAGAAAGTAATGTTGTTTGTGAAACTTCTACTTTGCAATCCTTTAAGCCTCAGTGTGCAATTACAGATTTCAGCAGTTGTTGTTATCTCCTTCAACATCTAATGCTTTCATTCTACTCGGCTCCGATTACCCCGCTCCTCACAAATAAAACTAATTAAAATGACACCATCTAAGATGGCTTCCTTCTAATACATATTCTGTGGGTTTCAATCGCTTTGCTTTGGATAACACCGGTGGTTGCCGTTATTAACCCAGTAACTGCCAAATTAATTTAACATTAACAGATACAGAACTATATATCGCTGGCCTATACAGGTCCATAAA
Source organism: Ptychadena robeensis (assembly GCA_036250615.1). Classification (NCBI taxonomy): domain Eukaryota; kingdom Metazoa; phylum Chordata; class Amphibia; order Anura; family Ptychadenidae; genus Ptychadena; species Ptychadena robeensis. The sequence continues at coordinate 13,103,499 of CM070042.1, forward strand.
TATTGTGACATCGACATAAGTCTAACATTTTTTGCCTCTTTACACCACCACAATGGATTTAGAATGAAACACACACAACGTCCTTTAACTGCAGACTGTCAGCTTCAATTTGAGGGTATTTACATCCAAATCAGGTGAACAGTGTAGGAATGTAGTGTAGGAATAACAACAGTTTGCATATGTGCCTCCCACTTGTTAAGGGACCAAAAGTAGTAGCACAGAATAATCATCATAAATCAAACTTTCCCTTTTTAATACTTGGTTGCTAATCATTTGCATTTGATTACATTCTGAAGTCTGCAACGCATAGATATCACCGGACACTGGGTTTTATCCCTGGTGATGCTCTGCCAGGCCTCTACTGCAACTATCTTCAGTCAGTTCCTGTTTGTTCTTGGGGCATTTCCCTGTAGCAAGTGAAATGCATGCTCAATAGGATTCAGGTCAGGTGATTGAAATGGCCATTGCACAACACTCCACTTGTTTCCCTTGAAAAACGTTTTGGCTGCTTTTACAGTATGCTTTGGGTCACTGTCCATCTGCACTGTAAATGAGTTCTGAAGCATTTGGCTGCATATGAGCAGATAATATTACCCAAAACACTTCAGAATTCATCCTGCTGCTTTTGTCAGCAGTCACATAATCAATAAATACAAGAGAACCAGTTCCATTGGCAGCCATACATGCCCAAGCCATGACACTACCACCACCATGCTTCACTGATGTGGCAGAGGGGGGAATCAGAATGGCACAGGGTGGATTACCATTGTAGTAACCCCATCTGATACTCCTGTGTCATTTCGTTTGCCCCCTGTGATTCCCACTGTGCAAAGTTACAGTACCGTATCTTGGAAGCCTTAAATTTCAGCGTGAGGCAAAAATGTAAGGGTGCCTTATTTTCGGAGGGTGCCTTATTTTCGCAGGGTGCCTTATTTTCGGGGAAGCAGGGTAGATAACACTATGACAACACTTGAATTTTCAAATTTACTAGAATATTTGGGAAATAATTTGGGAAATGTGAATTCAAATATTGCCTATGCTGCTCATCACTATTTTACATTGCAGGATCATTTCTTGCGTTTTGGGGGCCCTGTGTGAAACTAAAAATTAAATAACATACCGGTAATACAAATATTCATAAACAAATCAACTGGATCATTGTGCAAATGAACAGACAGACACCACTTAAACCAAAATCTTAATGTAAAACTACAACACAGCACATAACACAATAAAATTGCTTATTTCCTATAATACAAAATACAATGGTGTTATTAGGTGCTCATTACAATACCAGAGCAACAACCCATGCAACATTTTTCATATATATAACATTTATATAGCACTTATATACATCAGTGATTTTGATGACATAATAAAATAACTAAAGGCACTTCCCAATGGTGTAGAAAAGCTTTTTTCCAAGATTACAGAGCAAATTTTTGTACAGTTAGGAAACTAAATTTTTTTTAAACAAAAAAACAATATACCTTATTTTTCGGACCATAAGACACACTTTTTCACCCCCCAAATTGGGGGGGAAGTGCCTGCATCTTATGGTCCAAATGTGCAACCACCCGTGGCCATTTGGCCGTCGGTGATCGCAACTTGGCTCCCTGCCAGCTCGGCAGATAGAAGATCAGCTGTTTGCAGCCAGGAGAGCTGTGGGGAGCTGACTGTATTGGTGTCAGGATTCGAACCCAGGGATGCTCTGACAGTTGTAGCTCTACCTGTTGAGCCACCTCACAATATGACTTTATGCCTTGCTGGATCCCTTGGACCTTGATACCAAGTCCCCTAGTTCTCATGAACCCTGAACCCTTGGCCACTCCCCTGGACTTCCTATAAAAGCCAGGTCCCAACTTGCATTCAATGCCAGATTATTGTGCCTTGCCAATAACTCTGTCTTCTGATTACTTGTGTACCGAACCTTGGCTTTTGAATATCGTTTACTCTACTCGCATCGCTCCATTCCTGACGTGACACCATTGGCTACTGACCCCGGCTTGGATTTGACTACTCTTTTGCTCGTTCCCTGTTTGTGCTCTGTTCTTGGACTGTGCTCACCTGTGTTCTGATTGCTGTTTCAGCTACTGGACTCTGAGCCTGAACTGAGATAGTTACAATTGGCTATATTTGCAGAGCCTTGCAAATAAAGCCAATGCAGAGTGTGTTTGGGGAGAGCTGCACTCGCTGGCAGCTTCCTCACACACGCAGCAGAGAGGAGACAAGGAGGAGATCAGTGTGCCGATTCCCCCGTGGGGTGGGCTCTTTGTAAGGAAGAAGAGATGCCGATGTGTGCTCTCTAGTGACATTTTGTTTTGTGGCTGAATAGGGGTACTGCATGAGATATTTTCACATTCATTTAAACACATGACATATTTTTTTTCCTGCTCTAAGAACTGGGTGCGCCTTATGGTCAGGTGCGTCTTATAGTCCAAAATTTTTTACATACAATACCAATGTTTTATTTTACGAGATTACAGCTCTGTGTTTGCCTTACCATTATATAAATAGTTGTTGCTGAATTGATTGAATTGTTTTTTTTTTATCATTTATTTGTTAAATTGTACACAGGACTTTACTGACTGATTAAACATAGCACACAGCTTACTACTAAAAACCCCCATAAACCTTACAATCTTTCCATACAATTTCTGTACAATCAAATTTTGTTCTAACAAAACCATGTAATATGAGAACCTTTCTTATCCTTCCAATCACTATGTATTCTATCAGGGAGGACCCGGAACTACATAGTTGTTGGTAGATCGAATGGAGATTGTTTGGATCGATCTTAAGGTGTATGGGTGGCTTAAACTGTGTAAAACACATAGCACAAAGTTGGTTAATTTGCATACCAAAGCTAGAAAATCAGCTAGATGGACTATTTAACATATTACCTAGGCTACTGCACACATCACAATGAGCAGATGTCTGTCAAATCAATCAAATCAACTAAATAGAATACACTTCTATGCAGCAACATCACCAGTAACGAGACTATAGTAGAATGCACCACTTTCAAGTCGAAGTTAGGCCCTTAAGGAAAATAAAACGGCTGTAATTTCCACAGATTGGAGCTCCCGCAATTGGAGATACAGTTCTCTAGTCGAGAGGCAAACTTTACCTCTACCTCAGCTGCAAATCTGTACCTTTCCTTATTCCAGTGCACTTTTTTCTTCTTCATCTGTTTTGCCATTGCAATACCCACACTCCGGTGACCCCGGTCCATCACGTCCTGTGTGACAAAAAAAGTCACAGTCACGTAGATATATATAGATTAAAACTAAAATAAATTAATTACATGGTGGTCTTGGAGCCCTATGCATCTACATAGTCCACATAACGCAAGAAACTGCTATCTTACATTGTATCCAAGTGTCATATCTTCAATGTTGTTGGTGAAAATGATAAACTATTTATTACAATGTCAGGGGCATACTCACTTTTGAAAAAATGTATATGTATGTATGTATGTGTTTAGTACACCTACCATGTTTTCTGTATGTTCTTTCAGAGAGGTGGAGCCTGGTTTAATTCGATGAGAATAAACCTTTTTGAATAATCATCGGATAGCACGGTATTTACAGGGAGACACACTGGACTCACTGTGTCACAAAGCATTGTTGTACATTAAAGCGGACCTACCACTAGGAATATATGTTTTCATGAATGGCACTAGAAGTGCCAATAATAGGGAGGAATGCAGTGAAAAAACCCCAAAACTTACCTGTAATGAGCAATTTAAGAAGATCATCCGGCAGCTCTTCTCACTTCCTGGTTCATTGTAGGCAGAAATAGGCAGCACGTCACAGGAAGCAGTGATCTGCTTTGAAAATTCCCATAGAAGATCACTGAACGCCCCCCAGTAGCCACCCGCGATATTGCACCCCCAGTTTCATGTGTTGCCTTCAGCGAACCAGGAAGTGAGGGGAGCTGTGTGGTAAGCTGTGAGGTTGCTCATTACAGAAAAGTTTTTGAGGTTTTTTTACTGCATTCCTCCCTATTATTGGCACTTCTAGTGCCATTCATAAAAACATAGATTTCTGGTGGTAGGTCCGCTTTAAGGACTAATGGACTTTGCTGAGGAAGACTCTAAGGTTGCGGCCCTCAGTTACATTAGCTGGCAACTGTTGACAGCAGAAGAATCTGAGATGAGGTGCAGTGACCTAGTCCAAAAGGCCTGGGTTGGGCAGGACTTCCATTTTAGATTCCAAGGGGATCCAGAAAAAGTAATGACAAGTAGTGACAAGACACATGTGGAAATGAAGTGTGCTATTGTCATTACTACCAGCAAATCTGCAATAAAAATCTTGAAGGGACAAGATTACACAAAGTATTTCACAAATTTTATATACCTGTGACAGTGGGTCTAATGGTACCCATACATGGGTAAATTTTTTGTTCAATTCTGGAAAGATCACTTGCCGTGTGCGTTCGCGGCGATCGTTCAGCGAAGTGACTACACAGTAAAGCGCACAGGCACTTATTTAAAAGCCCTTCAGATACACCCACTATGACATCATTTCCGATCTTATGAATTTGAGGGAGCCTGCGATCATTTCTGGAAAGAGATAAACCGACGATAAATCTGTTAACCAAGGTTGTGTGCACTTCGATTGCTCTGCGATTGCCAATTACATGATCGCACATTTCAATCGGAATGAGAACCGATCGCAGAATAATTGACAGGTCTATCTGACCTTTAGTCAGATATAGGCAATTTAAAAGTAAACACTCTTACCCACCCTAGTCTCCTAACATCCATTACCCCCTATTTACAACCTTTGGGTGGAAATTTTTATTTCTGGCCATGCCTATGCACTAAACCCTAGGTGTCCAACCTGCGGCCCATTGGGCGTTCTTTGGTCCTCCACTCGCGGCCCCAGATTCTAACTGTTAATGCATAGGAACTTGCCTGTCCACCGATCCCCCGCTGACGTGTCCTCGCCCCGGAATCTTCTTAGAGCGGGAAGAGGAGAGGCAAGTGACTGGGCATGCTGAAAGACAATCAGAGACCCAGAGAGCGCCTGACCAAGTCCCTCGTCTCTCCTCCTCTTCTCACTCTTTGAACATCCCTGGCAAAGACTTGTTGGGGGGGGGGGATCGGCGGACAGGCGAGTGCCTATGCTCCAACTATACCACCAACGAATGGGGAATGATTGTATATTATATATTGTGTCACATAACCTGAGAATAGGAGCATATAACCTCAGAATATGGGAACATTATATTATTTTATATATGACACAAAATGTGCATTACCATCCTACAGTGCTCCCTAATGCTGAAGTATAATTTAAAACAAGTTTTGTTATTTAATAATGAAAAATAAGGTCTAGCTCTTCCTGCTGTCATTTAAAATGCTTATACAATTCATTATAGATTGAAAATGTTATGTTATAGTGATGGCGAGGGCCGCACTTGTGGCCCTCCATATCAACTCAGTTGCCCAATACTGCACTAAACCATCGTACTCCATCAATGTCTATGGGGGGGGGAGGGGCTTCTGTGTGTAACAGGATGGAAGCAATTTTTTATGGCCATTTATATGCATTGGTTATTATTTCCTTTATATGAAAGATGTTGTATGTAACACCTTATAGAATATATAGATTTATCTATCCTGATCTCTGTCTTCCATATGACAAGACAGTCATACAACAGTCACCAGTAGTGTCTAAAAATAATTTTATTTGCTTCTCTTCTTCCTTTTCCTTGACACTGTGACTGAAGCACCATCTAGGGGCGATCCACTGCCACGTCAGTATGGACAATTGTCTATTAGAACATTAAACTAACAGGGTCTTTATTTTCCATTCTAATGTATAATCATGGCAGGCATTATTCTTCCCTATTTTGTAGTTTGCATAAAATGTGAGACTGCAGCTATTTGCCATTTAAACAATTTGTAAGCCCACTACAAACCATTCACATTCTCTTTATCTCTAACTAAATTCACTTTTATGCCTGGCATACGCATGCCGATAAGCGGCCGATTTTTTACCTGACTGACACGCATGCGCGCTCGCGCCGTCGGTCAGTGGAAAAATCGGCCGCTTATCGGCATGTGCCCACATGGGGCGACAGATCCCTGTCGCCCCATAGCTCGGCCCGCCAGAGAACGGACATGTCAGATAATCTCTGGCCGATGGAAGCCGATACCTTTAACTTCATTGAAGCTAATGGCTGGCACACAAAGGGTGCCAGCCGACTAGTGCAGCCCCATAATGCATCAGGATGTAAACGTGATGACGTCATCACGTTTGCATTCCGGAGCTCATCTGAGCTGGTCTGTCTGCACTCGTCGGGGTGTGTATGGCAGGCTTAAGTCTATGGGTTTCTTTGTATCTCTATTCCCATAGCAGGACAGGCAGTGGATTACATCACACACAGTTGGGAGCTACCAAAGTCTGTTTGTGCAACAAGCAAAAAAAGTAGCAGGATCCCCCGGTAAAAGAAGGAAATAAGGATCAACATAAATAGGAAGCACATGCACATACACTATATTGCCAAAAATATTTGGGCCCCTAACCCACACCAAATTTAAAAACATCCCATTGGTAATCCATAGGCTTTAGCAGTTGATCCTCCATTTGAGGCTAGAAAATGTCAACTACTTTGTGTAGGGTTTTCCCAAAGTTCAGGAGTGTTTATAGGAGTTTCTTACCATTCGTACAGTATGTTAGATGAGAAGTCAATTTCCTCCAGATAAAACTCCAACTCAATAATAAATGTATTTATAGATCCTAAATGTGAACTGGTGAAGAGCAGGGGTGTTTCTAGCCTATGCAAATTTTTGCTACTACTTTTGCTACTGGAACAATTCTCGACAGTCATCTTGCATTGATGATGGTAGAGTCTGACCGCTGCACTGCACAGAGCCTTATCCTGCACATACCAAAGATCCTCAATGGGGTTAAGGTCTGGACTCTATTGTGGCCAATTCAGAGGTCAAAGCGCAGCAAAACGTGGTGTAGATGCCGCCTATGTTGGCAGTCACATAACTAGGGCTACATAACAGATACTGTAAGTACAATAACTACAAAAAACAACAAGTCTGGAATGTATTTACACAGCCTTGTAAAGTTTCCTCAGAGGTCCACTTTAATGGATGTAAATGGCAAAAGTGTGGTAAAGCTGTATTTATAGTATAATGTAATTAACTTGAAAGCTCCGATATACAAATTCTAATAAAAGCACTATGTCTCCTGGAATGTTTAAAATTTGTAGCACAGTTTATTGGAAACTCAATTTGAATAAATAAGGAATTAGCATTAATTAATAAAAATCACTTGCAGTTAATTGGAACCCATTTACAACTCTTTGTTTAAAATGCACTTGGCTGTATGGTATATGTCATCACTATATTAGGATCCAGCATTTTTTCATTGGCCCAAAAAAATATCCTACAATGGAGCCTATAACCACATAATGACCTCCATAATTGTCCTCACTGACTACAATAGTAACTCCTGTGTCATTGGCTACAATAGTAACCCTCATGGCAGGTGCTTGAAGACACAATTACCCCCTGGATTGTTGCCAGAAAAAAAATTGTGCTAATATATTAGAGAGAAAAACATTCAACCAGTGGCGTAGCGAGGAGGGTGCCGAGGGGGCCATGGCCCCGGGCGGCGTATCAAAAGGGGCGGCGGCAATCACCATGATATTTAAATCCCTCTAAATTCCCTCTGCCGCAGAGGGTTTACTTTTCTGCAGCGCGGAGTGTTACGGGCGGATCCTGACTGTATCGCCACACAGGTGAGCCAGGTGCGTGGAGGAATCATTCTGTGTCTTTCCCCTGACACATTATTCATGAGATGAAGGGTGGAGTTACAGCTGTAACCACGTCATCTAGCCTGCGAGGCGTGGTCGGAGAACCAGATTCTTTTTTTTATTGGTTGTCATGAATATGTAAAAAGCCGGCCCCCGGCTGAGGGAACCAGGAAGCGGCCCAGGCCCAGGCGCCTCCTGCGGGACACGGATCGGGGGAGCAACCGGACACAGGGAAGGTGAGGAGACGCCGCGGCTGGCTGTGGGGGAGCGGTGTGTGTGTGATTTGGAATGCCATGGCAGCTGTAGGAGGCAAGGTGACGTCTGCTGATGCTGGGCTGTGATGGGAGGCTGCAGAACTGAGGCTGCCAGCCTGTCTCCAGTGCGAGGGAACGAGGGATTTTTTTTAAGAATAACTAAATAGAGGGGGCCCCTCTGAGGGGCGGCAAATTTCCGGTCGGCCCCAGGCGACGAAAGCCCACGCTACGCCACTGCATTCAACTAAATAGGAGCAGGGGCAAAGTAGAATTATGGTTTCACAGTTATATATGCTTGGAACTTGTTTGTAAAAATATGATAAACTGATGAGATGGTTTATACTGTACACTTTATGAAAGTGGTTATTTAAGACTTGTGGACCAGATAAGCAGGGGTGGTCCTCGGGAGATTGGTGCCCTGGGCGAGTGCCACCCCACCTCCCTGACTTACGGCATTCTGTAACCCCTCCCCAGTGACCAAAGATGGGTCTCACCGGCAACACCCCTCCCCCTGGGAGTCCTACCGTGTACAGATATTCTGATATATTTTCCTACCCTTAAGCTGCACATGTACCAATTTCAAAAATATCTTAGAACAGCGGCAAGGATAGCCGGAGACACTGGGGGGAGGCATCTACCAAAATGCTGCCCTAGGCACCTGCCCATGTTTAGATTTAGATTAGTTCAGGAATGTTTTCTGTTATTCCTAGACCTGAATAGCCAAAGAGGATATAGTCAGGGTGCATTTACAAGGTGGAGCCATATTAATCCCAGATAGGAGTAGTGCTGCTTTATAGAAAGGTTCCCTTTGCTTTCTATTAGGGAGGCCCTATGCCCTTCACCCCAAGCCTGGGTGGGAGAGTTCTTTAAGGTTTCTTAAGCTAGCGCCATTCGTGGAGCAGAGGAAGGGTAACTCCTTTTTTGTGCAATCTAGACCATGGGTGGGCAGAGGACCCACTGCAAGGGTTACTATAATATTAACTAGAGTTCATCCTTGAATGTTTATAAAACAGCAATGTAATACAAAGTAAAATGATATACAAAAAGAAAAAAAAACATTTGGGTGATAAAATTGGAGAGCTTTCATTGTTTGGCAAGTGAAAGTTTGACATTTACACAGAAAGTCAAGATTTGCATATAACATGTATTGTCTATAATTTTAAGATGCAGTTTTCTCTTAGGCTGAGGCTCCACTACGGAGGGACAGAAAAACACATCCGGAAAGATGTGTTTTTCTGTGCAGATGAGCAGCTGTTTACTCACTGTTTTCGCAGTGGTTTTGTTTTTTGGATTAGTCTGTTGAAAAGTGGAAAATCTGTGGAAAAATGCGTCCATTGCAATGGTGGGCATGCCATGGCAGATTTCGGCACAGTGGAGTGCAGACACGGAAAAGAAATGCAGCAATCTGCGGCAGTGGAGCTAGGCAAATTGGAGGTAATGGGAGCGAGTCGTGGCTGATAAAAAATTGCAATGCATCCGCTCCCAAACAGTCCAAGTGTAACCTTACCCTCAGGATAACCTATGGTTGCATATATTTTTATTAGACACTTAGTATGCCCAGATTTCTGACAAGTTTATTTTATTAACAGTAACTTATTCGAGGTTCACAACAATGACACACAGTCTAAGCACACAATTCCATTGCCTAGCTCTCAGTGACAAAGCTTCCGCACACAACTCCAAGAGCACAAACTAATCTAGTCTTGTCTTTTGAATTATTGATCCAGAGAATGACCTATGGGTTGTCACTTGGTGCTGTTCCCATATGTGACAGATTTGGACAGATGAGTGATCATTGTCTCTTCACGGGAAAACCAGCATTTTTTTCTTAAGGTTTGCTGTCAAACTAGCATATTGATTTAATTTCAAGTATCCTGATCTTTTTAGGGTCGAATGGTAGAAACATTTCTAGCATCCCACCAAGCTAAAGCTTAAACAGCACAACATATACAATATGGTAAGGCCACCATACACCTTACAATCTTTCCATACAATATCTGTACAATCAAAATTTGTTCTACCAAAACCATGT
>CM070042.1:13128358-13147719 GCA_036250615.1 Ptychadena robeensis
CTATGTATTCTATCAGGGAGGACCCGGCACTACATAGTTGTTGGTAGATCTAAAGTATATTGTATGAATTGATCTAAAGGTGTAAGGGGGGCTTTATATTTAAGCCAAGGCATCTGTGTAATAATAGCACAGTGATGAAATATAAGACAATTTTCTAAATACAAACCTTTTTTTTTTCTTATGGTGTCATTTTATATTGTATGTTGTCTTTTTTTAATGGGGGTGACCTTGAACAGTATCCCAAAGGCCCCCACATCTTTATGATTGATTTTTTTGTTTGACGTCCACATCCCAGTTTAAGGAACAGAATCGGAAGCTTTTGCCAGAACGCTGCTTTGGTAAATCTAAAAATACAGCAAACATCAAGTGAACTACTGACATTTCTGGGGTGACGGGGCAGCTGTACAGAGTATTCCAGAGGGAGTTGGAGAAGGTTTTTATCTGGGACTGGCCAGTTTCCATGGAGTAGCGTTCGTTTCAGGTTCACCACTGGGAAGGAGAGAAGAGAAGCGATCGATCCAACTTCTCATATATTCTAAAAAAAAATCAATGTTTAATGTGGAAACCACAATCTCATTATGGACGAAGCTTTTAGTGGGGGCAGCTTATGCTGGGGTGGTGGCCGTGTCCTGATGCTTTCAGAGAGAGCAAGGTTGTAAGTGATGACCTCAGCAGTCTGCTCCTCTTAACCCGGACTTGCTTTATATCCCACATGGGATCAAATCAGTTTTTTAAGCTAGTATTAAACAAGGTCAGCAGTCAATGGAAAATGTCTGAATCCATCCATTATGGCCAAAAAGTGGTCCTGTGGGGCTGATTAACAGCAATCATTCCAGTGGCATATCAAGATCAAATAGCTGTCTATGGACGTACGCTCAGCCTTGGGTCGTAAAAGGACAAGCATGGGTTAAGCTGGCCTAGCTGGGGAAAAAACAAAGAAAATAATCACATTATACATGTTGTAACAATATCATTTTATTTCTGTGCTCAAAGTAATTCTGCATCCAATTGCAGCTGCCTCTGGTCTGACACTCATAGTTCACACTGACTGCCGACACTAAATCACCCAGCCTGGCATTTGTCTGCCGGCTTTTGTACTCGAGCAGTAACCAAAATAAAGACGCGATGTGGGACAGATGCTAAATTTATGTTTGATAATAACAGCTCGGACAATTCTTACCCATCTGACATTCTCTGTAGCATTTTATATCCCTGTGACCGTGCCTGCTGCATATTCTAGAAACGCTTACACACTTTACCTTATATTAACATCATTTATCTTTATCTAAAAAGAAATAACCTCCTATTCCTATTTTTAGAACTACAGTACTTCTCTCCAATTGTGGCTACATTGTTCTTCTAAAGAAAAAATGAGCAGTGATGAGCAGCATTGACAATTTTCAAATTCGCAACATTTTGCTAATTATTTTCCAAATATTATAAGTAAATTCGAAAATCCAAGATCTCCTGTCGTATTACGTAATGTGAAAATCGGCACTTAGGCTAGGGCTCCATATCTATTAGGTTTAGTTTCCACTGCGTCAAAATCCCTCCGTCTGACGTACATCAGACGGAGAGATTTTGACGTAGTCCATTATATCAAATGAGCCTGTCCCAACATCCGTCAGTGCAATCGTTAATCGTTGCGTTAAAATTAACATAGATCACTACGTCTATTTTGACGCAACGGAGGGGTGCAATCTGTCACTGAAGGATGCACTGAAGGAAAATATTTCCTGTATGTCCTGACGGATGCACTGATGGATGCACCCATCCGTTGACGGAGGGACCTTGACGGATTGGAAAACATTGTGGAAACAAGGCCTTAAGCGCGCTTTTCAATCCATCAAGGTCCCTCCGTTAATGGAAAGGTGCATCTGTCAGTGCATCCGTCAGGCATCCGTCAGTGCATCCGTCAGGACATACAGGAAATGTTTTCCTTCAGTGCATCCGTCAGTGACAGATTACACCCCTCCGTTGCGTCAAAATAGACGTAGTGATCTACGTTAATTTTAACGCAACAGAGACCAATGGATTGCACTGACGGATGTTGGGACAGGCTCATTTAATATAATGGGCTACGTCAAAATCCCTCCTTCTGACGTACGCCTACGCAGGTATTTTGAGGGAGTGCACAAGCCGCCCATTGACATAAAATAGGGTTTTAACAGGGCTATCTCCGTCGCTCCATCTCTCCGAGTCATGTTTATGTCGATGTAGCCCATCTGCAGGATCGTAACGGAGGCTTACATAGCCATCAGCGGATGCCAGCGCATAGTGGAGCACTAGCCTTATTCATTGGTAACACAATGTGTTGTCACAGTGACATCTAGCGGCAGAATGTGAAATAGCAGCTTGCATTTCATTGCAAAAATCTGCACTTGTACATGCAAATATTGCAGACTTTCCCCATGATCTTGAATATTCAAGATTAAGATATTCAAGATCCCCTCCCCTGGTTGCAACCTAAGCTAGCGAAGCATGTAGGCTTAATCAACCCCTTTGTGGGGGCCTCGCTCTCAGTCATCCACGACTTAGGGGGGGGGGTCGGGTTTCCTCTTTCCCAGGTCCCCTCACAACGCTCAAATACAACCCGGATTTTCCCCCGGGTGGCACGGGGGAATTCCTGCGGTTTTGGGACCCCCTGTATGCCTACAGATTCCTGGCGGACGGGTGGTGAAGCAAAGGGAGGAGGTATTGGACCTCTCGAGACTGAAAATCCTCCCATGGTGGTCGTATTTCCAGCTGCGGCACTTCCTGTCCCGGCCTCAGACACACAACGATTTACACAGACCTTTGACGGACTTTGAGAGTGCATGTATGGGTGGTGGGCCTGCTGACCATCTGGTCTCTTGGCTTTACCAATTGGTGACGACCACAGACTCCCATCCTACCAGACATTTGCAGGCGAAATGGGAAGAGGCCTTGGCGATTCAATTCTCAGAGGCGGAGTGGGACGGGATGTGTGCATTGGCCCATAAGTCGTCCCTCAGTTGTAGAACACAGGAGACCAATTACAAAATTCTGACCCATTGGTATAACACCCCGGTGCGCCTCCACACCTTTTGCACACAGATTGACGACACTTGCTGGAGATGTCAGGTGGACAGAGGCTCTCTGGCCCATATTATGTGGTATTGTCCCCTTATCCAACCTTACTGGGAAGCCATACACAAGGTGCTCACAGACGTATTGAACCTGAAGGTACGCCTGGCTCCGGAGGTCTACCTGTTGCATTATGGGGTGGACACAGGGGGCAACAGATACAAATCGCTGAAAACTCACCTGATTAATGCAGCCCGTGCCCTAGTCCCCAGATACTGGAAGAGAGTGGAGACCCCTTCGGTCACAAAATGGAAGACCCAGGTTGCCTTTGTATGTCACATGGAAGAACTGCTGCACACCAAGAATGAAACGGTCAAACGTTTCACCAAAATGTGGCGCCCGTGGTTGCTGAAAGTTGCAGATATTTGAATTACTTTCGTTGATGGTTCCTTCCTTGGGCCCCCCGACTGGGTTGGGTGTCTCCCTAACCCTCTTGGGGGTGCTTGTCTCAGCTAGGGAAATGGAGGAGGTCAGTTCTCCCCCAGGAACCCTAGGGGCAGTGGCCGGTCTTTGACCCTTGGGCCTCGATTCAGAGGGGCCTCTGGAAGAAGGACAGGTACATCTATCCCCCCCCTCCTTCCCAATTGGGGTTAGGTTCAGTGGCATAGGGTCGGGATTCGGTCTGGACCCACGGCTCTGTTATGGTGGTTAGGACTCCCTCCCACTGTGTGATTTTGTACCCCTAACCCCCCCCCCCCCTACCTTTGCTGTATGGTGTTTTTGGTTTTATGCCCTACATGGGAATTTCTTGTATATGTATGTGTTTTTCTGTTTTTGTACTATAAAAATGCAAAATAAATTTTTTTATTGACAAAAAAAAATAAAGGTATTCAAGATCTTCAGGAATCCTTGAAGTACCAACATTCGCAATAAAAATTTGCGATTCAAATATTTGCGCCTAACGCTACTAGAAAAATTTTATGTTGTTTGCTAAACCATTGAACACTTGATCAGCACACTACAAAGATACGTTTAGCAAGTGGTTTTTTAGCCTTACAGACATGTCACTAGTGCCTTAAACATAACATGTATTTTCCTCCGGCGACCAGTACAGGTGTTCGACCCGCCCTGTTCACCAGCGGGAAGTTCGATCTGCCTGTTCGTGGATAGATCACGACATGTCACATCTGATGGGCATTTTGAAATTTAATTTAAATGGAATGGTCTGCAGATCAAACCTGTAGACTATACCATTTTGGCATTCCTGGCCAAATCCCAATTTCACAAAATCCTGAATCTTTCCCCGTTTTTTAAATCAGGGCAATTTCGGAGGTAGGGGGCATTACTCTCCTTCCTAAGTTCCCACCCCGCTTGTATTGATAACGTGCACAGTGGGACATTAGCAGGAACAATAACGCTCTCTCCCTACTAAACCAGCCCATGACTACATGTAAGGGAGGCTTACCAATACGAGAAGTGATATCAATGACGTCACTTCCTGTATATGTCCCTTTTTCTGACAATGATGTTGACAGGTATGTTCCAGATGCCAGAAAATAAAAAACTAATTGGAACACAAAAAGATCTCCAGGATGTATAGGTAATGATACCACATTATATAAGAAACAGAAAGAAAGGCTTCAAACAGAAACAATAAAAAAAACAACAATTAAAACAAGTTAACAGTCAAAGTGAAATGTACTAAGTGTGCAGCTTCCAGTGCGACCTGCACAAACTGGACAAAAAAGAAACACAGGGGTGCACAACCTACTGCATTCATTTATATTTATTAACCACCCTAGCGCACTGCCGGTTTCGTGCCAAATCGAGGCAGTGTACAAAGTACACTGCTTGTCACTCTCTCCTTCCGGGGCTCTTCACGCAGCTGGTGTCATTATTGACACCAGCTGCATGAGTGGAAAAGCTGGCGCTCCTCCATTAACATGGAGGTCTATGGCGCCGGCCCCCCCGCCTCTTCTGCGTCACCGTGACGCGATCGGGGCAGTGCCGAAACCCCGGAAATGCTGCAGCGATGAAGACAATCGCTGCAGCTTTCCAGGGAGGCATCGGGTCTCCCCGATGCCAGCTTTCCCTGCGGTTGAGATGACCCTGAATGGCGAACGAACAGGGTTCGTCTCAACCGCTAGGGAGGTTAATAGTGAAACATCAATAAAAATTATATATACTCATAAGTGTATGAGAACAAAACATATGCATCATATGAGGAAAGGACATTTGATGAATTTGAGACAGCTGTGGGGAAACTACAGCCCGCGGGTCATATCAGGCCCATTTTGTCTTTAAATGTGGCCCTTTGTCACCTTGGCTCCCCTCTGCTTGTTCCCTGCTATAAGTAAGGATAATGCCTAGAGGAAGATTGTTAGTCTGTCTAGAGGCCATTGTTTGCTCATGTCTGCAATACAACTATCCAAAGCTTCTTTTTTATATATTTCTTTTTTAAACATTTTCTCTTTATTTAATGGTGCGCTTTAGGTACAGATATCTGGACGTTGCAAGAGTGCTAGGGAGGTAAATGCTGTTGCTTCATGCCTCATGATCCAGCAAAGCCCTTCTCAATCCTAAATTTATTATACTCACCTGAGGTTCCTGGAGCTTTTATCCTAGATTCTGGCAGAGCAACCATTCTGCTAGTCCTCCTTGTGTGTTTCCAGGATGTCCCAGTCATTTACAGTTGCTTCTCGAATCTGTGCTCAAAATCTTTCAGTCTTCACTTACAATCAACTTGGTGCAGATAGAGCCCATGCCTCCTACTTCTTCCACCCAGAGTGTTTTGGATCCTCTGGCCCAGGCTTGAAATCTGTAGAGACTTCAGAAGGGAACATCATGAAGGGAAGTCTTTTTGTGTCCTGCACAATTCCACGGTGCCATGTCATTGGGCTATGGCCGAGAAAAAAAGACAGGTAAGTGTGCATAATATTATGTTTGTATATCTTTAAAGTTCTATGTTTGGGAATGTACTATAAGCTGTTATTTTGAGGCATGGGGCCACTTTAATTTAAGGCAATTGGAAACTATCCCTTCTAACTGATTGTCTGGATAGAACAAAGTATGAGCACTTTTAGCTTTCTGATAAATCTTTCTAGGTTGCTCCTAAAAAATGTAAACTGCAATTTTCAAGTATGACAGAATGCTCTCCAGCTTAATAAACCTTATGTCAGCTGTACAGTCATTTTTCCCTTTACTGAGATTTTCCAGACTACAAGCAATCATTGATTTTACTCTTGATCTTAAGCACTGGAGAAACTTCCAACATCTGCTTGGTGGAATTTGAGTTCTAAACTTCACCCTGTACAGATAAGCATTTGAGAAACACACACAATGTAAAGCTGGGCATAGACATACCAATTCCTGCACGATCCGACCTCCGATCCGATGCCGTGCGCTCCCGCATTCCTTCGGGTCGTGCAGGAATTGGAGGCTGCAATTAACGAGGATTGGGCTAAAATCAGCCGCCCTGTCAGATCTCACAGTTATCCGTCAGGATGGTAAATTTTAACCCAATCCCATTAGTTAGGCTGGGGACGGCAGAACTAATGAGCTGCACATAAAGAGTGCCATCCGATTCTCGGCACTAGCGGGCGGTTGTGATGACGTCATCACTCCTAGTGCAGGGAATCGTTTAAGGAATAGATGGTAAATCGCACCGTCTATTCTCAGCTTAAGGCCTCATTGAAACCTATTTGTTTTCATGTGCTGTAACCACACCTACTCAGAAACAAAAATACCCCAAAACAATCAATGTTACTTACCTTACCTGCTCATGCTGATTCTATTATGGGGGAGCCAGGGCAAACATTTCAGCTGTGGGCTCATCAGAGAGCTTTACCTAACATCAGGGGCGTCTAGGATGAGCTCGGTCCCAGGTTCTATTAACCACCTTAGCGTTCTCCCCGAGATATCTCGGGTTGAGTTTCATAGATCATGAAACTCAACCAGAGATGTCTTCAGGGAAACTTACCTGTCCGCCGTATTCTCCGGGTCAGCCCCTGATGGTGTGACCAGTGACGGAGGTAGGAGGTGCCATAGACCTACATGGAGGGGTGACGCTTTTTCCCAGCAGGGTTCCAAATTCCCCGGTCATGCCGGAATCGTGCTGGGCACCTCTGAATGGGTTGTAAATGGTGGCGGCATCTTATATGCTATCGCCTGTGGTGCACTTTTAAAAAAGAAGCATGCCACGTGTGTAACGCCCAGGAGGTTAAGGAGGCCTGGTCCCAGTCATGTGTGCTCAGTGTTGCTAGAATAGAGAACATTACAAGTGTGCAAACCTAGTTCCCCATCCAAAGTAATGGCAATTGTTGGCAATCGAACAGAGATTTACCAACATGTTGGTTCCCTGTGCAATCAAGGTTTCTTCACGCTGGATCAATCAATTCAAACACAGTCAAATACCGCGAATGAGCATGGCAATTGA
Organism: Ptychadena robeensis; assembly: GCA_036250615.1. Taxonomy (NCBI): domain Eukaryota; kingdom Metazoa; phylum Chordata; class Amphibia; order Anura; family Ptychadenidae; genus Ptychadena; species Ptychadena robeensis. The sequence goes on from CM070042.1 coordinate 13,135,839, forward strand.
TTGTGCTCGAATTGATTAAAAAAACAAGTTGTGTAATCTTTTCACCACCTGAACCTTCTGTAACTGCTACCCAGAACTGGATACGTACCCTCCACTGCCTACCAACACCCCCTCCCTGCTGAGCTGTCCAAACAACCTGTTTACCTAAACTACTATTGACCTCCTACCTGACCTATACATGACACCTCTTACTACTATCCCCTACTCATCCCTGTCAGGGTCGGCCTTCCACTTATTACATTACATTCCTTATATAATATATAATGTAATATATACATTAACCCGATTGTTATGGACACATTGTAACTTTTATTTGTATTTTATTGAGGTATACCTATGGCACAATAGGTCCTCCCATAATTTACCCATTGTCAATAACCTGATGTTCTGGGAGCACTGCTTTTTCTCTTCATAGATATGGGGGATAGGTTACTAAATCTGTTTGAATATTGTTAGTAGTAAAGGTGAAGAGAGTGGACTCTCTGACTTAAACCTAATATTTCCCTGAGGAGCATTATCAGCTCAATAATGTATTTTACTCACGTTGAGTTTTCTTTTATTACTTCTCAAAATAATTAGTGCATTTAGGCCCTAAGATTGTCCTTTTCACCTTGTGTCTTCACTACTCAGCATTCATAGTAATTGCTCTCCGCTGGATAAGGAGTCTGCAAGTTCTGCCGATCTTGGTATTTATACTAAATAGAGGATCGCTGAGCACTTGCAGGTCTGGAATACATTTATGAAACCATGCTTATAAACTATACACACATTTTCCAAAAGCTCTACTGCTCTCTGTTTTCAAAGGTTAGGAAGGGAATTTGAATATGCAATGCAAAATGTGGCAATGAATATTGTCAATTATTTATACCTGTGGTTGACTCTGCCTTTACAATCCATTGTACAGGTGTACACCATATTAATGGAGTTATACACCAATTGTCAATACAAAAAACTCTGACAAATGTAGTTGGTTATGTTGTTCAATCAAGTATTGTAGCGGCACTCTATGGTGTGCGGAGGGCGAAGGTCCCTTAAACCTCCCTAGCACACAGATTTACAGAGGTACAGATTTCTGTACCAAAAGCACCATAGACTAGAATGGAAAAAAAAAGTTTTTTACATTGTAAGTCTGTAATTTCCCAAAATATGTCCATACAGGCGTCTGGAAGACATCCTTAATATAATAACATGTTCAGATGCTTTGTGAATAACTTACAATATCAAATAATGAAGATTTCAACAATAATTCACTTTATCAGGTAAATTAGCACTGCAACCACTAGATGGTGCTGCAGATGTGCCAGGTTACATAGGACAGCATGGGGAGGGGGGAGGGAGTGATCCGTTCTCCTGCAGCTGCCTCTTCATTAGATCAGAGACACACGGAGCAGTGAGTTTGCTCTCCTGTGGCTCCGATCTCTGCCTGACGAACCCAGCTCGTCCACTGCTATTCTGGCAGGTCAGAGCTGGACGAGCTGGGACCGTCAGGAATGGCATGGTGGTTAAGGGCGCACCCCAGCATGCACCAGGGCCACCGGAAGGCTTAAGAGGGAGCTTCCAGGAAGAGGAGGTGCTCAGTCCGGGGATCGAGGACGTACGACAGATATACCCTGTGTCCCTCTCCCCAGCCCGGACCCCTGTACAGCCGGCGAGCATAATAGTACGCATCTCCACAAACACCTACCCACCTGCCTTCTAGCACCCGGAGACGGCTTCGCTCAGAGGTTCGGGTGGCACCCTGTGTGGCTGTGCCTGTGGAGCGTTCCTGGCGTACCTCTACACATCTGGTGTCTACCCGCAGTGGGGAACTGACCAGCTGTGGCTCTCCTCAGGCAGAGGTATTGCCCTAGAACCTTCCTTGCCGGGTGGCATTAACTGCTACTTTGGACATTAGTTTCTGGACTATAGCTTTGTTGCTACATACATGCATTCATACATGTGTCGAGGACTTTCAAGCACTGTGTCTGGAGACCGCGTTAGGGTCTCATTGTTGAATAAAAAGTTTTCAGCATCAACAGCCGCCTCTGTCTGGATGATTCCTGTGTCATTACAGTATGTGAGCAGCAAGTGAAGAGTTTGTTATTTAAGGTGTTGTGTTGTATCCTCAAGAGCTTCTAGCAGCTGCTGGATGAGAGGACAACAGGGAGATGGTAAATCACACTTTTTCAGCCCAGCTCTTTCCATCTGACCCTTTCTGTCTCATCTCACCTCTGTCTGCCTGTTCCTATCTGTCTCAACCCAGCTTTGTCTGGTTGTCACTGTCTCACCAAAAGATTTGTAGTGTAACGAAAATGTATTGGTTATTCTGATGTTCGAATAGCAACGAGGCAGTCAAAAGCTCTCGCTGCTTCAACACTGTGTAAGTAATTGTAAATAGCTATAAATTGTGTAGAATGTTCCAGCATGCGCTGAAAATCCCTTGTACAGTGAGGTGATCTGGCCAATAACAGAAGAGGTGCTGATGTGTCACAGACACTATAAATAAAATTGAAAGGAGGAGCTCCAGGTCTCCTGCCAGCTGCCTGCAAGAGTGTCAGGGCTCTGTGTACCTCCTCAGGACGTCCCGGTGGGATTGGGTCTGCCCATCTGGGCCTGAGGGACTACACGAACTAGCATTGCAATGTGAATGTGTTTGTCTCAATGGCTTGGGGTTTGAGAGCGGGGGACTCCCCCATTTACTATAGCCTCAAAACTCCACTCCTTTTCCAAGCAACATCATCTTTCTCCTGGGTTAGAGGCTTAGCACTTTGCATACTCCTGCTGTATTGGATTGACTTTGTTTGTATTTTATCCTACTCATTGTACCCTGCTAATGTGCTCATTAGCAGGAAGGCATGTAAATACTCCTTGTAGTTTTGTAAAGTGATCCCCTAAATACACAGCATTTGTGGACCTCCCTTTATTATGTAACCTGTGTGTGTTACTTTAGCATGGCATATATCATCTAAACAATCTGATTGATCCATATGGTGCATGCCATAGAGGAGTGTAATGCTGGGCATACAAGGTTCGATGCCTGTGCAATCGAGCAGCCATTCGATCAAAGCACAATTACATAATCAGGCTGCGTTCCAGCTTGCTCAGTTTATCAGGGAATCTGCGCCTCGATCACATTCAATACTTGGTCCCCATCCAATGTAATGTAAATTGAACAGAGTTTACCAACATGTTGGTTCCCTGTGTGATTTGAGTTTGTTTAGAAGAAACCCATACATGGCTCACTTTTTGTAATGATTCGAGTACAATCAATTGCCACAAATGCACACATGTGATGGATTGTGCAGATACATGGTAAAATAGGGAAACGTTTGGTCTATTTCTGGATCTAAAAGACACCCGATTTACAATTAATACTTGTTCATGGGCATGAAACTAAGTGGGGTCTTGGGGACAGCAACAAATGATCCAATATAGTTTTCTAGGTTAGGGTGTACCAGACTAAAGCTGGGATTTTTCTGTTAGATCGACTTAACAAAATTATTTGTTTGTGTGTGTATATTGTAGGGGGTTCAGCTCAAACGGTGTTCCAAAAACATCAATCCACACGTTGTTCTTATTTAAGGGCTCCTGTCCACGTTTATTAGCAGCACTCCAAAACGTAATATCCATATGAAATAGTCCCGGAAATGCCAAGCCTCCTGGCTTGGCACCGCTCAAACAAAATTTCCTACCTCTAGGAAACCTTAATGGCCTGCACCTAGCAGCCCTGTCTCCAACCACATTGGGAGCCCTGACTGAGTGGCTTCAGTCTCCTTTGAGACACACACCCAGCCATCTCCCTGATGTCCATCAGGTGTAGTTCCTGGATGGAATGGGAAGGCCCACCCAGTTCCTTCCCCCCATCCCAGAATCCCAAAACAAAAACTAAACAAAACTGCACAACAACCTATTGTTGTTGGCCAACATATTCCTGGATTCCTTCCAGGATACACCTGATGCGTCCATTTACACCGTGACAGATGAACAGTCTGTCACAATATATAAACAACTTTATATAAAAAAATCAGTAAAAAGACAGATGTTGGACATAAGGCCATTGAGATTTAACCACCATTTGAAGCATTTATTGGTCAGGGCATTCTGAATAATGAGTCCCAAAATTATGAACTTAAACTCAAAACTCCTCATCAAACATAAAGTCATAGGAAACAGGACTTAAAAGCTTCATATGCCTGACAAAAGATACAACCCTTCATTAACTTTTCCAAATTGTCAATAGTCAAGTGAGTCAATACTAGTATTTCTGACATCATAGGGCCAGACACAGTACTCTGCATATCTCTGTCCTTGCGGCAATAAATTTCATCTCACGTTCACATTATAACTGTAAATGTAGCAATGGGACCCTAAGGTCCTGCTGATAGACTGGGATGCAGTTCTGGTGGTGCACCCAACTGGCCCTGATCCAACACACCAAAACTGATAATGGAAACAAATCAAAGGGTTTATTTTCTGGACCCACCACGGATTGGTTGATCCCCAGCAAGAACAAAAATGCACAAGTTATGCAGTAAATAAGCAGATAGGAAAAATGTCCAACAATACAATGCACTTATTAAACTATGCAAATATATATGTATATGCATACCATTTTATGGGTAGCTTATAACTCCAGAGTTGCCCACTGACCTGATAAACTATATCAATACCCAGAAATCAGTGGTTGACTTTTCCCTTACTAGCTGGCCAGCTTAACTGAATTAAAGTCTGGTACCAAGGATGGGGCCCGTAAAGAGTCTGAAGGAATCAATCCTGTTAACCTGAAGAAATGAAGAAACCCAGGGGGGTCATTTGTAATCCAAAATGGGTAAGTTGGTCTCACCCAGGCATCACAGGGTTAGTGTCCAAAGGGCCCGTTAGGATCCTCCAATACAGTGTATTTATGATGCGGTTATGAAAGAGGGGAACGTTCCCTTATGCAGATTATACTATACTATGCCACACAGGCGGCACCTCAGGCGATCTGCGCACGGGACAGGCGGCAACTCTCTCCATGGACGGCAAACCGGATCACCACTCAGCAATGTTCATGAAATGTTCTCTGTCCTCTAGCTCTCTTCCTGTCAGTCAATCACGATGTCCTCCAGAGACGGCAAAGATGGCAAAAGATTATGCCCCTCTCCACACTGCCTCCTCCATGCCGTTCTGCCTTTTCCCCCTTCCTGTGTGTCTCTCCCTTTCCTCCCCCCGGAAAAAAACAAAAACAGTCCCGTCTCTCAAAAGTTCCTCTTAGCTGATAATGCTGCTCTTCTGCCACCCATGTCCATTCAAGCATGGTGCAACATCACATTTCTATTATACAGATAAACACAGTCTATAGCAATAGCTACATATATTAGAATTGCAAGAAGCTGATACCAGATGAAATTTGGCTGATTACATTACTAGCATAAAGCAAAACGGCATGCAAGAGATGATGGAATATACTCACCTGACTGATAGAAAGGAAAAAACCCTGTGAACATATTAAACTATATTATTATGTATGCAGTTAGCTAGCTAAGATGAACTATATATCATTAGAGAGACTCATTTATATAACTATTCAGCAACATTGAGGGGGTGCATGACTAAATCAGCCAGCGATCTTGACGATTGTTCCAGGTTCCACCCCCTCTGTGTCATCAATGACCCCAAGGGGTGGTGGGGGCCATGCCAATCACCTGCATGCAAATGTAGGTAAAGTGCTTTGGGTTCTCACATCCCAGACGTCATTGATAACGCTGGGGGTTATGAAGGGGTAGTGAGGGTAGGAAATCAAAGCAGATTACGTAGAAAAAAAAAACATAGTACAGGCAGACCACTGGCATACCTGTCAAGCACCTTGTTTTGGCAATCCAAATCAAGATTTCAATAAATCCCGAATTTTTACTGGGATTTTGAAATCGGGGTAACTTAGGGAGGAGAAGTTGTTACTCTCAATCCTCAGTTACCATTCCGCTTGTGCAGATGATGTGCAGCGTGGGAAAGTAGTAGGAAGAGTAACACCCCTCTCCTAAGTTAGCCACCTACTAAACAGGAGGGAGGAGAGGCAAACCTCCTGATACTGGAAGTGACGTCCATGGTGTCACTTCCTGTATTTATAAAGCGGAAGTGTCATTCCACTTCAGCATGTGCATGTTCCAAATACCAGATGTGAGGTTAGTGATGTCACCACCTGTCATTTTTTCCCTCCGATAAGAAAAAACTCTGCAGGTATGCATTAGGGGGGTTTAAAGTAGAGAACTGACTCCCCTAAAAAAAAAAGCTTAAGATCATGTGTATTCTTTTTTGAATCAAGATGTGCTACCGCACAGGGCCGGTGATGATGTAATGATAACTGTGTAGCAATGGGACCCGAAGGTCCTGCTAGAAATTAATTGTTTTGGGGTTGGGCAGTGACAATAACAGTTCTTTGAGACAGAACTGATACGCTGTTGAACTTTATTAAAGTTTGTTGCACAGTCTATGGGAGTTAAGGTTAGGAAACAGGCTCTCACTGCACACAGTAGCTGGACTGGACTGTAGCAGACTGACAGCAGGACACCTCTTGTAACTCCCTGACACTTGTACCCTGAATAGATTGTGAACTGGCAAAGGACAATAAACTCTGTCCTTGTTAGGTCTCTTTATGCTGCAGGTCCTGGGTTAGCGCGGGGACAACCAGGGCAGGGGATTAGCCACCGAGGGCTCTCCCGCCCCCCTAATGGGAGATAGCAGGGATCCTGAGGGGACCCGTGGATTTCCGCTTGGGTGCGGTCTGTCCCCGGTGAACCCGGAAGGTGCAGCGCAGTGTCCCTGGTAAGAACCCCTTTTCAGGGGGAAGGCAAAGTCCAAGGGGGTCTAGCAGGCGGCAACAAAGTAAAGATCACTGGAATGGTCGAGGCGGCGGCGATCAAAAGTAGTCGAGGTCCAGGCGTGGTCGGGGCAGGCGGAAATCCAAGAGAGAAGTCAAAAAAGAGCAGGGTCAGGGAGCCGGAGGTCAGAGAATGGTCGGGACGAAGCAGGGTCGGGGGGTACCAGGAAGTCAACAGAGGATCAAGTTACATGAACGGACACAGCAAGCTGTTATCAGAGGACTGCAGGTTGGCAAGCTTTATAGGAAGTGTTCACCTGAGCGCCCTGGAGGAGGGACGGACAGGAACATCCCTTGGTCTTCAAAACTGGCCGGGCGAGAGCGTGCAGGTGCGCGTAGCATGCGAAGAACGCGCGCATATGCGGGGGGCGCCCGCAGCGTCCTCGCTCGATGTGGGGGGGGGGGGAGCCCAGCAGCCCCCTGACTGCCCAAGAGCCCTGCCGCGGAACCGGCCTGGATGGGCAGGAGGACAGGTAAGGTGGGGATCGGCGGAGCCGACACCGCAGGCAGGGATGGGGCTGGGTCCTGACAGTCCTCTTCTGAAGTAGTTCTCACCTTCACCCTGGGCGATCTGTGGCACTTGCCCCTTTGAACACTGGCAGCTTTGTACCTTTTAGCAGACTTGACGTCCCCTTGCAGAAAACTGGTGACAGGTGCTCTTGATTTCCTCTTAGGCAGACCCACAGGTTTCCTTGGAAACAGCATCTCTGGTTAAGCTCAGTTCTCCTTTACTGCAGCACCAGAGAGCCTTAACTTTCTGAACCTTGTGGTGCGCTTTTTAATATTGAGGTTAAAAGTTCAGCTCTTTCAGGCAGACTTTCAAAAGTGTGACACAGAGGTCCTCAAAGGCAGACTCTGGGTCACAGGAGACACTGGCAGGAACACAGACCACACAGGGGATCACTGGGGTCACTGAAGACACAAACCTGAGTGAGCTGAACCTTTTTATACACCTCAGACATATCACCCACATTCCAGAGGGATGAATCTTCTCCCTCCAAAATGTATCTTCTTAAGGAGCAGATGTTGGGTTGTTTACCAGCCTAAATGTCATCTCCAGGCAGATCAGGGTTGATACATTTCCCGCCAAAATTCTGGGGAACACTGAACTGAAGTCTGCACCTGCCAGAGAGGAAAACATTAACCCTTTGCACTATCACTCACCATAGGGGTGCTACAACAGTATCAGGATGCTCATTGATATTCTGTTAATAATAGGTAAATGCAATTCATTATCCGTTCGATTTTAGTTTTAAGTTACCATCAACAGAGTGAATTGCTCCTGCAATAACATTATGTGCTTAAACTGGGGCAATTATCCTGGTAATTATCAATTGAGCTGTTTAAACTTAATCTATAGAAAAAGATTGCATGTGAGTTTATACAATTTATATTTAAAATTATACCAACTGACCCAGTGAGTTATGTCTATTTTAGTAGTATTTTCAGTAATGGTATGTAGGTGTTTCTACTTTCAACAAGGAGTTCAATCTTTGTCTCATTAGACCAGAGAATTTTGTTATCCATGGTCCATTTTGGCAAATTCCAGACGGGCTGCCATGTGCCTTTTGGCTAATTCTTCGTGTGCCTTTTACTAAAAAAATGCCTTTTGTTTGGCCCCTCCTGATACCATACAGGCCTGATTGGTGGATTGCAGCGACGGTTCATGTCCAATTAACTGCATTTACCAGAGGTGGACTCCAATTAAGCTGAAGAAACGTCTCAAGGATGATCAGGGGAAACAGGATGCACCTGAGCTCAATTTTGAGCTCCATGGCAAAGTCTGTGCATGATTATGTATATGCATTTTTTTTTATAAATTAGGCCAAAGGGGTGTTGTGCGTAGAATTCTGAGGAAGAATGGATGGAAATGGATTTAATCAATTTTGGAATAAGGTTGAAACATAACAAAATATGGAAAAAATTACACAATGTGAATATGTATGTACATGGGCTCTCTCAATGTTTTTATAATTAATAAATTTGCCAAAATGTCAATTAAAATGTTTCCACATTGTCTTTATGGGGTGCTGTGTGTAGAATTCTGAGAAAAGAAATTAGATTAATAAGGCTATAACATAACAAAAATGTGGAAAGCTGTGAATACTTTCTGGTTGCACTGTAGATCGAGCACAAAGGTCATATATACATGTGCTTAGTAGAGATGGTCGAAAAAATTCGACCATTTCGACAATTTCAAGTTAATTGCAAAGCCACTGAACATGCTATCATCACCAAACTTGCTGGAGATGTAGAGAAGGGTTGGTGGTATACTCAAAAGAAAAAAGTATGTCTCTAAAACAAATAGTTTTTGCACAAATTAAGTTCAAATGAAAATGTGAAAATCTGAATTTTGACTTAGACTTTGAACTTAATTTATGCAAAAACGTGAAACGGTGTGATAGACTGGGGGCGGAAACACCAAGTGTACAGAACTGAATGTAATACATGAATATTATGAATATTAATTAACTGATTTTATGAGTTATTCACAAAGCATCTGAACATTAGAGATGGGCGAACATCGCCATTTACTGTCCGCGAACGGGCGGGTCGGACTTTTAAATAAGTCCGCCGTCCGCCCTGTTCGCGGAGGCGGGGAATTTGAATCGGAAAAACCAGATGTGACGTCATAGTTCCTGGTTACGGACGCCGGATGTGACGTCACTGACGTCACTTCCTGCTCCAAGACGGATTTTTCACTACAAGACCGGCTGCATGCCCGGTCTTGTAGTGCAAAGATTCTTCCTCCGGCACGATCTCGCAGGTTCTGATCCTGCCGGAGGAAGAATTTAGATCTTCTTCTCGTCGGCGAATGGGGCGGGTCGAACACCCGTACTGTCCGCCGGCGAGAGGATGGGCGAACATGCTCGTTCGCCGCCGAACTGTTCTCCGGCGAACAGTTCGGTCCATCCCTACTGAACATGTTATTATATTCAGGATGTCTACCAGACTCTTGTATGGACATACTTTGGGAAATGACAAGCCTACAATGTAAAAAATTTTTTTCCATTAAAGTCTATGGTGTGCTTCTGGTACAGAAATCTGTTCCTCAGCAGTGCGTTAGGGAGGTTAAGGGGCTGCTCTCTTACCTAGAGGAGCTCAGCAGGAAGGAGTCTGATGGAGTGGAGGTAACTAGGCACGCTATCCACCCTGAGACTCTATACCTGCCTCAGTCTGGTCAAGCGCGTGGGCAGCCGGGGAGCGAAAGAGCACGCACTGTTCTTGGGAGCCCCAGTTACATGTTTTAGGGGGCGGTCTTAGGGGTGGGTAGGGGCATAGCCAGGGGAGGGGGTGAGTTCCACCACCTTTTCTCTGAGAAAAAAAGATACAAATAACTAAGTAAAACATTGACAAATGTAGGAACATGTCATGAAGTTACCCACAGGGTATTTTTATAGGGGAGGGAATTTTTTCCTAAAATAATCCACCCCATCATTAGTTTCCTAATTTTTTGGCTGTCAGATTGAACTGACTTGGGTCTGTTTCATTGTGCTTGTATGGTGGCTAATGCCTATTCTTCTGTGACATGTGTAGATTGCTCTCAGAGTAATTGGCTGGCATGTAAACACCTTTATCTGAAGGGAACATGCTGTGCACCAGCGGAGAAGCAGCCACAACGGTCTTGGAGGTTCTCCGAGCTGACACACTTTTCTTTTCTAAAGACACCGTGGCAAATTACCCTTTTAAGTTTCCATTTGATCTGGGCTTTTCTAATTGCCACGTTCAGTCTCTCACCGCTAATTGCTGTTATAAAATTTTTTGCAAGAACAGGCTTTTTTTATCCGTAGCGTTTTTCTTTCTTTGCTTCCTTAAAGACATTTGCACACAATCAGATGCAGCTGTTGGGAGGATCCGTGGAAATGTTATATAACCATCATCTTCCTCCTTAGACATCTCCTGGCATGGGGTCCTTCATCACATCAGCTAATTGCATCAGAACATTTGTACTTATCCATAAATCATCTCTATTTGTATAGCAACATGGGGGACGTTTGTTTTAACTCTTTAAATCATGTTGGTCTAAAGCCCCCCATACACCTTTATACACTCCATACAATTTCCTTTAAGGCCCCCATACACCTTACAATCTTTCCATACAATTTCTTTACAATCAACTTTTGTTCTACCAAAACCATGTAATATGAGGACCTTTCTAACCCTTCCAATCACTATGTATTCTATCAGGGAGGCCACTATACTACAAAATTGTTGGTAGATCTAATGGAAATTGTATGGAGTGATCTTAAGGTGTATGGGGGGCTTTAGATCTACTAACATCTATGTAGTATAGTGGCCTACCTGATAGAATACACAGTGATTGGATGGTTTTGGCACAACAGAAGTAGATTGTAAGGTGCATGGTGCCCTTGATTAACCATTGTACCATGGTACAAACCGTCGTACAAAGTGAGATTGGAGAAAAAGAGCAAAATCATCCATCGCTGTTATAAAAGCCTGATTCGGTGATTGAAGCCACTAGGTTATGGATGGCAGTTGGGTAAAAAGATTGGCAACATTAATTTATATTTGACTTCTGAAGCTGTGCATACACAGGTAGATTTCTAAATAGGTTTGAGTGCAATCGAGCGCTGTGCGGGCTCATGGAGCTTGATTGTGCTCTAATCTGTCAGGAAATCTACCATAGCTGTCAAGTTTGAAAAAAAAAAAAGGAAGTGACGTTCCATTCCGGATTTTGGTTCTTCCGCATTCCATGTACCGGAAGTCACTGATGTAACTTTCGGAGCCGGGCTTACTTCTCAGCTGATCTAGCAGGGAGAGGGCGTTACTTTCCCTGCTAATGTCCCATCCTGCTTGTGCTGATAATGTGCATGGTGGGACATAAGACCTCTCCCTGCTAGATCAGCGGGATTTTAAGAATACAGAAAAAATCCGGGATTTCTTGAAATCAGGATTTGCAAATGTGGGAAAGCCACATAAAAAACATGACTTTCCCGCCCAAAATGGGAAGGTTGACAGGTATGAATCTAATAAGAACAAGGACAGAGGCGCACAACCTAGTACAACAAATGGTTAAATCATGTG
>CM070042.1:13156643-13179431 GCA_036250615.1 Ptychadena robeensis
AACATGCGATGTTCGCCGCGAATAGTTCTCCGGCGAACAGTTCGGGCCATCACTACTTGCATATCCTAGGAATATAGAGTGATGAACTGCCATCTCAAGACACTGGCAGAACCCCCACTGGTGATCAGGCTGCACCACATGGTTTGCGCTTCGAGCCACAACACTGGTACCTGGAGAATCAGCATCTCCTATGCCTATTAGAGGCCAGACGGGCTATCATGCAAGAATGGATCCAACCTACTCCCCCATCTCTTTCCCAGGATATCTCCCAACTCACCTTACTGTTTCGCAGAGAGATGAGGGAACTTCAACCTGGTAATGACAAACTCTCACTACGCCTCTACAAAAGATGGAAACCTCATATCTTCGAGGTACTCCAACCAGTAGACCGCGACAAAATTCTGTCTCTTCTGGATATTTAGATATTGCCTCACTAGACATACCCATGCCCTGCAGGACACCCTCAAAGCCACGCCTGTACTCCTTGACCACTGCCACCGACCAAAGAGTCTACCCCACCTTCCCAATCGGCCCTTTCCCTGCAATATGATATGAGACACACCCCTGCCGAGGAAAAATTCCCCTGCAGATTTCACCTGTATTTGTGAAGTTGTTCTGTTAAGGTTATTGTTGTTACCAGTTGTTTTGTTCGGACGATATGTACTTATATTCACGACTGTTAATAGCAGCAGACTACCGCTACCAGAGAAACTGTGAACTTTCAGGTACTAGTAGCTGCCGCTTCTGTTTATCTTCTCTGCTTTTTTATGTTCCTTTTGATACAAAAAAAAAACTTGAATCCCTCCACATGTGGAAGGCAATTTGTACAACTGTTGTAATGTGTTGAAGTTGTTAATAAAAAGATTAAAAAAAAGAAAGAATCAGCATCTCCATGTAGCTGGGGCTAATAAAGATAGTGTGTGCTATTGTGCTCCCTGGCTGCCTGCATGACTAGACTACTGTTGGTTACTAGTGTTGAGCTCGAATATTCGAATGCCGAATATTTTTTGCGAATATCGGCAATTCGAGAATTCGCCAATATATCGAATATGTTGGCGAATATTCGCAATTTCGAATATTCACAATATGGGCATGTATCGCGAAAATAATATTCGCATTGCGAAAATAAACATAGCATGTGACCATTCATTTGAAAGATTTTTGCGATGCGAATATTATTTTCGCAATGCGAATATGATTTTCGCAATACATGGTCATACCGCGAATATTCGAATTTCCGAATATAGAATCGAATATTAGTAGAATTATTCGTGAAATATCACGAATTCGAATATTGACTATGCCGCTCATCACTATTGGTTACTAGTCTCATAGCAAGGAATGTGCCCAGTTACTACTGCTCCATCAGACCTGAGAAACTTTCTGGAAGAAGGACCCTCTCTTATATACCCCCTGTCCCCAGGTTAACCATGGAACTGGGTCTTAAAGGGAACAGTACAAAAACAATTAGCATTCAATAGCAGAATCTATTCTCCCATCAGTTTTTTTATTCCTATAAATTATTCCCGAAGCAAAATTTCCTAAGACCTTTTGCCAACATATTCAGCTTCAAGGACGCTTCAAGGCATATGATGTCTAATTTTTTTAAACGAAATGCGCTGTCTCCCGGCTTTAAAGATTGTGATAAAGAAATAACTATATTTTCTGAAGGTCAGCCATGATCTTGTACTATTAGAATTCAATTTGAAAGGTGCTTCACTAGCAGGTCAAGAACCAATTTAGATGTGAGATTTTTTGCATTGCTTATGAAAATGGCATCTATTTTGAGGTAATCAATGACTCATTCAGCCCTAGTGTTGACACACTGAAATGAGATAATCACGTTTCTGTCCTATGTACACAGTCGCCTAATAACTATTTACACTACAATATTAGAAAAACTCAATTATTCATGCTTAATTCCCAGAGGGCCTATTGGTATTGTAGATATGGATCATGAATGTTGTGTATGTGTGTAATAGATTCATCATGGTCAATAAGCTTTATGTGGTCATTATGCATGCCTAATTATCTAATGTAACAAATCTTGGGTTACAACTCATCTTTGTGTTGTGTCCATCCTTCATAAACAGCCTCCCTTGTTATTGTTTATATATACCTCACAATCTGACATAAAGGGGATAACACAATGAAAAGATTTGATTACAATCTAAATGTGGGCGGATTATCAATGTAAATTCTACTTAATTTGTTGTAGGGGGGCCTATTATTCCATAAATGGAATAATCTGCTTTAGATTTCTTTGTCAGATTTCCTTTAGATCTCCTTTTGTTTTACCAAAACCATGTAATATGAGGGACTTTCTAAACCATCATAACTTTCTATAACTATGAGAAAAGTACTAGTATCTCAAAGCAGGGCTTGATGCAATTTTCAGGCAACTTGATGCTATTTAACTTTATTCTTTCTACAACGAAAAAAGCAACTTAACAACAAGAACTTCAGATATAGAGGCAGGGTAATAGTGCTAAACTGAGAAGCAATGCAAGTATTTCCACAAATTATTGGTACTTGCATATCCTAGGAATATAGGGTGATGAACTGCCATCTCAAGACACTGGCACAACCCCCACTGGTGATCAGGCTGGTACCAGAATCAGCATCTCCACGTAGCTGGGACTAATAAAGACAGTGTGTGCTATTGTGCTCCCTGGCTGCCTGCATTACAGACTAGACTATTGTGGGTTACTAGTCTCAGAGCAAATAATGTGCCCAGTTACTACTGCTCCATCAGACCTGAGAAACTTTCTGGAAGAAGGACCCTCTCTTATATACTCCCATCCCGGGCGAAGAAGCGCCATTACGTTATCAGGGGGCAGAGGGACAAACATCTGATTGGAAGTTCAGCATAGGAGATCTTCAGCATAGGAGAGCTGCTGATTGGCTGATTCAGCATAGGAGAGCTGCTGATTGGTTGACACATGTGCCAATCAGTCCAGCCTCCGGCTGGACTGATTGGCACATGTGTCAACCAATCAGCAGCACGGAAGGCAGGCTGCTGCTGATACCAGGCTGGAACACGTGGGTAGAGGAGCTGAAAGACGGTAATTGCTCCCATAAATCCCATCCCGTAAATGCTCCCATAAAATCCCACAATCACATGAACATATTACAAAATTTACATGAACAAAGGTGATAATCTTATTACATGGGCAAAGGTGACATGGCAAAATTACATGGGCAAAGGTGACATGGTGACAATCCAATTACATGGGCCAAGGTGACATGGCAAAATTACATGGACAAAGGTGACATGGTGACAATCCAATTACATGGGCATTTGAAGTATAATTTAAAAAGTTGTGTTATTTAAAAATTTAAAATAATGTCTTCTAGCTCTGCCCGCGTCATTTTTTCATTAAAAAAAGCCTATGCAAGTCAGTATAGATCGAAAATGTTATGTGCGGCCCTTCAGTGGTGCTGAGGGCCGCACTTGTGGCCCTCCACATCAACTCAGTTGGGCACCACTGCTCTAGAAGGTGACTCAGAAGAGTACCGAGGAGCATGTACACATTACCCTGGCCCCTGCACCTGTTACAGGACTTTTACATTGCAAATCTTCTATCATTTATTCCCAATAGTTTTGTGCGTAACCTAAGAAGTTTGGGGGCTTAGGGAAATGGTAGACTGTTACAAGGAGAAGTGGCCATTAGTATCTCATCTTTCTTAAGCTAGCCACACACAGTTCAATTTTGGTTCAATTGATGCTCGATCAGATCGAGGAATTCAATCGTCTATTCGAAAATCTATCTTAATCACATCAACATACACCCCACATTGAGTTTGCGATTGTGGTGAGATTTCAATTCCAAAATATTACTAAAATCGTAGATTTTGGTCCGGAAACGATTGAAGTTCAGATTGAAGTGGTCTATGTTATTATATTGAATCTAATCGATCCAGGAGAAACACCACAAACATCGTTGATTATAAAACGATTTTGGCACAATCGACGATGATTTTCCAACATGTCCGATCAAAATTCGATCAATTTTTCTGCCTTCATCGAACAATTATCGTCGATCGTACCATGTGGGCATTTCTCGATTTTCGTTCAATCGATGAAAAAATTCATCTAATCGAGCATCGATTGAACCAAAATCCAACCGTGTGTGGCTAGCTTTAGATTACCAATGCTTACACTGCATTGTCATTTATCACAGCACACAGTATGTATGAAGGGTGTCAGCATTGTAATTATATTTAATCACTGTCTCCAAACAAGGCAAACCTGGAACATTAGAAGTAACATTGCGATCCATTAGCGGGCAAGGCTTGATTACCCACTCCAGAGGGAAGATCAGGCGTTGCTGTAATTAGGATTGAGAAGGAAACCCATTAGCTGGGAAAGTAGCACGGCGTTCAGACTCATAAGACGTCAAGGTATGTATCCACTCTCTGGGGGATCTCTATTGTATGCATTGTGCTGCCCTGGTCTCCTCTTTGTTGTTAATGGAATCAGGTAAACCTTAACAAATCGAAAGGGCTGAACCTTAGACATTTAGATTAACTTTCAGAATTCCTTTTACTTATAGATTTAATAATGTACAAACCATCTCTTAATGGAGTTGTATTGTTTATCACAGCAAACACATAATATTCAGGTTTTTTTTTATTTTTTATGTGAGTTAACAAATGTTGCCTCACTAAAGGTAGCCATTAGTGATGATCGCGAATATTCGGATTCCGAATATTAATCGCGAATATCGGCAATTCGGCAATTCGCGAAGATGGTGAATATATTGCCGAATATTCGCAATTGTCGAAATGGTTGAATTTCTGAAAAAAATTTGACCATCTCTAGTGTCCACGAGGTCGATCAGCGATCGATCCGCAATCAATTGGGTTCTGCCCACCCTGAACGATTGACCAAACAAAATCGTAATCGACTAAAAATCAGACTGGACCAACATGTAGGTTTTTTTGTTTTGCAATCGGAGTATGTTGGTGGACCCAAAGTCCTATGCAGCAGCCTTTCTGATCGATGGATTTTGTGGAATCGGCCATTTTGGAGATCGGCTCATGTCAAAATCAGCCACAAATCGGATTCCCAACGTGATGTTGGATCGATTCCCAATCCTATCAATTGCCGATTCACGATCGACTTGAAAGATTGGATCGGGAATTGATCGGCAATTGATCGGTGACAAATCGCCCCATATATGGCTACCTTAAGTCACAGTGCCACACCCAACTACATAATATTAACAAAAAAACCATTGTGAATTACCTCTTAAAAACAGTTAGACTTCAGACCCCATTGGAACCATTCATGCAATCATGCAAACTGATTAGCAGCATAGGCAGTATTCGAATTTGTGACATTTCTCAAACTATTCTCCAAATATTCAAAGTAAATTTGCGAATTGGAGATCTCCTGTCCAGTATATCGGCATTTGTAATGTGATTTATTGCAAAAACAATGTGTGTTATCATGGCGACATCCAGTGGTAGAATGTGAAATCGCAGCTACGGTGTTATCCTATAAAACAACACTCAGAAGTAATTCTTTGCAAAAATTTTCATTTGTACATGCGAATATTTTGTGCGCAATGCATGGTACTTTCCCCAGAATCTCGAATATGTGTGGCTCTATTTCGAGACACTCTAAACTATGTGAAGGAAGAGATTTGCCACATGGTATCATTCATTTGCATTTCATTTTATTGATTAAAAGGCTGTCAGACTGAAAGTTTGGCCCCCCAACACATTTCACTTCACCTGGTTGTTGTATCTTGCAGTCAGAAAGGCAGAGTAGATTTTAAGCTTAAATTCAACAGGACAGCCATACAACATGTGCAACCTTCTGAAACAATACAGAAGAACAAGACAACAGGAAACAGGAAGTGATATATACACCATAGAATATATTACAACGTAATGGTTATAGTGACACCTAGAAGTATGAACACCACACTGGCCCACTTTGCAAAAAGTATAGACACCCCTGCTGTAGGGGAATCTTAAGGGCCCACAGAACTTCTTCTCTTCTTGAGAAGTTCTCAAGAAGAGGACGAGCACACCACATGTACCTGTCAAACAAAAAAATTTTTCTTGATCGAACAATTGATCTATTTGGGTTAAACAAATGCTGCTGGGTGTTCATCACCTAAATAATATACAATCATCCATAAGGTCTAACAGGGTTTCTAAAAAAAATAACATGTATACACAACTCACCTACATCTGGTCTTCATCAAGGGACAGTGACCCCTAAAAGTAAATAACAAATACTCACCTTTCCTGCTTGCTCACTCCCACTTCATCATGCCCAGGGTGCCTGATCCTCCAGCCTGCAAGATGGAGGAGTGAGACACCCCTCCACGTCACCCATGTTAGATCTGACTGGCTGCGTGCGCATGGGGACATGTGAGAGTAGACGTCATCACTGTATTTTGAAAGTTTTACTGGAAAAATTGTTTTTTTTTTTACTTTTGACATCTAATCTGCACTAACTTTTAACCTCTGATCTTCACCTCTGGTGCCAATAATAGGAAGCAGATGCAGAGGTGGCAGGTCCACTTTAATTGCAAAGCACCTGAACATGGTATCATCACCAAATTTGCTGGAGATGTGGAGAAGGGTTCAGAGTATACTAGAAAAAAACTAAGTATTCTAACACTTGCTCTATC
This sequence comes from Ptychadena robeensis, assembly GCA_036250615.1. NCBI lineage: Eukaryota > Metazoa > Chordata > Amphibia > Anura > Ptychadenidae > Ptychadena > Ptychadena robeensis. The sequence goes on from CM070042.1 coordinate 13,163,297, forward strand.
ACTCAAAATTTTTACTTCCAATTTGAATTTTGAATTTCCAAGTTATGCAAAAAAAAATGTTCCAACAACTTGTCACTGCATCTCCAGAAATGTGATGATACTCTGGGGCTTTGCCATCAACTCAAAGTCAACTAGTCAAAATAATTCGACCATCTCTAGTTCTTGCTTCAACTAGTCCCTGTCCTGTCTCTAAAGCCCCCCATAGACAGGCAGACTCCTCCATACAACTTTCATGAGACCTACCAACAACTATGTAGTATAGTGACCTCCCTGATAGAATACATAGTGATTGGAAGGTGTAGAAAGGTCCTCCTATTACATGGTTTTGGTAGAAGAAAAGTTGGTTGTACAGAAGTTGCATGGTAATTGTATGTGGTGTATGGGGGCTTTAACACAGCCAAGTACTTATGTATGGATTCTATTAGCTCCACACTGTCCTGTTGGTTTTCTCGAAGGAGATTTTACCATGGTCCTTTGGTCCCCTTCATGTGGCGTCCCTGTATACTCCACTTCACTTTTGGCTAAACGTCCTGTGAGTTTGTATCAGCATTGACAAAAGAAGGTGGTGCTTGCTGAAGAATCCTATGTAAGGCAAAACGTGTGTACTTAAGTCCCCCATTTTGACATAGCTTAGGCATAAATGGTATTATTTGCCTTAAAATTCCCAACCTTATTCTAAAGTCTGTGTGGGATTTAGGGGTAATTCCCCCCAAGGTATTTTTTCCTAATGCTTAATAATAATACAACTACTTTGCCTAACTGGCCCATTTCCTTTTGGCTTTACGTTTGCAAATTTTTTCTTTGAATCTGATGTCTGCACATGATCTGTTCTTGCCATGGACACATCATATAATGTATTTACAATTGATAGCAAGCAGTAGCATTAGAACATGTTCGGTGGCATCTGACTAGAACTTCAATTTTATTTAGGCTTCTTACATGGAGATGCAATTATAGAGGACAAGTGGCCTGGGTTTTGGAACCTTGGCAGATTTTGTACCTAGAATTGGTAAAGTCTAGGTAGCTTTGGCATCCATCACTTGGCAGGTTTTGTACCTAGACTTGGAAGAGTCTTGGTCAGTGGTGGGCAACTGAGCTGATATGGAGGGCCACGACTGCGGCCCTCAACATCACTTAAGGGACGCACATAACATTTTCAATCTATAAGCATTTGAATGAAAAAATTACACCATTCATAGCTTGAAGTCATTCTTTTTTAAAAAACAAAACTTGTTTTATATGATACTTCAAGCATTAGGGAGCACTGTAGTGTGGTAATGCACATTTTGTGTCAAAGAGTTTGATCATATATCTATGGGGCACATAAACTTTGAAAGACCTTTTTCTGAAGTTATGTGCCCCAATATATATTATACAATCATCCCCTATATGTTGGGATAGTGGGAGCCCAGGCACTCACCTATCCGCCAATCCTCCACCAAAAAGGACTAGTTCAGGCGCCATCTGGGTCAATGACCCTGAGCAAATCACTCGCCTCTCCTCCTCTTTCTGCTCTAAGAAGATCCCAGGTCAAGACATGTCAGTGGGGGATCATTGAACAGGTGAGTTCCAATGCTCAATAAAATAACAATTAGGTTTCTGGGGCTGCAAGTGCCCGCTAAAGAATGCCCAAAGGGCCGCCGAGCCACAGGTTGGCGGCCTGGGGTCTGGGTAGCTTTTTTTTATCCATCACTGCCTAGTAGCTTGCCGAAAAGTCAGCTGAAATGCTTTAAGTAGCACATAAAGGTGGCCAAAAGTATCTGCTTCTGCGGATTTTTGTGGCCTATATGTGGCCTATATGTGGCCTATATAAAGAGAAGGTAATATTGATCAGTTACTTTACTTCTTTAGTAAATCCCTTTCAAGTACTCTTCAATGTAGCAACATGGATACAATAAAAGTTAGTAGACCCCTATGGTTTTATATTGTAGCATTTCCCAGGGTAAATCACTGGAGCAATCTCAGGTCCTTTTCGGATTATTAGTATGCCTATGCTCAGATCACTGTCACACACTTTACATTTTATTGTAGGGAACGAATATTTACAGTCTTTCACCATCACCCATACGGTAGGAATGGGGTTCACACTTAGGGTCTAAAGTTCCAAATGGTCACTGCCAGCTGCTAAGAGTAGAGGAGAGGCTGAGGCTCTTACCCACGAAGAAGGAAATGTTACCTTCTTCTTGTCCTGGCCAGGTATAGCACTCCTTTGTCAAAAAGCACCTGCAGAACATCCATTCGGGCAAGATGAGGAAGAGGCTGCCCAGGGGACCCCTTTTTTTCCTCGTGGTTGGCCGGTCAGCCCACCGCTCTGCAATGTGGACAGCGATGGGGGATGCAGATAGAGGGGAGCAGCTTGCTGTGCTTACCAGCAGGAAATCCAGATAAGACCTGTGAAAAAAATGATTTACAAAATATATAACCTCTGCCCAGAGGAAGGGGATTTACAGCTACTGGGCAGAAAATCAAACCAAAAGAGAGGGAAAAAGAGCTATACCCTCACCTCAGGAAATCTCAGCAGCTGCTTAACAGAAAAGTAACATTTTATTAAAGGCTTTTACATATACAATACAGGGTGCCGTGGTCTATATATACAATTTATATCTTGCACAGCATATATACACAGAAATGAAAACCACTACACTACAATATATGTAAAGGGTTTGCATCAGCGCCTATGAAATTATTCATTTTGCCCTTGTAGTAGAGATAGGATCCACTGGGGAACTCCAAGAATGCTGGTCATTGTTCAACAACCACCAATTAAAACTACTATGAACACTTTTTTTAAGCAGTAGTGGCTGGTCTGGGGATGGGGGCTACTAACCAAGTGATAACTACCTATCTCTGTCCTTAAAAACATAGTTCCACTGCTTTCTTACAGTTTTCTTATAGGGTATTGCAGAAAATAGGACCTTAAGTTGTAGTGTCGTGGGATGCCAAGTAATGCATCTACTCACATGACCAGATTGTTTAGAAGGATGTCTTCTGCTCAGCACACTGACACAAAGCTCACACACCAAGAACAGAAGGTCCAGGCAACGAAGTAGAGGATATCTACAAGTTTACTAGCAGGAACGATATTAACAGGCACTTTACTATCACCCAATTGACAGGGATGGGGCATTAATCTTTGGAGCTACAGTTCCAAACACTTGTGCCTATTTGTTGCTGGGTACCATGGATCGGCTGAAGACTCTCTTACCATTAGGGGTTTGGCAGCTCTTAACCTCCCTAGCGCACTGCCCGTTTACACTGCCTGTCACTCTCTCCCTCCGGGGCTCTTCACGCAGCTGGTGTCATGACACTGGCTGCATGAGTGGGAAAGCCGGCACTCCTCCATTAACATGGAGGTCTATGGCACCGCCCGCCCCCTTCTGCGTCACGTGATGCGATCGGGTGGTGCAGAAACCCCGGAAATGCTGCAGCGATGAAGACAATCGCTGCAGCTTTCCAGGGAGGCATCGGGTCTCCCTGATGCCGGCTTCCCCTGCGATTGAGACGAGCCTGAACGGCAAACGAACAGGGTTCGTCTCAACCGCTAGGGAGGTTAACAGGAAATGACGCTAAATCAGCAGAGAATCTCACCCAGGTATCCTGCGTCTGGGGACACGTCTGTGGAGTCTGCAGTGTATCAGGAGAACAGCATCAGAAAAGCCCAGGACACTCTGAGGAGCAGGTATTTATGTGCTCTCAGAGGCGGTTTGCTTAAGGCCAGTAGTTGGGCAGAATAGAATTGATACACTAGTGAGGAGTGTAGAGCGGGAAAAGGATGACAGCCGACTGATGAAGAATATACAGGCATTTATAATAATGCATTAAAATGTACAAATAGTGTCATTTACTGGTCACTACCCTGTCTTTAAAGGTGGCCACAGAGAGTTGTAACTCTCTGTTTGATCGACTTTAAAAACGGTTGCTTTATGCCAATCATTCAAAAATAAATTCCCTTTCACCTGAACCAATTCAAACATAAAATGGTTCGAGTAGTGTTTGGACATGTTGGTAAATTTCAGTCCATCATTTAAGTATCTTATGGGTTTTTTAGGTTCTTTGATTTTGTATCCGATGGTTTTATGGAACATGTGCACAGGGCTAAGGAAAGGAATCGATCGACTTTGAATTGATCACACGGCTATGCCGGTAAAATTGCTTTTAAAACAATTTGACTTTTTAAATTAATCAAACAGACAAAGGTTTAAAACCTTTCCTGTGGTGCCCCACAGCTTGGCTGTGTCCGATGTTCTCTGGCCGATGCCGTTTTTTGCAATGAAGACCCGCATCTTCATTGAAGGTAACAGCCGGCACACAAAGTGTGCCCGCCGATGCAGTCAGCTCAGGAATGTAGTGTGATGACATCATCACGCTGCATTCCATAGCTCATCGGAACTGCTCTGTCGGCACCCACCAGGTGGGTGTATGACAGGCTTTACAGCAGAATAGGCAATTTTCAGCCTCTTTCCTCCCACTGTGGGACATACACGCCGCGGCGAGGTTGTAAACAGTCACAGCAGGGGCATCTGGGATAAAGTTGTAGTCACATGTAAATTGGAATGTAGTTTCACATCACCATAATCTAACGTGATGTAATCAAATCTCCATCTAGGCTGTTTTATAGAATTACAGCTCTCTAGTCAGAATAAAGTGTAAAGTGTGGGCGGAACTGCTTCTCTCTGCCCTTAATAAATATGATTTCACTGAAAATGAGGAAGTGAGAAAGGTAAGTGGGTTTTTTTTTTATTCTGTAGCAGTTTTCACAGATATATACTGCTGACAGGTGAGTATATTGTCAATGTATTGTATGTGTTTTTCTTATTTTGAGTATAGAACCGCTTTAAGGCCATAACGTGGTGCATTGTATGTGTGGTTTTCTCCTGCGGAAATGTGACAGTCTTTTATAAAGTATTTTTTTCCTTGCTAGAAATTCATAGTGTTCCTATTGGTATATAATGTTTAGTGTGAATATTCAAATCGCAAACTTTTATCGTGAATATCTTGAAGATTCTGCGATGTTCAACAAGGATTTCCTGTTGTACTGGGACACGCTCCACAGTGTCCTCTCAGCTCTGGCAACAGCATGTCTGCTGTTGGTTTTCTTCATCACTATCTGAAGGACCAGTGCGTGTTACTTCCTGGGATTAAGGGGATTGGTCATGTGTTCTCGCTGGACAATTATGGTCCTCCTGCAGGTGGCTCTGCCCTTTTCACAGGCGCCTCAGTGGCAAGGTCTTCCTTTTCCCATTGCTGTTCCTGTGTTACTGATTCATGCCTCTGTTCTGAGACTCTGCTACCAGTTTAAATCTTGTCTGCCTGCCTTGATGCTTCTGTTGCCAACCCAGACAGCCTGACCTATACCTGTGCCACCTATCTTGATCCATTGCCTGGTTATGCCTCGGCTTCGTCCCCAGTCCTGCATAGTTGCTCCTGGTTACAACCCAGTTTGCTGATGATGCCTGTGCCTCTGGTACCCTTCTATGGTGTCCCTTGGTGCCCCTGGATCAGCTGCCTCATGTGCCTCATGTACCTCCCTCGAAAGGTAGCAACCTGGTCTTCCCTTTGGTAAAGTCTATCCACACCTTCAGGGGTATTGTGAAGAAGTGGGTTCACACTTGCTGGTTTGTGACAATATATTTACAGAGGGGCCATTATTTATCTGTTGCTGCTTAATTTATCTTTGGGTTCTAGATGGGGCAATACCGTCTGGAACAACGTGTTGACCATGTTGCTGAACTATTACATCGTATTGCCCATGCTGCTGAACTATGACACTGGGTTAACCAGCTATGATCACGTTGCTGAACTATAACACAGTGTTGACCAATTATGGCCACATTGCTGTACTGTAATACCATGCTTGTAAACTATGACCACATTGCTGAACTATGACACTGTGTTGACCAACTATGACCACGCTTCTGAACTATGGAACCATAATGACCAATTATGACCACGTTGCTGAGATTTGACACCATGTTGACCATGTTTACTGGACTATGACTCAGTGTGGACCAACTATGACTATGTTGATGAGATATAACACAATGTTGACTATGTTGCTGAACTTTGACACAGTGCCAACCAATATGACTATGTTTTTCAGCACATATGTGGGAAAGACAGAGAGAATAGTTGCATTTTGACAATGTTTAGAAATTCAGTGACAGTGCCCCGATCTCCCTCTGTTTAGTATCCACGATCATATGCTCTGTCAGGTTTCTTCGTTCTCCCAGAACATTGTACAGACACACACAGCCTATTTGACAGAACATCTGTCACATCTGGTAACAGAATATGACATCAAATCATCCAGCAGTCTGCTAGGTGACAAAGGACCTTCAGACTGTCTTTTACTGATGCTCGCTCATAAAAGTGATGCATCTCTTTGCATCTTCTTTTTTCTGTTTTGTTACTGGTGCTGACAATCAATGATGAAGAAAATGTTGACAGACTAGGAGAGTAATCGTGAACATTTATAAAGAATCATATAAATTCCAATTGTTGCTTTGACTATCAAAATGCACATTAGCTTTCAAGTGGCTCTTCTGTACAGGGGCCCCAACAACAACGAAAACCTAATCAGGTTTATAGCTTTTCCTGTTCATGGAGGAAAGCTTAGGCTGGTTCTACACTCAGTTTTTTTGTCCCCTCTATGCATACTGGTGTATCATGACTCATGTCAGGGGGTGTCACAGCAGATACACAGGAGTCACATAATGTGGCCAATGATAAACAATGGGCATGTTATGTGACGTGAGCAAAACACACCCCAACAAAACATGCAATTTGCCACACCCTAAACTGACATGAACAGAGTCTGAATAGAAAACAATATATATCTCTAGCATTATGCCCAAATCCAGTAAGCCATAGACCGAAATGATTAAGATAATTAAAAAAAAAATTTAATCGTGCATAAAAATATTAAAGAAAAATGTAACAAAAACTAACAAAGGACAACAGAGATTTTTGATAATAAAATAAGTTGGGAAACAATAGTAAAAAGGGAACTGGTCTGAGGAGCAAGAATTTACCATGGGAGAAGTGTCCTTAGAAATAAGCTCAGGTATTGCAATCCAGCAGTCCAATTCTGGAGTTGTGATGACGGGTATCAGAACCCAAAGACGGCAGTTCGAGGTCAGCGAAGTTGTGAAGAAGAACCAAGGTTTCAGGGCAATCAAGGACAATCTACGAGGACTCCAATTAATAGAGAAATGATGCTTTTAACCCCTTCCTCCTCCATGGGAGTTGACACCAGAGCTGACAAAACCTCTCACCTGAGTAAGACAGCCCCCTCAGAAGGGTGGGGGGAGGAAGTCAAGACAGTCAAATACATGCTGAATATTCATAACTTGCCGGAAGAAGGTGTGGCCATTCTGTAGGTCACATGTTCTATACCAGCATGGTTTCCCAAACTCATAGAGAACAAACCTGAATAGTTTATGTTATGCTATCCCTGAGCAAATCATATCTCAGTTTTGAAAGATTAGACACACTTCGTTCTGGTTTCCTAATATCCATATTTCTATGGAGAGTCACCTCTGCGATTTCCCAGTATCTACCATGTATGGAAGTATTGTTTAATTGGCAATCTCTACAATTATTGATCCAGGGGATGAATAAATTGTCAGATTTCTCTTGTTCCCTGTATGAACGCACTTATTCACCCCCTCCCTCTTCTCTGAAGATCCAGAGCTCTGAGGTTTTATTGGGGGACTGTTGAGGGTTGTTATCTCAATGCTCACATGTACCGAATCTCTGAGTATTTTACAACCCCCTAGATGTTTACACAGGTGGGCACATACAGGCATGGTGGACATTCCTTGGGTCTCTTTTGAGAATTAACTGTGAAGGGAAAAATTATGATTGTGAAAGATATTAGCGCACCTATTAGCGACTGACACACATATGCGATTATTCCTCACGCTCATATCTAGAGTTTTCCAGAGATCATAAAAGTCATCCAATAATAAATTCCCACAATAAAAATAGTATTTCTAAGGCCGATCATAGGCGTATAGATCCCCATGTGATTTTGCTAACAATCGATTGCATGTCCTTTTTTGGCTGGTCAATAGCTATTACTTTGGATTGAGACCAGGGTTCCCATTCAAAGTATTGGTCAGCGAATCGAATAAATGGTGCGCTTCAATTCCCCAATAGAGATGGTCGAATTTTTCGACTTGCAAACTTTGTGAGCTTATTGCAAAGCCCCTGAAAATGGTATCATCACCAAACTTGCTGGTGGTGTAGAGAAGGGTTGGAGGAACATTTGAAAAAAATAAGTTTTGCTCTAGCACATGTAGTTTTTGCATAAATTAAGTTCAAAGTTAAAGTCGAAATTCCGATTTTCTAATTTTTTTCTTGACTTTGAACTTAATTTGTGAAAAAACTATTTGTGTTAGAGACTTACTTTCTTTTTTGCAGTATACCCCCAACCCTTCTCTACATCTCCAGAAAGTTTGGTGATGATACCATGCTCAGGGGCTTTGCAATTAAGTCGAAACCGGCGAAATGGTCGAATTTTTGAAAAGAAATTCGACCATCTCTATTCCCCAAGTGACCGACCACCTGTGATGTCAACTGCAGGCGAACATTCCACAATTGCACATCTATACGTGCTGGATTAACAGATATAAGGGAGTTAAATTGAGAGTTTCTTCTGAAACTGAAGCAGAATTCTGAGCATCTTACAAGCTTGGTCGGCCAGAGAACGGACATGTCCAATAATCTCTGTCCGATGCCATTAGTTTCAATGGAGACCGGCATGCTGTGAGCAACAGAGTGCAGCGTGATGACATCATTACTTTACATGTCAGGGGAACCCCCCATATTATCAAGTTTACTACTTCTGTGCTACAGTATAAAAATGTATTTAGGTTTAGAACATATTACAAAGTAGGACAAATAATTAGTATTTCCCATAGCAGCCCAGGCATTGTAAAACGTATAAGCCAAAATCATTCTGTACTTTATATTTCTCTAAATCTAATAGATTTAACGCAAGGTGTTTAAACATGTTTTTTTCACTTCCCATTTGAATGTAATTTGTAGTCTAGCAGCTATCTTTCTGTGTTTTATATTTGTAAAATGTCTGTTTGTGTTTGTTGTCATTCAGATAGAATCTAATTACTGTAGTAGTTCAGTTGATGTCAGTGATAGGTGACAAGAATCTTGATTTATGTATGCTTGCAAGGCATTGTCGGTGTAATGTTGAATACTAATTATGTCTTATTGTCATCAGCGTGTTTTACATGTGATTGGAGCTTAAACTTTTTTTTTCGGTTTTAATGTACAGCATAAAACAGTGATGGCGAACACATAACCCACTTTTTTATCTTAAAGTGCCAATACGGCAATTTAACCTGAATGCTGAGGTTTTAGTTAAAACAATAGGCAACACAGATTTTTTGCCAGTAATGGACATGGTTACCACTAGTAAGTTCTGTTACAGGCTTAAAGCCTTACGCAGTCGCATGGCAGTGTGAAATGGCGCTAAAATTTTTAAAATCTAAAAACTTTGCCCTAATACAGGAAAGGAGGAAGCAAGGAGATCGGAAACCCCTCAGGACTTGGCAGCGTCATTGCTGTATATTCATTAACGGAGAGTTTCTACACCATGGCTGTACTTTTATGTACTTTGATGCTGTCATAGTCGAGTCATCACAAACACAGTTAAGGAATAGGGATGGACCGAACTGTTCGCCGGAGAACAGTTCGGCCGCGAACTCGGCATGTTCGCCGTTCGCCTCGCCGGCGGACAGTACGGGTGTTCGACCCGTCCTGTTCGCCGGCCAGAAGAAGATCTAAATTCTTCCTCCGGCAGGATCAGAACCTGCGAGATCGTGCCGGAGGAAGAATGTCTTCACTACAAGACCGGGCATGAAGCCGGTCTTGTAGTGAAGATTCCGGCTCAGAGTAGGAAGTGACGTCAGTGACGTCACATCCGGCTCCCGCAACCAGGAACGATGCGTTCCAGGATGCGTTCCATGGACCGGATGTGACGTCACTGACGTCACATCCGGTTTTTCCGATTCAAATTCCCCGCCTAGAGGCGGGGAATTTGAATGTGTCCGCGAACAGGGCGGACGGCGGACATCTTTAAAAGTTCGACCCGCCCTGTTCGCGGACACTCCGGGCTGGTGTTCGCCCATCTCTATTAAGGAACACAAGTGTCTATCAATGAACAACTCTTATTAAATTCCTTGAATTTCCTGGTCAATTATCAGAATGGCCACAAGATGGTGCTGCTGTCTGTTTGTTATATTTCATCAGTCCAGCTCCGGAATACAATGTTACCCGAGCTGAAAAATAAAATCACCCATCCTGCTCCCATCCCAATTAATCAAAGACAGACTGCATACATGTGACACACTGTCAATGCGTGCCAACAGAGACAAGTGCGTGCCGCTGTGGCCACGTGTGCCATAGGTTTGACTATAATTTTTTTGTATACTTTGCTAAAACACTTGCTTTAGTGCAAGTCAGCAAGAGGACTCCCATCACCCTCAGAAAAACACAGCTGCAATGTCATCTGCAGCACAGTTTGGCTTAAGCCTATGCTAACGTTAATGCATAACATACTTCAGCAAAACTAAAAGATTTGATTATCAAAATATTAACTCAAAATTCTGACTATTTTGTCAGAAATTCCACACGTTTATTTAGACTTTTTCTGCACATAATTCATAATTTTCCTGTAAAAATTGTACTTAAGTATTAATTTTGATTTAACCAAATCAAATTAAACCATTTACATATACATGTGTATCTGGGTTGGTTTTTTTTAAGTTTAAATTTAGACCACTTGATGCACTGGAAGGGACATGAACCTCCCAGGGTTAGAGCATGGCTTGACACTATTACCTCCATGAGGAAGCATTGAGTCTCGTTTTAGACCTTGAAACTCTGCCCTTAACTTCTTGTTACTATTGTGTTACTATTGTTGCTCTCTCATTAATTTGTACTCCTTTGGGTATTCCAAGAACGATTGTTTTTCATTTACCTTTGCTTATAGACATGTATTTTGCTATTTCTCTCTAATTGTTCCTTATGTTATGTATGAGCAAAATTTTCAATAAAAGTTGATTTAAAAAAATTTAAATAAATTTGGACCGCAACATTTTTCTTAAAAAATTCCCCCATACACATTGATATATAATTATAATTACATTTAAATGTGTATGGGGGATTTTTTTTAAAGACTGAATAAAGGAATCGTATTGTATTCTCAAAATGTTAACCCCTACCCAGCAAGTCGCTAATTTAAAAAAAATATTCAAAATGTCCCTTAAACCTCTTTTGTAATAATTAAAGAAATTATTACATATAAAAGCACCTGCCAGACAGGAAAAAACAATTAAGCAGACAATTAGAAATTTCCCTGCTAAAGTTTTATATAATATTCATATATTATGTAATTACTAAAAATAGGAAAATGTATATAGTGGTTGGTCCCAATGGCTTAAAGTCTGGCAATGGCTTAAAGTCTGACAACTGCTGCTTATTAAAAAAAAAAGAAAAAATACAATGATAATTATTAATCTGGGCAGACATGTGTAGATTTTCTCATGTTACTGCGCATGTTCGCTCAGGTCACCCGAGGCCAATATTTATCAAAAATGTGGATATGTGCAGTAGCATGGGAACATTTTCTGCAAGCTACTAAGTATGCCAAAGGGCATACCATCATTGGCGACTCAATGCCAGTGGAGCAGATGTTTTTTGCTCTGTTATTCCTAGAAAGGCATTATACATAAGAAGATTCAAAAAGATTACAAGACTGAACATTTACAAGACTGAACATTCAAGAATGAAGATTAAAGATAATTTCTATAATGATTACATATAAAAGTTTATTAGGGTATTGTGTAATTGTCCGGTATATTGTTTTAATTTATTGTTTGGCAGTTGTCTTTATATGTAATCATTTCTTTCATTATAACATATAAATGATTTTGGGAATATTTAAATTATATTTTAGTTATTGCCAGGGGTTAAACCTTTAGGAATGAGTAAGGGGCCAATAGGACCCCTATACTCATTCCATGTTATATGTACTAATTTCTTTAATTACTACATATAAATGTGTAACCACAAAATTCTAAGTTTGAATACACATTTATATTTAATAATGGGGTCATTTTGTTAAAGTAAAAATTTTGTGGTAACAAGTTGGACTTAAACTCCAAATTTCACTGTAGAAAGCTAAGCTAAAGCTTTGCCTGCACATGTGGTGTGTAGTTATAACGCTTTAACACTACTGTGTGTTGCTGCTACATAACGAGGCACCAATAATGTGAAAATACCCTGAATGGTAATGTCAAACTGAATGGTCACCCCCCACACATTTTCACCTCTACAAATCTCTCCCTCTTCCAAAAAGTGTGGACATCCTTGCCTTATACCATTAATAATACCTGGTACTTCCAGGTATGCAAGAGAACATGGTATTTAATTATTATTCCCCATTATAAAAACTTTGGTTCATAAGTAGTAAATTGCAAGGGTTGCTAAGTCTTGTAGGACATTTCTCAGGAAACTCTAAATCCTGTAACAGACCATTTGCATTTCTTTGCACAACGTATACAGTAAAATGATCTTGCCTTTGGATCTACTAGGGGTGAAAACATACATACATATTACACATTCTAATCTTGGATCTATGAATGATACATTCCTTGGTTCCTGTATCTGAGTTAACCTCTTAGTCAAGAGATTACACATCGAGTACCTGGATTACAGCACAGAGAATGTGGACGTAGTTTTGACAAAATTGCATTAATCTAGACCCTAAACCTTGTGAGTCATTTTGTTGTTAGTACTTAATATCCATAAGTGCACGTTTCAGTATTGAATAAGTTAGGTTCTGTTGAGCAGTAATTGTATATCTGAGGTGGGTGGTTGTACAGAAATGATATTCACTCTCCCTGTTTTTCATACACCCCTTTGGCACTATATTTAGATGAGCAACAAAGCTGAGTTTGATTTATAATTCTATTAGCTGTAAAGGAAGAGGATGAATGAAATGTCAGTGTAATATAATATGATCAAAAGTGAGGTAATATATATACTGTATTACTATACATAACTATATATATATATACATATACATACTGTATTTTCTGGCGTATAAGACTACTTTTAAACCCAGAAAAATCTTCTCAAAAGTTGGGGGTCGTCTTATACGCCGAGTGCTGAAACTTCTGAGCCAGAGGAGTCTGCCTGTCAGACATCGGAAGCGCCCCCCTTATCCCCCCGCCCTCTCTCCCTCCTCGATGTGCGAGACGTGCTCACTAAAGGCTGTGGCTCCAGTGGCTGAAACTGGTATTGCAGCTCAAACACATTAAAACACCTTCACTGTATCATGTGGCATGATATCAGTTACATTTTTGATTCTTTGAATTACATGTGTACAATTTATGTCACTTGGATAACCGCAGGTAAACATTAATATGAGAGGTTGCAGTTAGGGGTGTGAAATTAGGAATGTAAATTACAAAAAAAATAGGACTTTTAAGGTTATTGGAGATCTGGGAATTGAAAGTCAGAGTAGACGTATGTAAGGCCATAGGTCCACTGCGGTTTCCCTGAGCTGGACAAAAAAAATGACACGCGCCAGCACATTTGTCGGTGGATTTCCCATGACTTGCAGGCAGTTTGCCCGTGTCATAAGAATTAAAATGACCAAATTGAAAGCAAATCTGATGTTTTTTTTACTTTTAATTTGGTGTGCGTTGAAAGGGGTAGTGTTATACAGGGAGTATACCCCAAACTTTATATTTTAACTGGAAAAGTTGGGGGTCGTCTTATACACCCAGTCGTCTTATACGCTGGAAAATACGGTATATAGTGTATAAGTCCGTATACTGACATACACTCTATATGACCAAAGTGTGTGGGCTGCTCAGTTGCCCCTTTCATCATTCTGAACCCATTTTGAAATTTTATGAGAATTGTGTAGTGTCAGTGGTTTGCGGATGCCGAGGGCCCTTTAAGAAGCCAGACCAAGGAGAGGATAAAAGGTTGATCCCGCCTTCGCTGCCAAGGCTTACCGTTCCCTACAGTTTAATCCAGTGTGCATGCAGCCAGAGAGCAAAATAGCATGCACTGCTGAACTACGCCACGGTATTTGCACACATCTACCATTCACACCCGCTCCCAGTACTGCTGTTCCGGTGGGGTGAACACCCGGCCCCTACTTCAGGAACCCACTGCCTAAATTGCCATGCAGCTACTACCATCCCCGCATTCACTGATGTTCGCTGTGCCTATCCGTGTGGACCCTGGCCTTACGGGGGGTGAGAAGCCTGTTGCCCAAGTCACTTCCTGTGTTTTGGGACTGATTTCTGTGGACTAATTGCAAAGGACTTAAGTATTGCAGTTTTGCTGTTCGCCTGTTTGGTCATTGCAAGACCCTGTGGGTTAATAAAGTTTTAGTTTGAGCATTACAGATGTCGCCTGCTTGAGTCCTGAACCTTACAATCATACCTGTCAACCTTCCCGTTTTGGCCAGGAAAGTCACGTTTTTTTCTGTGGCTTTCCCGGCCAAATACTGATTTCAATAAATCCTGGATTTTCCCTGGGATTTTAAAATCGGGCTAACATAGGAGGGAGGCGGCGTTACTCTCCCTCCTAAATTTCCACCCTGTTTGTGCAGATGATGTGTGGGATGGAACTTTAGTAGGGAGAGTAACACCCCCTCTCTCCTAAGTTAGGCAGCTACGAAATAGGAGGGAGGGGACTTAAATCTCCTGTCACTAACGTCACTTCCGGTATTTGGAACACCGAAGAACCATGACAAATTACCGTAGATGACACCACATGCATCACTTCCTGTAATTTACCCTTATTTGGTGATAGTAAGGTTGACAGGCATGATTATAATGCCAACTACAAGCTAGAATTAATAACAAAAACTGTTACCATTTATCAGGTAACTTGTCCTCATCATTTGTTCATGTAGAAGATGTATCTGGCCTTATTGGAAAGGGCTCCTTAACCCTACTGCATGGGTTAATTGCATGTTAAGGTCAAGGGCACAGAAAGGTAATGGTACCAAATCCTGAGCTCCCTTCAATCCTAGATAAGTCATTTATGTTAACCTCCCTAGATAAAGTCATTGATGTTAACCTCCCTAGCGCACCACCCATACACTGCCTGCCATGTCCTCCCTCTCCACACAGCAGGTGGCATTAATGACGCCGGCTGTGTGGGCAGGAAAGCCGGCACTCCTCCATTAGCGCATTGTGAAAATATATTTGCAATTATAATTGCCTCACGATTACCTTCAGAATGAATTTATGTTCGCATTGCAAATATATATTCGCAACCCATGGCCAGAAGCATCCCAATGCAGAATATTGCAAATATTCGTATATATATATATATATATATATATATATATATATATATTCAAATATATTTGCAATTCAAATATTTAAGCTCAACACTATTTGTGATGTGATTTTTTATTTTAAAAGAGTAAACACAGTTCTTTGGCAATAAAAGGCTTGAGCCAACCACTAACCATCGGTGAAAGGAAAGTTTTTGTGTAATCATTTATATTCTCTGAAAAATGGGTTAGAAATGATAGATTCTGCCAGGGTGTGTAAACTTATAAGCACAACTGAAGATGGATGGATAGATCAGGGAAGAGGAATTGATGGATAGAGCCTACTTTAAAGCTAGCCACACATGGTTCAATTGACTGTACAATCAATGTAATTCGATCAATTTTTTTAGTCGATTGATTGAAAATTGAAGCATGTCCACATGGTACGATAATTGAAATTCGATTTTAATTGTCATTTTTCTCGATCGAAATTTGATCGGACCAGTTGGAAAATTTTGATTGATTGTCCCCACGTTGTGTCTCATTTCTTGTACTGTTGTTTGACCCGTCCAATTGAGATTCGATTCAATCAATTAGCATACTGTAACTTCTGGGAGGAGGGAAATGCAATACAGTCATTTAAACCATGCAAGCATGCATTGTAATGGCGATTGTAATGGTGATCTAATGGCGATTGTAATGGAGATTGTAATGGCGCTGTAATGGCGATGTAATGGTGATCTGATGGCGATGTAATGGTGATCTAATGGCGATACAATGGTGATCTAATGGCGCTGTAATGGT
>CM070042.1:13186587-13201069 GCA_036250615.1 Ptychadena robeensis
AAGATTAACTGATGCCCACTTGCATCACTTGTTACGGCTAGCAGTGACAAATATGGAACCATCCATTGACCATCTCATTAGCCAAAAGCATGCACACAGTCCCCATTGAAATACTGGTACGTGATCTGTTTATTTATAAATGTTCTTCATTTTATTTATATTGTATTTGTTACCTTTTTGCGAAATAAAATATGTGCAGTGTGGGTAGGAATTAGTAGTTCATATAGTCCGGCCCTCCAGCTCTCTGAGGGACCGTGATCTGACCCCCACTTTAAAAAGTTTGAGGACCCCTGGTTTAAGCAGACACATGCACATTTGTGGCCCGCTGGAGGTCATTTTGCAGGGTTCTGGCAGTGCTCCTCCTGTTCTTCCTTACACAAAGGCAGAGTTAAACATATGGAAGGAGAGTTTGCACCCTAAGTTCCTGGGTACTGAATCCTGAACGTTTGAGGATTGGCCCAGGGTGGACTTTAAGGTGGACTATAGTGTTGATACAATCAATAATAAAATTAAAGTACAAATAAAACAAATGTAGTCAATCCAATAGATACAGTTTATAGTGAGCCATTCAATAAGTCTTGATCTCACATGTGTGTTCACAAAAATGAATGAAGCTCTTTCCCTTCTTGACATTCAAAGGCTGGCCACACACGGGTAGATTCCTGTGCAATCGACCGGCAATCAATTACAGCCTGGTGACGTCACCACGCTGTGATTAATCACAGGTCAATCGTACAGTAATCAATGTGCACCACATGGGCACATCAATTACTGGACAATGGGCACGCCGCCCGATGTTCCTCTAATCTGTTACTTTATCGAGCCGTGTGTGGCTAGCTTTAGTGGTCCTGATGCTGGGTTCTTGCCCTCCTACGGCCTCCTCCATGTCTCCTGATGTATTGTCCTTTCTCCTGGTAGCGCCTCCATGCTCTGAACACTACACTGACAGACACAGCTCACATTGATGCGCCATACTGGATTAGCTGCACTACCTGAACCACTTGTGTTGGTTGTAGACTCCGTCTCATGCTACAACTAGAGCGAAAGCATCGCCAGCATTCAAAAGTGACAAAAACATCAGCCAAAAAGCATAGGAACTGAGAAGTGGTCTGTGGTCACCACCTGCAGAACCTCTCTTTTATTGCGGATGTCCTGCTAATTGCCTATAATTTCCACCTGTTGTCTATTCAATTTTACACCATGTGACATTGATTGGCAATCAGTGTTTGAATTGAAGTTACATTGTGTCGTTTAGGTGTTCCCTTTATTTTTTTGAGCAGTTTATATAAATCCTATCTAAAAAAATAATACAGTGCTGTACTAAGCTTTCACAAAACACGACGCTTGCAGCCCTTACCCGGAGATCTGTTTTTCTGTGTCTCCAGTTAGCCGCAGCTAGTTTGTTTTCTGTTGATCCTAAGGGAATGAATGTGGAGAGATTTGGACCAGAAACAGGCGAGCTATAAGCTGGTTTATAGCTGGTGCTTCATGTCATCCTCTGGAGTGATGACGAGGGAATAGAAATGATTTAAACATAACAAGCGACAACAAAACCAAACAGAATAACGGGCGTACGCAGTTATACTGGGCTCTCTCATGGGGCTACTAAGTCATTTATTTAGTCCAAATGGTTCAAACCTTTACACGACGTTCAGTGAATTCAGTTAGATGCTGACATTAACCATACAGCTGAAAAGCATTACATTTAATGTTTTCACAACCAGAATTTCCCTGGCTCCTTTGCGGAAGTGTCCAATACAGCAACTGTAGGTGTTACCATAGCAACCAGAGTTAGCTTTTTTTTTGTTTTTTAATCTGCACAGAAAAAATTATGATTTGTTATTGTAGTCAATGCAGAGATTGCAGGATGGCAGCATCTCGTCCAGCGCTGCTACTGCTACTATAGCACTGGGCAAGATGCTGCCATCCAGTACACATCGGGGCTCCGGGAGCGCATACTCACAGTTCTGCGCTGTCCCGGTGTCCCCGATGTCAAAGGCAGGCTGGCAGCATATCCTCCTGTCTCCCCCCCCCCCCTCCGAGTGACGTGATGACGTCACATCGGGGAGGCGGCGGGAAATTCAAAAGTACAGTGCATGAAATCAGTTTTCATGGTGCTTCTATGTACTAAATCTCGCCCAAATAAAAAGTCTCTGGTGCCCCAGATGTGCCCATATGCAGTAACCCTCTCTAACCTGGTGTGATTTTACCACATCTATCACACCTGGTTAGAGAGGGTTAACTGCCCGGGCACATCAGGGGCACCAGAGACTTTATTTGGGCGAGATTTAGTACATAGCAGCAAAGCTTTGTGCCCTGATTTTTGTGTTTTCTCATAAAAATGTATTTAAAAAATTGTATTTTTATTTTACATAATAGTTTGTTTCAAACATTATTATATTCAGGATGTGTATTAGACCCTTGTACGGACATATTTTGGGAAGTTACAGGCCTACAACATAAAGAAAAATTTACCATTGAAGTCTATGGTGCACTTTTGGTACAGAAATCTGGACCTCAGCAGTGCGCTAGGGAGGTTAACCAAAAGGTATCATTTATTATTTTTCATGGTGTCCATTATTTTGAGAAGTGCCTCACATAAACAGAATATATGATTTTGAATAAAGTAATTAATAAAAATGGTCAATTTCTTCTAAATCATTTGGGAGTTAATTGCAAAGTACCTGAACAAGGTATCACAACCAAAAATTTGCTGGAGATATAGAGAAAAGTTTCGACTCGAAAAAGTGTTAAAGCAAAACCTTCTACATTTCCACATCTCCATAAATTTTAGTGATGTTCATGGGCTTTTGCATGAAGTCCCAAAGTCAGCTAGTGGAATTTTCAATGACATCTGACCATCCCTAGTCATTAGCACATTGTAATGGTAGGTATTGGACACAAGAATCTATATAGACTTAAGGTAGCCAAACACGGGTTGATCCAATCATTCCAGGCGATCGTGGAATCGGCGATTGATTAGATCGTGAATCAATGGAACACCACCTTGGGAATTTAATTTGTGGTAGATTTGGACATGAGCCGATTTACAAAATGGCCGATTGCACAAAATCCATTGATTGGAATGGCTGCTGCATAAGGAGCTATGGGTCCACCAACGTACTGCGATTGCCATACGATTGACCATTAAAGGCCATGAAAGTTTTGAAGGGGAAGAGTTCACTAGTCTGCAAAACAAGCCTGGGCGTTATCTGTTAACCCCGGGTCATGCTTCAGAAATTTTTCAAAATGCTGATTGCTTAAATGTTATGCTGACATTCTGGTTTCAGGAATGTCTGAATTACTATCCTGAATCTAGAATGAAGAGGTCAGAAAATCAACATAGACCTAAGTGCGTACCTGCATGCTTGTAATTGGTTAGTGACTCCAATTTAGTTGCTATAGGCACTAGGTATTAGGAGGTTAACATATTATCATTCTCCTCACATCTCCTCACGTTTAGTAATTTGACAACTACTGTTTGCTACAGGATTCATGAATTTACAGTGTAGACCAACCTGTGAGTATAGAAATAAGAAGGCTGTCATTGCTGGCCTGTAATACAAGTAGCGCGCTTTGCATCTTTTATCTACATATCACCTTTTTTACTTAAGGCCCCCATACACCTTGCAATCTTTCCATACAATTTTTGTTCTACCAAAACCAAGTAATATGAGGACCTTTGTAAACCTTCCAATCACTATGTATTCTCTCAGGGAGGCCACTATACTACATGTAGCACTAACACCCGTGGGTGCTGCTGTGTGTGTGTACCTTCGGGTCTTCTTTCCCAGCAGCTTCAGGCGACTCACCTCCCCTGGACCCCAAGCCCAACACACCGGAGAAGGAGAGACGGGTTAAGTTGAACAATAAAGGTTTATTAGGTATCCCAGGCGCCACAGTGGTCAACCTGGTATGATCCCTCAGAAAGAACAAGTGGCGGGACCACAATGAACACCCTTCAGCAAACAGTGTCGTAGATATCAATCTAGGTATCGATGCAATGCACTACCCAGCTGCTCTGACTATACACTCATAATAATCAAGAGGATACCATTAGCCCATGCGCATTATAGAACTTTCCCCATAGCTGGCTAGCTATAATTTAACTAAATAGTCTGGTACCATACGTTGGGGCCCTTGAAGAAACAGCAGAGAGCGCGCTGGCTCTATTTGTAATCCAAAGAAAGGGGAGATGAGAGTACTTAGCTGTCAGTTGGCTGCGCGCGGGATCCGCTGCGATAAATGGCGCTAATCCAAACGCGACAATCCGGCCTCGACCGATCAAAGTCCCAGGTCCTCACGGCAGAGCAGTGATCCACACTCACAGGGTCTCCTCCACCCGGGTCCTGACTCCTCCGTCCGGTCGGCACAGTCACTCTCCCACACGCGCTGTCTGCCCGAACCCCCCTTAACTTCCTGTTTCCTGTCCTTTTCCAGCTCACGTCCTGCAGTCTTGTCTCTTCTCCAACAGTTCCTCTGCTGCCACCCAGTGTCCAAAAGATAGAGCACATCCCCACATATATCTCATAGCAATCAACTTCACTAGCAGGGTGTTACATCCACAGTTGTTGGTAGATCTAATGGAAATTGTATTGATCGATCTTAAGGTGTATGGGGGGGCTTTAGAAAGCTAGCTAGAGATGTAAAACAAGTACACAACAGTGAACTCTGAAAGGTCTCTCTCCTAGTGCCCTGTTATTTAAGTTAGTGAGCTTGAATATTAGTATTGCGAATATATTCGATGAATATCGGCCATTCGAGAATTCACAAATGTCGTGAATATGGTGGCGGATATTCGCAATATCGAATATTCAGGATATGAATGCACCGGGAAGCTTTACAAACATGCCGTGAAAATAAATATAGCATGTCAGCATTAATTTTGAAGGCAATTACAATGTGAACGTCAAAAAGAATATTAGTAGAAATATCACAAATTTGAATATTGCCAATGCTGCTCGTCATCACTACTCACCAGTAACTGAAACCAACATTAAAACTTCTTTACTGAAAGAACCCCACAATAAATATAATATTACTTAGGTCTGGGCCAGCACCATGGTGTAGAAGTGCTCCCATAATTCTAAACCTCCCCCCCCCCTATATATATATATATTGCCTCGGGCCCCAGTAGTTGCCATCACTAGTTCTGTAAAATAAAGTGCATCACCCATAATGACAACGTGAAAAAAGTTTACTTGGCAAGTTTTGGAAAATGTATTAAACATAAAAAAGATCCCTCCAATTGAATTCAAGTCTGGGCCCTGGCTTAGTCACACAAGGGCAAGTTGCCCTTAAGCCACTTCTTTGATATCTTAGCTTTGTGTTTAGGGTCATGGTCCTGCTTACAGCTCTGGAACAGGTTTTCATCCAGGATGTCTCTGTACATTGCTGCAGTCATGTTTCCCGTTAATCTGTCTAGTCTCCCAGTTCCTGCCGCTGAAAAACGTCCATACAGCATGATGCTGCCTCCATCATGCTTCACTGTAGGGTTCTTGGTCACCTACCTGACTGAGGCCCTTCTCCCCCAATTACTCAGTTTAGATAGCCAGCCAGCTCTAGAAAGAGAACTGGTTGGGACATTTAAAGCATGAGAAATTTTTCTGTAAGTGATGCGCTGTGAATACTTTCCGGATGCACTGTATATTTGCCTCCTGACAGCTCTTTATCTACAGTCGATACTTAGAATTCTATAAAGATGGATAATTGTTTTTATTGCTTTGAAACATATCTTTCAAAACTTGGGAAATGTTCGAGACTAGAGGCAGTGACATCTCCCTTCCCAAGCCTCTTTATGTCGGAAGAAGGGTACAATGTCATTGGAGGGGAGGAGTAACGCCGATTATTTTTCCGGACATATATTCTCCATATAATATGGTCTTTGACTGCGAGGTAAAATGGATGAGAATCGGTCGCCTTTTAGACGAATCTCTATCTCTATCTTCAGTTCTCTTCGGTTTTCATATACATTTTTTTTATATCTTTAAATTCCAGCCAAGCACTATTGGTTGTTTTATGAGGGTTTTGTAACCCTGTAATGTTTCCTCTTTTGCAGTACTGTAAAAAAAAAAAATATATATATATAAATTTTTTATATCAGCTGTCTTCATGCCTTTTCCCACTAACTCTACCAAAAATGCTATGCTGCCGTGAGTGCCATCTTGAAAAAATTCTAGATGTATATTTTAGGTGTACCTGGTAACACCTGTTAACATATTGGAAAACCTTGGTCGAATTCCATTACTTATTACTTACTAATTTCATTACTGACCTCGGGTCCCTATCCAAAGTAGTGGACAGGCTGCCAGCCACAGAAGTGCTGCTGCTCGATATCGACAAGCTTGTTATTCTCGACCAGCTCGTTATTCTCGTCATTCTTCATCGAACCGTGTATGCCCGACTTTAGTGAGAGACCCTCCTGATTGATTGCCCTTGGGACAAGCCAAGTCCCATTGAACAACAAACACCTCTCCACCTGAGTTATAACCGTGTTTGTAACTTTATTCCCCATGAACTGTACCCTGTCTCTGGGCTCAGAAACAGTGAATACTCTATACTGTTAAACTGACCACTGAGTTTAACAGAGGCATGAGGATAGACTATAGAGCTTTAATGAATCTTTGTTAAGGAGAGAAGCTTCTGTCTACCCAGAGCAGTGGGGCATTCTACACTAAGGGTTCATCCTGTACCCTACTTGTATGTCAAGCACCAGTGCGCCCAATATAAAAGGAGGCGGTGTAGAGGAACACTACAAGAAATCCCACACAAATTAGAGGTCAATGAGTTCCACAACAGTGATAAACAGCATAGACAATGGGTAGCTGTGTGCCTCTGTGTGACTATGTCAGGGCTGGCTGCAGTGCAGGAATGACAAGCAAGCTGCTGATCCCTGCCATAACGGAGTCTGTTACCCGGCCGTACCGGTAGAACCCAAAAAAAGTTAGTCAGGGAAGGGGACAATAATTAGCACAGAGTGATCAGAATAAGACATCCCCTGAAAATAAGATCTAGGGCATATTTTGGCATTTCAAAAAAAAAAAGACAGTGTCTTATTATCGGGGTAGTCCTGAGCCTTCATCAGCATATGTAAATAGGCAATGTACGCAGCAGACAGGCTTCAAAAGTAGTGATGAGCAGCATAGGCAATATTCAAATTCGTGATATTTCGCGAATAATTCTACTAATATTCGATTGTATATTCGGAAATTCGAATATTTGCGGTTATACCATGGATTGCGAAAATAATATTTGCAATTGCGAAAATTATATTCGCATCGCGAAAATCTTTAAAATGAATGGTCACATGCTATGTTTATTTTCGCAATGCGAATATTATTTTTGCAATACATGGCCATATTGCGAAAAATATTCGGCATTCGAATATTTGAGCTCAACACTATTCAAAAGATTCATTTTAGGACACTTAAAGCACCTGAAAGCATCCTTCTATTTCTGCTATTGCGCTCTCTGATGCCCACAACAGAAAGAAATACTTTTTCCACAAAAGCGATCCATGTATATTGAAATACGTTGCTACAAAGGAGTTACAGATACATAGAGACACACAGGTGAGAACTAGAGATGTTATAGGGAAAAGTGGGCTGTGTGTGACATGGGCAAAGATAAAAAAACTGTCTATACAATAGATTTTCTGTAATGCACGGCTCATTATATACACGTCGGTATAAAAATACTCATATATGATCATTGTTAAAGAAGAAGTGCAGAAATTGTCATGGTTGTGCAGGCCGGCATGATGTTCACAGTAGAATCAGCTAACAGGTATATTGAAAATGCAAATGATTTGACTATTAATTGATTCAGGGTCACGCACACCAACCTCCTGACACTTGCGGAGGATTTGAGAGACAGCCAGAAAGATGAAGAGACAAATACTCATTCCTGATGTGGCACACAGTACAATTACACAGACAGCATCCCTTACTGCACCAGCCAGTTCCGCTCATTAAAATCTGAATTAAAGGTACAGGCGAGGCAGGGGACTGTGCTCAGAGCTTTATTTTAAAGCTGAGAAGATGAAATTGGAAAAATAATATGTTAAGAAGGAAATGCAAGATAAAGGAGATAGCAGGTGTAGGGGGAGACGAGAGAGCATCAGTAACAAATAACTGTTGGAAAATACAGTAATACAATCATTAAGGCCCCCCATACACTTTTAGATCGATCCATACAATCTCTATTAGATCTACCAACAACTATGTAGTGCCGGGTCCTCCCTGAAAAAATACATAGAGATTGGAAGGATTAGAAAGCTCCTCATATTACATGGTTTTGATAGAACAAAATGTGATTGTACAGAAATTGTATGGAAAGATTGTATGGGGGCCTTTAGTTTGACTGTGTTAATAAGTCATTGTGTGGTAGACATAAAGACATAAAGACATCCAAACAGCAAACTGTACCATAGCAATAGATGTACTTTCTGGGAATTTTTCATCAGCTCCCAGAATAGCTTTAATTAAATATCAGTTGTAATTCATATGCCCTGGGTACAGGATACAGCAGGCAGGTGATGCTTAAGCCTATCATGCCTTATCTTAACATCCATAATCCCTCTTTCCTGTATCTTGCTTGTGTAGGGTTCATGTTTGAACTAAAATTATTTAGAACTACATTTAAATTAATGCTATGCATGAATCCATAAACTGTAGATTTGTTTTAAGGCAAGCAGTGTTTTAAGGCAAGAGTAGCAATCTGTACCAAACTCATAGTGTACTGAACCCTTCCAGAACTCTCCCTCTGCCTGGGCCTCACCTGCAGATCGTTGCACCTGGGGACAGATCATCATTTACCTGGGAGGCAGTGTCCCCAATGCAGGCCATTGCACAATGTCTAAATAAGTCCACACACACATTTACTTTGGTGTAAGATCTGGCACCTTTATTTTCCACCTCACAATCCATGAGGGGGTCAAGGGGAAAGTCACTGGTTACATCTCTGCGATCTCTCATCTCCAGCCCATGGGCCAGCAGTGTCCATCTATATGAGGGCTAATGTCCAGTGCGACAATCTCATGACCACAACCGTTCGAGACTCGAATATTCTAGGGAAGACCTAGCTCCACCCTTAAATGGGCCTTATAATACCTGTCCCCAGGCTGGGCACTCCCACATGGCATGTCATGGTTACATCAGATGGAATCTTCTTGACCTTTACAGCAACAAAACACAAACATCTGCTCTGCACAACAACAGTGTCATATTACATTCCCTTATAGTATCCCAGCACAGCACACATAACCCCTTTGTAGCAGAGTAGGAAGTGCAAGGTAGGAGAAACCTGTGACAAAAGTTGTTCTTTTCTGGAGCCTCCTTTGATTTTCTTGTCATACAATTTGTGTGATGCTGCTATCCTTTCCCCCATGTCCTTACATTAGAGGCAGGGAGGACCAAGAGGAACCAGCACTGCGAGCCATTACCCTTTCTTGTAGACTTTCGATTGTTCTGACCCAGATATTGCTCTGGACCTCTCCGGGTTATAACCAAAAGGTATATAAACTGAGGGATAATCATGTTATTACAGGAGTTGTCAGATTTTGCACAGTCTGGCAGAACTTGAAGGTGGTATATTAACCCCCCTAGCGCTCCTGACTGCTCCATCTCATCCTGCACTTTCTTGTCTTGTATTGCAGTTGACGAGATGGAGCCGTCCAGCTAAGCTCAGGTCCCTGCAGCAGCACATTCTGCTCTGTGCTGTCCCGGGGATCTGAAGCTTGCTTCTTCACTCAAGCAAGCCGGCGATGTCACCCCTCTCCCAGCCCAATTTGTATATGAAAACAATATTTTATAATTTTTTTTAATGTACTTTTTTTATAATAATTGTGTGTTTTAAACATTATTATATTCAGGATGTCTATTAGACCCTTATACGAACATATTTTAGAAAGTTACAGGGCTACAACACAAAAAAATTCCATTAGAGTCTATGGTGCGCTTTTGGTACGGAAATCTGGACCTTGCAAGAGTGCTAGGGAGGTTAATTATTATTATTATTTCATAATTAATAACTATCTATTAATTATCATTTACGAACTGGCCATGATTAGAACCATAAAAACTCTGGTGTAGATGAATGGTGAGTCTTTAGTAGTATAATGTGTTGCTGATATTGATGATGATCGTCAATGCATGTCTTTATTTAGCATTAATGACACTGTGATTAGCCCTAAAGTCTCATTAGCAAGGGTTCTTAAACCTTTTCACCTAAGTACCCAGATGAGTGTAGGGTCATGGAACCCGAAAACAAACCTGGAAAACCATGTGACCCCACTGAACATGAAACCCTTAAAGCTAGCCATACACGTGTCGGATTCCATGGCCAACTGATCACTCACCCGATCGATTCCGGTGATCTCAGCGGGAATCGGAGCTCCGATCAATCAGCCAATTAAGAGTATCCGATCGCTGCATACCACCTTGTCCCACGGATTCCTGGACGATTCTGTGTCCGATCACTTACTTCCCAAATGGCAACTCCCCCTGATGTGTGCAGAATCGGATCAGAAAGACCAACATGTTGGTTCTCTGTCCGATCCGATTCTGAGCCCCCGATCAATCGGACGCGAACGATCGGACAAGGTGGGCTGCACGCGGTTCCGGCACGATCGCTTCGCGTGCACGCACCCGGAATCGATCGTGCCGGAATCCGGTGGGAATCCGACACGTGTATGGGGGCCTTAAGACTAACAAACTTTTTTACAAAGATTAGGTGGGCAAACCAACATAAACATGGTGGCTAGCCTCAGGGACCTTCAAGAATTAATCATTCAGTGTAAATCAATCAATATGCATATGTTGAAAGACAATTTATTAGGTAGTCGAACAACAAAAAATGCACATATAGCTATAATATCATGTCAAATGACAAGCACTGTTGACCTATCGTAGTGTTATATGTCAATGGATATATGGAGAATTTCTTATTCCATTTCTATCGTCAGAAAGAAAAAGGAAAGCCAAAATTAGAGGGGCGACTCCCCTATGGGGAATGTTTCTGGATCTGTAGGAACATATAGGATCTGGTTAAGAATGTCTGGGTGAGACAAATAGGGTAATCAGAGATATCCCATGCTAGAGAGCTAGAGAGCTAGCCAGCATCCCAAAATAATATAGAAAAAACAAAAAGAAAGATGTTTCCCCATATCAAGGAATGGGGACCAGGGGACTTTAAAGGCCAGCTCTAACAGTATCCTCCAATGTTAGAGGATAACTCAAACATATAAGGCGTGCAAAGGTACAGCTCTATCAGACCAATTTGGTAGCTCAGCCAGAGCCCAGACTTGAATCCGATTGAACATCTCTGGAAAGATCATTAAAAATGGCTGCACTGACGCTTCCCATACAACCTAATGAAGCTTGAGAGGTGCTGCAAAGAGGAACGGGCAAAACTGGCTAAGGATAGGCGTGCCAAGCTTGTGGCATCATATTCAGAAAGACTTCAGACTGTAATTGCTGCCAAAGGTGCATCAACAAAGTACTGAACAAAGGAATTTTTGTAAAATGCATTGACCCTTATGTTTTAGCCTACACAGAAAGCAGAACTGAAACATGATTACATCTGGTCAGATTGATTATGAGGTTCTCCACTAGTTCTCCTGCAGTACAACTTTTCCTAGAGCTTACTATGCCTACTGCTAAGTAAAACTGAATTTCCATACATATGTACAGGTTATTTTTTGGGCTCCTGCCCGTATTTATTCAAAAAGTCCCAACAGAAATTACCCTCACAGGGGTTAATCCACAACGCAAATGTCTTTAGGAAATACCAAGCCTCCTGGCTTGCACAAGGTCTGACACAGGCTCTTCCCTTTAGCTCAGGGAAAAGCTATCACAGCTTGACACCTAGAAGTCCCCAGCCTGGGCTTCACACTCCCTGTGTGCCCCCCTGGAATTCGCTGCTCCAGCAGCACAGTGTCTCCCCCACCTCATCCGAAAGTCCTGTCTGAATGGTCCCAGCTTCTTTTGTGGAGACACACCTGGCAATCTCATTAGGGTCCAGCAGGTGTATCTTGGTGGAGTGGGAAGGCCCACCCAGTTCCTTCCATCCCCACTCCAGAGCCCAGATCCCTTTAAGCAAAAATATATCAAAATTGGGCAGCAACCCACTGTCGCTCCCCAACACTACTCTGGACACTCCCTCCAGTACACACCAGCAGACTGTTCACTGCCGCACATGGACCACTTACACCATGACAGACCACCGGCTTGTCACAATACATTAAATATCTGAATGTGAGAACAATTTTTTTGAAAATGTATAATTTTATATTTTACCTGATTATCATGTATCACAACTAGTGAACTGTTATTGACTAATTGATGAATCATATGTACTGTAAACACAACTGTAACAATGTAAGTGCTGTGAAAGTGCTGTGAAAGTGCTGTGAAAGTGCTGGTGTTGAATGCACCTGCCCCTTTTGGTACAAATGTAATTATAAATGTGCCATGCTTGGCTGGAATAAAGTTTTCGAGTTTTTTTTGTTCTGTATGTGCAAAGATTGGATAATATTCTAGTGTAGTCATATTAAAACTAAGCTAAACTCTTTCTTTTTTTCATTGATTGTCACTTTCCTTTCTATTGATTTGATCTCCCCCCTGCCCATGATTCAGACTTTATAGCATTCACAAAATGAGCGGAAGGGAGAGGAGAATAATCAGCATTGCGTAACCTCCGGCTGAGCCGCAAAGTGGAACCACGGTGTCCTCTCTAAGCCAGTATTTCATGTGACCTAAATCCAATTTGTCTTGCACAGGCGAGAATACAATTGGCCTTAATATATTAACAACATGACTTTACCTGTCATTTCTGTTCTGTGTCACTCTTGCTGGCTCGTAAATGGGGGCAGAAGGGCACAGTAACTATGCCATGCCCCTCCTTCGGGAGCTGAAGGTTATTGGGTTAAATTGCTTCTGTAGATCAGATAGTTCTGTGTGATTTTGTATTCTGAGGTGCAGATTTTGCATTATTTGTACTGGTTTATCTCCCCTCTAATTGTTCCATACCTGAATCATCTTAGATTTCATATCTTCCTTGTATGCCTTCTATCTTTCTTCTACAGAGAAGCACTAGAATGTGTTGGTTGGTCTCTTAAAAAGTTTCTGGTTTATTGGTTCTAAAAGTGATTAGTAGCTGAAAGTCCTAATGGAAAGTTTTATGCCAAAAGACACATCAGTAGACCACATCAGTCCTGTATGAGGGCTACATAATATATAATTACAAATTTAATAGTACACCCGGGGGTCAGTAGCACAGCCATAGAAGCCGCTTTGGGGCCCATAGCTACAAGGGAGCCCGACACTCCTGACAGCCTGTTCTTTCTTTTTTGGGGGACGTTCCTGCCCTCTCCGATATCTAAATAATCCAAGAAATCTCCTGTAAACTGTAGCTGCTACTCAGTTCCCAGTAGATTGTCCGACTGTCAGCAGAGGAAAAGAGAACCGCAGCTCTCTGAGCTGTCAGTACTAGACTTATTGTGTGTGTAGTGAAAGGCAGAATGTGTAAGGCAGAAAAGGCAGAAGGGCATGCCGGGTAGTGTAGTTATTAGGAACTGGCAGAAGGTAATGCTAGCAGTAGTAGCCTCTCAGCACAGCAACTTGGGACTTTGCCATTTATGCTTTGGTAGCAGAATGCAATGGGATGCTGATAAAGGACTATATGCATGCTAGAGTCTGTAGTCCTTAACCAGCCTAGGATTTACAGAAAGCCTATTGTATCTGCCATGGGCCCCATGAACAAAAACTCAAGTTGTACCTACATGTAAGTACCAGCTATCCTAGAAAGAGGCCAGGGAACATGCAGTTGTCCTTATTAAATTATTTTATACAGGACAATCGTCTGTATCAGGGCCATTTCACACTCTTCAAGCTGTGGTGCCATACAATACTAATGCAGTGAGGCTAGCATTAACAAAACCTGTTGTACCTTGCATACTGGCCCCGTCTGCCTTCATCATAATACACAAGGCACACTGCAAATGCCCCCCAGTGGGGCTAGTGTGAAATGGTCACCCCACCACAAAGTGTTCTGACTTCAAACTTCAGACTTCAAATTAACATTTCTGTACATGTTACACAAGCATGGACCATTGTTTGCACCTTGTGACGTCACTTCCTGGAAAATGTCCCTTATTTTCCAATGCAGAACTTGACAGGCATGACAACCCACTACCTCACATATGGTTCTCTATGGCAATTATTAATTTTCAATCATTTATTTTAATGCGGCTATGCCTGTGCTGAGGAAATACATGATGTATCTATTGCTTCTTGTCCCAGCCATTCCCAGCCTTCTCCTACTATATTAACCTCCCTAGCGCACTGCTGAGGTACAGATTTCTGTACCAAAAGCGCACCATGGACTGTAATGGAATTTTTTTTTTTGTAAAAAATAAATTTACATAAAAATTCTATTTAAATGTAAATGTGTGTTGTGTTTTGTACTTTAAATTGTACTGGGT
>CM070042.1:13232212-13244883 GCA_036250615.1 Ptychadena robeensis
CACAAATTTACATTTAAATAACATTTTTATTATATACAACAAACAAAATTCTAATTATACATTAAATAACTTTTTTTTTATGTAATTTTTTTTTTACAAAAAAAAAATTCCATTAAAGTCTATGGTGCGCTTTTGGTACAGAAATCTGTACCTATGCAGTGCGCTAGGGAGGTTAAACAAAGATTGAACACTTTGGTGTGAATACCAGGCGTCACATTTGCTGCCAGGCACCACTCATCACCAGACCAATACCATACCTACAGTGAAGCATGGTGGTGGCAATATTATGGTGTGGGGATGTTTTTCAGTGGCAAGAACTAGAAGACTAGTCAGGATAAAGGGAGAAATGACTGCAGCAAGGTACAGAGACATCCCGGATGAAAACCTGCTCCAGAGTGCACTTGAACTCAGACTTGGCTGACCATTCATCTTTCAGAAGGACAACGACCCTAAGCACACAGCCAAGATATCAAAGGAGTGGCTTCAGGATAACTCTGTAAATGCCCTTCAGTGGCCCAGCCAGAGCCCAGACTTGAACATCTTAGTAGAGATTTTAAAATGGCTGTTTTCCTACCCTTCCCATCCAAACTGGTGCGTGAGAGGTGCTGCAAAGAAGTGGTGAAACTGGCCAAGGATAGGCGTTCCAAGCTTGTGGCATCATAATAGAAATTTTTTGAAGCTGTAATTGCTGCCAAAGGTGTATGGACAAAATACTGAGCACAGGCTTTGAATACTTATGTGCATGTGATTTCTCATTTGTCATAGCAAATATGTGGAAAAAGTGATGCAATGTAAATACTTTTCTGATGCACTCTATATTGCATTTTCACACTGTACAATGCCATCTAATGGCCATATGCGTTACTGCAATTCATTAACCTCTAGAAGACTGATATCTACCCAGGATTTAACATGGCCACTTACTACAGCAGGCAAGTGCATTTTCTTTAGAAGTGTGGAGCACTATTTTGATAGCTCCGAGGTAACTAAAATGTTCATTTTTTTGTTTGTTTACTTTGTTTGTAATTGCTTACTTTAGATTTAGGTTATTCTCTCTAGCTGTTCATTGTGGTTTTCATGAGAAATAATCTAAGGGCTTGTTTCCACTTTTGCGTTTTCGTGCGGTTGTAACCGCGCGGCTGAAATCGCATGCGCGTCCGCACGAAAACGCATGGCATAATTTTCTCGCATTTTTGCGAATTTTCGCGACGCAATTTTTTGCTCTGCCATGCGTTTTTGCGCGTTTTGAAGCGCATCCAATGCCTTCCTATGGATGCAGTTTTGGGATGCGGATGTGGTTGAGACACGGATGCGTTTCAAAGCGCTGCAGGCAGCGTTCACAACCGCACCCTAAACCGCATCCGCATTCGAACGCGCACAAACGCACCAGTGGAAACTATATTGAAGTTTCCAATGGATGCGGTTGTTTTCACTTGCGGCCGCGCAATTACAAACGTGCGAAAATGCGCAAAAGCGGAAACAAGCCCTGAGTTACAATGCAAGGATGAAACTTTACAACATAGTTGTCCTTTCCAAAAACAATAGGATGAGGCAACATGGTTGCAATAATATAAGTGAAGATGGCAGCAATACCAGAGGCTTTTATATGGCAGCTGAAAGCTTAGCAGGACTGTATCCTCTTATCACATGACACTTTTGTGTATGAGGGTCATGCAGAACTGGGATATAAAGATCGAAATAATAGTTCTGTCGATTGTGATGCCTTGCCTGTTCTATCTACGCCAGATAAATGCCAGAATAACAATTCAGCCATATGACAGTTGACCCTATACCCCCTGGGTTTGGTAAATACATAAAACCGATTGATCGGTGTGATCCTTTGATACAGATTTGAGGTTTTAAAGAGTTGAACCTTACCGCCTGCTCTTGCAGTGTCAGCCTTAGTTGTTAGGGTTTTGAATGTCAGCAGAATAGAACTATATTATTCTAATCACAGTGACTGAAAGTCACCTCTTGTCTTGCTAGATCGGGGTATGATGACATGCAGTATGAATGTTACTTTCTGTCCTTAACTTTCTGTCTTCTGTCAGTCAGCCTCACATTTCATCTATCTATCTAGCATTCTGTTTATTCCCCTCTAGTAGCAGTCAGTGTTGTCACTTGTGGCACCTCTAGTTGTCATTTCCTCTGCAATCCTTGTGTCTGCCATTCATTACTGATGCCAGTTCATACTTCTTCCACTTTTAAACTTGTGTCCATGATGATTCAGCCCGTTCTGCTGTTCAGGATGACAAAGCCTACAAATGACACTTTGTTGAAGGGCCACTTGGTGGTAGTGCTTTTGACATGGGATCTACATCCTCTTGTTAATTGATTCTTTTCTGTACAACCCTGTACGTTTTTTTATTGGCATTGGAGTCAAGTCCAAGGAGAATTTAAAGAGACTCCATCCCCTTCCATGTACCAAAGTAGGACTGTAGCATTGCCCAGGGTAACTCACTGGAGCAACCAGGTCTTTTTGGAATTCTAGGATGCCTATGTTACAATCACTGTCATACACGCTGTCACACAATAAAGAAAGTCCACGTAAGCTGGTAGGGGGTTAACTTTTACTATGGTGATCGTACATATACAGTATTTCACCATCACCCATAAGATAGGGATGGGGTTCACACTTAAGGTCTAGAGTTCTAAACGGTCACTACCAGCTGCTAAGAGTAGAGGAGAGGCTCTCACCAAGGAAGAAGGAGAAGGCAGGTGGTCCACTCGGAGGCTGAGTTGGGGAGTTACATTCTTCTCATCCTGGCCAGGTATGGCACCACCTTTGGCAAAAAGCACCTGCTGCACATCCACTGAGGCAAGATGAGGAAAAGGCTGCCCATGTCCTAAGGGGACACCAATAAATTTTCAATGGATGCCACCAACCCACTGCTCTGCTATGGGGATGGTGGTGGGGGACACAGATAGATGGGAGCACCTTGCTCCAAGGTAAGCTGTGCTTACAAGCATACAGTCCAGGAAAAAAAGTCTGGAAAAACAGCTAACAACTTACTTAAATAACCTCTGCCCAGAGGGAGGGGATTTACAGTTACTGGGCAGAAAACTAAACCAAAAGAGAGGGGGAAAAGACCTCATCTCAGGAAAACTCATCAGCTGCTATACAGGAAATATATAAATTTGTAATGCTATATACACATATATAGGGTGGCATGGACAACATATGATATATACTTAGATATACTCAGAGAAACACAAAATCTCTTCACTACACTAAGTTGAAGTGACTCGGGAATGGGCCTCCTGAAGTCTTTAAACTGATTGATGCAGAATTTCATTAGAATTAAGCCTGCCATACACCCACAGACGGGTGCAGACAGACGAGCTCCGATGAGCTCTGGAATGCACCGTGATGAGGTCGGCGCGAGCGCGCAAGCCCGCTAACCGGCGTGTGTATGGCAGGCATTAGGTATGACAATCACACATAAAGGGTCACATTGTAAAATCTAAAGTTGACAAACATAGAAAGGAGAAAAACATAATTTTTCTGTTGAGGTCAAGATTGAAAATATTAATATCATCAAGTATCAATCAGAATGCAAATCAATCCTTCCCAGTTTAGGAGTGGGAGCTACTACTTATGAGCCACCCTCTTGTTGGGCCACATATGGGTGCTGTGTGAACAATCCATTCTGGCCAGATGTCACTTGAAGTCTCAGGTACTGATGTACTACAGATTCTGGGCCAGGGCTGAGCAGAAGTACATATACATAACCCTGGCCGAGTGCCTGTCTGTTAACATAAAGATGACCTCAAGTAACGTGTTGGGAATGCACAGCAACTGCTGCTAATGTTGACAAACAATGTTGCAGGTGAGGTGTATCTAAAGACATGCACAGTAGCATTGGTAAAATTACTCACACTATTGGGCATGTCTGTTGATTTCACCTGTGGCCATGTTGATCAACAATAACCACAGGTGAACTGTACAGAAATGAGCAGTAGCGTGGTAAATCTTTCCATACACAACGGATTACCTGAGGTCATGTTAATGTACGGTAACATGACCAGGACACAGCATTGTGAGTTTTACTCTTTTATTTTAAAACCTTTTTTATTATTTAATAATGTATTGTTCAATTATTTTGGGGCAGAGGTCAGGGGGTCCCTATACTCATTCCATAAAGAGATAATATTATTTTTATATTACTTTTTTGTTAGAATTTCAAAAAGCCATCACTACTTTTGGATAAGAAAGTCGAATTGAATTTTTTAAATTTGGGTTAGGATTTTTGTCTCCCCTGAATGTATCACTTGAAGGAGTCCTATACATACTGGGTCTCTCCTTTCAGTGGAATCATAATCCTCATGACTCATATGGCTTTCTTTAAAGACATTCACATCCTGAGGAAGCTCCATTATGAGCAAAACTACCTTAAAAACCATTTTTCCAGAACTGGGCATACATTTTCTGTATATCATTTATAATGGGGATCATTATTTCATTAATTTCATTTGCTATCTGATGTGAATTATGTCTCTTTTTAGTGCTCTCCTTCTCTGACAATTAGGCAGTAAGAAGAACGATTGCAATTCATCATATAGGTATGCTTATTTTTATGGCAACAACATTTGATGATTTTGGTACCTCAAAAGTTACTAGAATGTTTTCTTTTACCTATCTATGTATCTTAACTCAAACCCATTAGGCATATTTTTCTAGCTATGCCCACTTCTTTGTTCAGCTTAGGATGTAAGATTTCTCAGGTGGACCAGCCAATTGCCAATTACATGGACCAGCCAATTGCCTGGTCCATGTACTACCAGTGGAGTTACATTACCAACCCTACCATGGTAGGGTTCCATTTATCAAGGTGCAGGGATACCATGGTGACTGACACTGTTAACTGAGAGTATAGCATGAGCTAGTGGTGGCACTTTTCTCTTTTTGTGCCTGAACAAGGTTAGAGTTCCTCTAGAAGACTAGTAATGCCAGGGAATAACTTCCTACTATAGCAAGACTACTGTGCCAATACAAGCTTCCAGAGCTGCAATCAGGGGGGAAAGAGGGCGTTGCCACCCCGAATCTGAGCAGCTAGGGGGGCCCGGCGATCAGCATCTGATCGGCAGCCTGTTCTCACTGTGTCACAGTCTGCATGAAGAGAGAGGGAGGTGGTGTTGCTAGCATCCCCCCCTCCCCGCTCAACAACTTTGGAGGGAAAGGGGGTGTGGGATGTCTTTTGCTAGCCCCCCCTTTTGTTTGGGGGGTGGGCCCGAAAAATTTTCAAGTATGGGGCCCCAGGTTTTCTGGTGGCGGCCCTACAAGCTTCAGAACTTTGGGTCAATGGCCAGTAACAAGTAGGGCATTAACCAATTAACATTTTTTTTAGTCAAGTCACCAGTCACTAAAGTTGTAGTCAAGTTGACTCGTCTTGATGATGTCAGTTCTCTGTAACAATAACAGTCAACATAACAACAAAACAGAAAATAGGCGATTACCTCAGATTTCACAGAAAGCGGGTACAGCTTAAACTGCGGCAGCAAAGACGATTCACAAAAGAGCACATTGTCATAAAGTAAGTATAACAAATAAGCTGGCTTGCATGCTTCTCAAAATGAGAGAAATTAACCCCCCTGGCAGTCCGATTAAGCATAGTATATACACTTAGCGAAGGGGTCCTGACGTATAATGGAAACAACCCCTAAGGCTGGGCTTACACTAGGCAGCCCCAGAAACTAGTGATGGCCGAACTTTGGCCATGTCCGTCCACAAACGGGCGGAGCGGACTTTTAAAAAAGTCCGCCGTCCGCCCGTTCACGGACAGATTCAAAGTCCCCGCCTTGAATCGGAAAACCCGGATGTGACGTCAGTGACTGGCACCTGGAACGCATAGTTCCTGGTGTGCTAACCGGATGTGACGTCACTGGTTCTATACCCGGTCTTTCAGTGAAAAGATTCTTCCTGCGGCGGGATCTCGCTGCTTATGATCCCACCGGAGGAAGAATAGATGGCTCCTTCTCGACGAACAGGGCGGGTCAAACACTCGTACCATCCGCTGGCGAGAAGGAGGGCGAACATGCTTGTTCGCGGCCGAACTGTCCGCCTTGCAGGCAGTTCGGCCATCACTACCAGAAACCATGGCTAGCATTATGGAAATGTCGGGGTTCCCATTAATTTAAATGGGAAAAAGTGCATCTTATAGCCTGGAAAATACGAGAATTCATGAATGGGTAAAAGGTCAGAGAGACTCATTCCATAGTGGGGTGAATTCTGTATATTTAAAAAAAAATGTAGTTAGAAATTATTAAAATGTAAAAGTTTAAGTCGAAAAATCTGAATATTGACTGAAAGAAAAGTCAAATTAAATTTTTCAAACTTAAGCTAGCCATACATTGTCGGATTCCATGGCCGATCAATCACCCATCCGATCGATTCCGGCGATGTCAGCGGGAATCGGAGGTCCGATCGATCGGCCAATTAAGTGTGTCCGATCGCTACATACCACCTTGGCCCGCGGATTCCTGGACGATTCCGTGTCCGATCGCTAACTTCACAAATGGCAACTCCCTTTGATGTGTGCTGAATCGGATCAGAAAGACCAACAGTGTTTGCGTCATGTCCACATCCCATTCTGTGCCCCCGGTCAATCGGCACACGTGAGTAGAGCGGACAAGGGTGTGGCTTCACGCGATTCCGGGACGATCGTTGTAGCGTTGCACGCAGCACGGAATCGATCAGTCCCTGGACTCCGATGGTTGAAATGGACCAGTTGTATGGGTGGCTTAACCGTCCCTAGTCGTGCGGAGAGGCAGTACCTGTTCCAGCGCTGATCTAGCTGCTACATTAGCTAAGAATGGGACGAGTGTGCTGCCGTCCAGTTACGAATCGGGGGCTCCAGGAGAGCATACTCACGCTGTCATGGTGTCCCCGTTGTCCCCGTATGCCTCTTCGGTATGCTCTGCTTCTTGGGAATTACTTCTCCCCCGCGCGTCCGAGTGACGTGATGAACGTATCGGGGATGGCGGCGGGATATTTGAACTGTAAACAGTAAAATAGTAATGTTTATTACATAGGGGGAGTTTTGGAAAGCAGTTTTCTATTCTAATAGTAAACTGCTTTCAAACTCAAGCCTAGTGTAATAAACATCGCCAGAATATAAGTCCCTGATGGCCCAGATGTGGCCCATTGTTCAGTAACCTTTTTCTGTCGGGATGTGTGATTTTATCAAACAGGGTTAGAAAAATGGGTTAAGTGGCAAATGGGAACATCTGGGGTCATGGGTACTTTTTTTATTTTGGCGATATTTAGTACAATAGCAGGAATAAAGTTTTGTGTACCTAATTTTGTGTTTGTTTGTTTTTAATTTTTTGTATTTAAATTTTTGTTTTTTTACATAATTGTTTTGTTTCAAACAGTTATTATAGGTATAGGAGGATGTCTATTGGTTGGACCCTTGTGCGGACTATATTTGGGGAAGTTTACTTGCCTCGACAGTAAAGAAAATTCCCATTGTATGGTGCGCTTTTGGTACAGAAATCTGGACCTCAGCAGTGCGCTAGGGAGGTTAAGACTTTCAAATCTTTTGACCATGTCTGCTCTTGAGATATTGCCAATGTCAGAAGCTTGGAACCAGCAATGAATGAGAACCAGAAGTGATGCTGAACAATATAATGGCATGGTAATTAGGGCCCTCTAAGTGCTCCAAATACTACTCTTTATTTACCTCAGAAAAAGGATGGGAGTATTTACTACTTTAAAGTAGTCTTTCTTATCCCTCACATTTTTATCTGAGCTGGCAAGTCTCCACAGTGCTTAAGCGATACTTTCGTTAATGTCTTTATTATCAGTTGTTTAACAATAAAAACATCCATAAAAGTCGAAAGATTTACAGCCGCTGGTTTAGCGCACGTGAGGAGGATGAAATGAATGCTAGGTGAATCTATATCTTGCTGCTTGTCTGAGGATGAGAATTAATTCACTTGTGTCTAATTACCCATCACAACTTTTTATGTGCCTGTAAAGGTCTTCTATGTACAATGAGCTATTTTTATATAAAAACATCTTCACTAAGGCCTCCATGGCTTGGATATTAAGCTCCTGGCGGTATGCTTTTTTTTTTTTTTTTACCAATACAGTAAATTTAAACAGGTGACAATATACTCTATACAGGCCCCCCCCCCCCAAAAAAAAAGCATGGCTGCTACACTAAGATTTTAATAAAATCCATTGACACCTTGATGAAAAGCCCCTCAACTCAACAGGCTCTTGTTCCGAATTTAAGAACCCATTGTGGACCTTGAGTCAAAAAGTTTGCCTACACCTGTCATAGCTCCGATCCACAATTGGGACAACTGCTAGAGAGGTTAAAATAAAAGAGAAAAGTGATGGTTGGCACAGGCAACATAATTTAATAATAATGAATGGTCACATATAGTATTTATTTCGCATTGCAAATAAAAATGTGCACTACATGGCCATAAGCTTCCCAATGCACAATATCTTGAATATTCGAAATTGCCGAATTGCAGCCAAGCAGCTATAACATAAATGTCTAACATTTGGATAGACAATCCAAGACAACCTGCCCCTCTCCATCATTTGGTATGGATGGACACAAATGGCCTACAAAAACCCTCAACTTCAACCTTCCTGATCACCTTTGGGATGAATATCCAGATCTTCTCATCCAACATCAGACTTTGACCTCACAAACCCTCTTATTTACAAATGTCCACAGGCACAATAACCATACTATGAATTGTATCCTCAAGGTGTGGGACAATTCCATATGATTTCTCATAAGCTTGTAATGGGATCTCCAACTCCTGTGTCATCGCCTATATCTGTGTGTTCTCTTGTGTTGCATCTCAACTCTACCTTAATGTACATAGCTGCATAATGTGTTGGTGCTATATAAATACAAGTTAATAATTATGATAAAGTAAGAGTGATGTTCACTAGTGTTGAGCTTGAATATTCGATTTTCGAATATTTAGCTCGAATATCGCTATTTCGCGAATATTCGCGAATATACAATTGGATATCCGGCGCGATCGAGATTTTTCGCGCTTTTATGCGATTTATTGCGATTCTGCGATCCCATTCATTGCAACGGATCGCGATTATATAATGGCGATGCGATTTTTTGAAACGGAAATGACGGATATTCTCCCAGACGAATATCCGAGCTCCACTGACTTGCATGCATTGCGCATATATGATCGCAATTGCGATTTGTAGATCGCAATTCATGTCCACAAGTGCGGATATTCGAGATTACGAATATGAAGTCGAATATTATGGCGGATATTCGCAAAATTATGCGAATTCGAATATTGCCTAGAAGCTCATCACTAATGTTCACACACCCATAAAGTGTATATGAGTTTTGAACACTCATTTATAAGTTAAAAGTGTATCTATTGCTAAGTTCCCAACCTGGGGTGCTAGAGATCGCATCAGCTGTGTCGGATGGGTGGTTGTCTATACCTGTCATGTTTTCCCTATCTAATCTTTGCAACGTCACTTCCGGCATAGGTTAATGTACTGTCCCCTCCCTACTATTTGCTGGTATCTGTACAATTGGGGGGGGAACTTATGAAGATGAGTAATGCCTCCTCCTACCTAAGTTAGCATGATTTTAAAATCCAGGAATTATCTGGGATTTATTGAAAATGGGAACTTTGATAGGTATGCTTGTGTCCTATGTTACCCCAAGGCAGAAGGTCACTTCCAAATGACCTTTTAACCTTCTGGCCTTCTGCCTGATTTAACTTGAGGTGAGTTTCTCAGCTAAACTCACCTGTCTGTCGGAATGAATGATTGCCCCAGGTAACTGGCATAGATGCTTCTACGTCCACCCCGATGACATCAGATATGCGCCATTGACCTCCATGTAATGGAAGAGGTGTCACTTTTTTAGAGCACAACTATGACGCTGTCAGGATCCAGGACAGAGGAGGTGACCAGGCAGACACACTGACATCCAGACATTGGTATGGGTTAACAAAAAAGGTTTATTGGACCAAACAGGAACAAAAGGCAGGTGCAAAAAGTCCAGGAGTGTTCAGGGTTCAGAGTCAGACAAGATAGAAGCAGGAAATCATATGAAATGCTCAGCAGCGTAATGTGGTTGAAGCACACTTATATATCCCTCTAACGAGGCAGGTGTGCTTCAACCCACACCGCACTTGCAGGAAGCCACCTGCTGGTGACTAGGGAACCTAGCCATGGAAAGCGCTAGCACAGCGCCACCAGCAGGTGGTACATGGGACAGCTGAGGCCCTCACAGATGCGTTTGGGGCCTCCCGGAGGTTAAAAGAACAAGCCACATGCGTAAGGCCCAGGTGGTTAATGCCTGTATGTGGGTAGGAGTTGGGGACCTGGCTTGTCTTACACACAGGCAAGGGGCCCCTTAAAGGAAAAAAGTTGGGAACCACTGGGCCAGATCATCTACCTTTTTCTCATTCAAATTTACTATTTCTAAAATTGGATTTTAATTGATACATGTTTGTTCTAGGTAATTTTATCTTCCCCGCTCCATTAAATAGAGGTTTTCAATTAGTTTCTTGGGAATCAGTGGGAGCCTTGCCGAGTTTGTGCCCACCCCGTTTATTAACGGCTCACAGAAGGAAGAAAAAACCTTTGTATAAATTATTTTTGATCCTCTTATGCTTAGTCTGGGGAGCGTTAAAGTAGTCATCTGTTTTCCCCACAGATGGGTTGTTTACAGGAATTGCTGCAGGGTTACATTACATGGTCAGTTTGGATGCAAATGGTGATTGTTCTGTTAGCTAAATAACAATTACTGTGAAAGTGCTGACATCCATTATATCAATTGTTTGAAATAAAATTAATGATTGCCCCAGGTAACTGGCATCGTTGGAAGCTATAGGCATATTATTCGCTCAGCCAGAGTGAGACAACATACCAGCATTAGAGTCCAAGTCAATTTCGCTGCCTTAGCAAAGGTTCTGCAAGCCCACCGGAAAACTTGCATGAAAAATGAAAGCTGAATTTCCAGCCGAGCAGCTGAATACACAACTGAAAGAAATGCTTTACCTGTCAAATGCTATACTTCTACATGGTTTCTTTGGCTCCCCTACCGGACCACATAGCCATACCATGAGAAGAAACTGCCATTGACTAGATTTATTGGCCAACTTCGTGGTGTGGCTTAGGGGGGGGGGGGTTCCACAGCATTGTGTGATCCGTCTGAACCACCTATGTTAAGCGCAGTGCTTGGCGGGGAGACCCAACAGAGCACATACACTTTACTTGCTCGGCAGATGATGTGTTCTCATGGCGTTAACAAAGTGGAGCAGCTTAAGTGTATGTGATCTGTCTGAACCCCCACCAAGCACTGTGCTTAACGTAAGGGGTCCACAAAACACCGTGGAAAACCCCAATCTTAAGACTCCTCATATATGACTGCAAATGGAAAGATGAGGAAAACACTAATCTAATTCTTGGGGTACCTTTAGGCCAGAACTATTAATATGCCAAAAAAACACGCTACTATTAAAAATACACTGAACCGTCTGAGAATAATTTTGATATTGTCTTGTTGTAGTTAAATTGGACCTATCACCTGCATGCATACTTGTAAAGATCAGTCAGAAGTGCCAATAATCGGGCAGAATGCAACTTAAAAAAAAGCAACTTACCTGTAATGGGGGATGCGATCCCCCCCCCCCACCTATTGTATACCTTGTTCCCCAACCTATTAGATTGTAAGCCCGTCCGGGCAGGGTCCTCTACTCCTCCTGTGTCATTACCTGTACCTGTGTGTTATACTGTGTTGTATCACCATTTTAATATATTGTACAGCGCTGCGTAATATGCTGGCGCTATATAAATAAATGTTAATAATAATAATAATGGGAAAATCCATTAATATGTCAGGTTTTTGTCTGCCATACATAAGTAATGGGATTGGCCAAGAATTTACCGACATGTCTACCCTTATACCTGGGTGGGGGTTTTGGACTGTTTTGGAGTGTTTAGGGCATGGTATTTGTCATGTTGATGATACCGCAGCCTACTAATTTAACCTCCTGAGCGTTAAGCCCAAGTGATTTTTTTACTAACAATACTCTCCCCAAAAAAGCCATAGGCATACTCACCTGAGCCCACGGCATTCCTTTGTATCTGCGGAATGCGACAATCTTACCAGGTCTGCCTCAAGACTCCATCTATGAGGCAGGGGTGGGTGCCGCCATTTACATCAATTTAAATGAGGGGGTGTCGCTTTTATTCAGCACATGTAAATGAATGTTGGAGAGATATTTGAAAAGAAAATGGGTCCCCTCGTGGTTGGGACTTTGATTGGAGTGTGGGAACCAAATCTAGTCAACAGAGATCATCTTTTCAGAAAATAGCATTTCATGTGATACAAACAGTTTTTTATTTGGACCCATAGTGTCCGTGAAAACGTAAAAACTATACTTATCACATTAAAAGTACAAATACAGTACAAATAGATACAATTTACACAATGCGCGGGATCATGCACATATCCTTATAATTTCAACGTAATGCGTGTGCCATATTCATTGCAGCATGTTTCACCACAACAGTGGCTTCATCAGGCTGCACACGCCTTTATGAAGGAATCTGGGAATCAGAAAGATTTGCACCATAAGAAGGGTATAAAATTATCTACCCTTGGAGAGAAATTTTGAAAAGCACATCACAGGCACCCCCCCCCCCC
>CM070042.1:13285744-13310299 GCA_036250615.1 Ptychadena robeensis
ATCTATCTATCTATCTAATTTTGTGTATAAATGCAAGTTTCAAAAACTAGAATTGTATTAGCCTGAAGAAGGGATTTGAGACATCCCAAAAGCTTGCTTTTTTAATTACTTCAGTTAGCCAATAAACAGTATCACTTGAACTACAAGTCTACTGTGAGAGACATATATTTACAGCTGGCGTACTTTATTGTTGGAGAATATATATACAGTCTGATCATTGTCATAATTATACAAGATGTATATTTAGGATTACTTAACAAACCTCCAGTGGTTTTCCCTCCATGAGAGGAACGGAGAGAGTTTGAATCAGTCCCCATACCTATCTCCCTCTGGGGCTGTCCCAGTACCCTAGTAGGGCATCTCCAACAGTCACATGTTGCAGGCTTGTGCTAATAGTCCAAGAGGCAGCTTTTCTTATAGCCTGTCTCCCACAGAGATTCTTCTAAAGGCACACTCTGGCCCCTCCTAGCTTATCCCCCCCCCCCCCCACCTTGGTTATCAGCACCACCCTCAGCATGGGCAATAACTAGGTTTCCCCATCAAGGAATCCGCTTAATGCAGGGGTGCCAATGGAGCCCATAAAACAGCGGAAACCTAGCTTAACCAGTTTACAATTTTTCCTATACCTACCCTGCTCAATTTTTAGAGGGAAATTTAGAACATGTTCTTTAGTGTACGTGCACTACAGGACAGTAGAGGAGCTGATAATGAGGAGAATTCTGGGGTGGTCCTAGGAAGATTTGCGCCCTGTGCGATGGGGTAGGATAGACTCTGTCCCAATCTGCTGAACAATCACCATACCCCCCTCCAGAAAGCATCTCTGGGGGGGGGGGAGGGAGGGTACGGAAAGCTCTGGGGGGGGGGGGGGTTGCTTCTGAGTTCCAGACCTCCTCCAGACGATCTTCTCTCTCCCCAGGTGACCATTCGCTGGGGGGAGGCATCTGACATGATGCCGCCTTGGGCAACCACCCATATTGCCCATGCCTAAAACCGCCACTGGCAGACCTGACTCTTTCTAAGATCATGGACCCAGATGTAGCTGCAGCTGTTGAAACCATCCTCCTCCTGCACTAGCTTGTGTAAGCTGTCAAAGCAGACTTCACCTGGTGTTCCATGGCCTGGTGTGAACAGAGGAGACCAGCAAACAACTACAGAGTGGCAGATGGTGTCTTCAGCCTCCCAGCGCCATGCACCATGTCAGGACTGCTTCCACCGTACCTGCTAAGAATAAATCTTTCTACACTCTCAAGGCTTTTGTATAACATTCAATAAAGAGAGACGATTACATAGGAAGAAATGTTCAGGCTGGCAGCTCATAAATCAACTCCTCGTTAATTAGTAGCTTTGTTAATTTCAGCAAAACATAACGTTTTCTTCCTCCTTTGGGTGCGTTACACTTCATCTTCTCACTGTCTCTGCTCTCCTCCAGTTTCCCTCCATGTTCTGCTCAAAGTCATGAAAGCAGATGTGAAATATCGGGGGGTTTATTAATAGTTTTTGGAAGATAGGAACACAGTGGCTTTCCCATTAGGACCTGGGTGAAAATTATTACATCTGCTTCTCCTGCAGGGCGACGACATAAACCATGGCTGACATAGCAAATTGTAGGGTTCCATCACACTACTACCAGTATTAATCTGGGTTAT
Organism: Ptychadena robeensis; assembly: GCA_036250615.1. NCBI lineage: Eukaryota > Metazoa > Chordata > Amphibia > Anura > Ptychadenidae > Ptychadena > Ptychadena robeensis. Next base: position 13,287,391 of record CM070042.1, read on the forward strand.
TATTAAACCATTTATTATGCTTATTTTAGAAAACATCAACATATTTGGTGCTATAAACATTGTAGAGTCCCTGATGCTAGAAGAACTACACGTTGCATGTTACTGGTATCGCTTCTTCATCCACTATAAATCCAGTTGATTATGTAATATACAACCAAGGCATTTTATAATTGAACTTTAATAAAAAAAATCTACTTGCCGTTTTAATCCATATCCATTTATATTTTGTGCATATTTTACTCCTCCATTCTAACTTTGCCCCGGGATGGGCTTTAAACTGATCAGGAATGATGTATAGGAAAGTGGTGGTACCCAGCCACTAACCCATAGGGGAGTAATTAGTGATGCTCTTTCTTTTTTGCGCTTTCAGTTTCAGGGCATATTCAGAGAAGCAAAGGTGAAGTGTGTGTAGATCCGCTAATAAAACATCCCGTCAGTTTTCCTAAATAGCCCTGCACAGAAGTCTGTGATGTGTAATGTATTATTAATGCTATATGCTGTATGGAGAACACGGATAATCTGCCTTCAGTTAGTTCTTGCGCATTTGTATGAATGATTTGGTAATTGCTGGAATCTTTTGAAGTTTAACAAGAAACCCTGTATTTGTTAGCCGGGGACATCGCTTTTTATGTCTGGTCCTCGGAGTGGGCGACTTCTGACATTTCTCAACAATATGTTTTATTGTAATATGTTAATGTATGGCAGTACATACAGTACACTCACTGTGCATGTCATATCATTGACCTATAGTGGAGTCTTTGGATACAAATCAATTTCAATTGTTATAATTTGGATTTGGCATATGTATTAAATCTTAGCTCAAAATAAGAAATTTTATCATTCAAATCATGAAACATGTACATAGTGGGAATGTTGTAAGATAGATATAGACAGCTGTCCGATCAGAATATTGTAGTCTTTTTTATTGTAATCACTTCCGGTGCCGGGCTTACTTCTCGGCTAAACTAGCAGGGATAGGGCGTTACTCTCCCTGCTAATGTCCCACCCCACTTGATAATGCTGATAATGTGTGGGTGGGACATTTCAAGAATCCTGGAAAAATCCGGGATTTCTTGCAGTCAGGATTTGGCTGGAAAAGCCACATTACAAAACTTGACTTTCCCGGCCAAAATGGGAAGGTTGACAGGTCTGCAACTGGAATCTTGTCTGAAGCACCAGGCATGTCCTCAGTTGTAGGAGAGAACTCTCCCACACTAATGTCTTCTGGTAAGAAGAGGACCTTTTTTATTTTATCTGTGAATAATAAACTATTTTCATTATTCCAGTTTGTCAGTGGTGTTGCACCTTCAAAGTCCCTTGAAGCTAGCCATTTTGTTTAAGAGTTATCTCAGAGGAGTGCCACAATACCATCTAAGTGGGACTCTTTTCTTGTTACTTGATCAAGTTGAGATGTGATGCAGTGAATTATGACTGCCCACGACAGCACAGCTCGGTTGGCACGTGGACACAGATGGTGTATCACATGTCTGCAGTCTTTTTCTGATTGGTGGGGACGGAAGGAGAGGTAATTTTTTCAGCTCAGATGACATAGTATTCTGGAGCCGGACTGGTGAAATGGCTGTTGAAATGTAAACAGGTAGCAGGGCCATACTGAAAGCTTACCAGGAAATTGTAGGTATAAGCCTACTTTTGTTTTGTATTAATGTCTTGTTGACTGTTAATATTACAGAGAACTTTAATAAAAGTTGTTTATTCATGGACACTTGTGTTCCTTAACTGTGTCTGTGATGATGTCATCACAACTAGCTGACTTGAATTTGACATGATCATAAAAAGTACAGCCACGGTGAAACTGACGGATAATGAGGATACAGCAATGATGCTGGCCGTTAATAAGAATACAGCAATGACGCTGCAAACGGGCTGCCTCTCCCATTGTTTAAACAAAAACATCAGAAATTGCCGTATTGACACTTTAATATAAATAAGTCCTCTATTGGTTTCTGTTTGGGCTCTCAAAAAGGTTTGCCGTTACTGTCCTAGGTTGTGCACCTCATATCCATGGTCCTATTGGTATGAAAGGAGCCAACTGTGTAAGTTATCCTGGGGTGGCACCAAGGAACTCATATTAATATACTGTGGTTTGGGGAACCACATTGTTTGTGGGCACCAAGTAGCAATAGTCTATAGGCTTTGACCTGGTTCTCTATTACTGGAGGTCTTCTCTTTGGAGGAGTCCCTGCCTATTACTGCTGGAGACCTGTCTCCAGTTTTGCTCCTAAGCCTAGTTTCAACCAGCTGGCCATAGTATTGCATATTGCACCCCAGGGGTTTCAGGGGATAGTTGCAGACTTTTCTTTACGACATGAGATCTTTGAATGGCCAGTACACTGGCTATAAAAAGTTATGTGCATAACAGCCTCTTACAAATTAAAAGCTAGTATGTAACCAGCAAATTCTTATTGAGTTTCTTTAGTGCTGGCAAAATATAATTCTTATTAGCCTTTAATATACAGTAACATAGTGTAGGTGTAAGACAGACACATAATACATTGTGGCATTACCTTGTGTAACTTGCTGTGCTTTAGGTCTGCGATATCTTACTACAAACACTTTCTGCTTTCCTTGTGCTTCCATTATAGTTCATCACTGTCCTTAACAGCATGGTAAAGGGACGGTGGAAAGTGCTGTGCAATAAAAGACACTGGAAGAAATGCTTAAAGTCTGTCGAGAGTGATTTTGGATATAAAAAACTATCCAGTCTTGTGATTTAAACAGCTCTGCCATACAGCCCAGCCATGCCTGGCAGTGCAGGGGATCTGAGCTTTTTATGATGCAATTACAGTATATCTTGAGGCAGAAGATTTGTTTTGTTTTGTACAGAGTGAGAATGGGTCAGGTTTTTTTGTCGTACTTTATTTAAAAGGTATAGAATATCATACAGATACAAAAGTGTTTACAGTAGATGTGTCACAAGAATAAACAACCAGAAGATAACCCCTTAAACTTAGACGTTACGCAACCTTCAACTGATGTGGTTGAGGTTTGTAGTGGGGATGCTCTTTTAGCCGTGGTGGTTAAAAGGGCACCTGCAGTAGAGGGAGAGGAGGATGGAACTGGCAGTTTGCCCTCCCCACACTAGAAGGGGGCATACCTGTCAAGTTTGGCCATTTAAAAACCGGGGGACGTACAGGAAGTGATGTCAGTGACGTCACTTCCGGTATATGGATCGTGGTTCTTCTGCGTTCCATGTACCGGATGTGACGTCACTCCTGGCGTACGCCGGCCTCTTAAGGCCCCCATACACGTGTCGTATTCGCACCGGATTCCGGCACGATCGATTCCGGGCGCGTGCACGCGAAACGATCGTGCCGGAATCGCATGCAGCCCACCTGGTCCGATCGTTCGCGTCCGATTGATCAAGGGCTCAGAATCGGATCCGACGGAGAACCAACATGTTGGTCTTTCTCATGCGATTCTGTCCGGATCAGGGGGAGTTTCCATTTGTGAGGTGGACAATCAGACACGGATCCGTCCCGGAATCCGTTGGACAAGGTGGTATGCAGCGATGGATACTCTTAATTGGCCGATTGATCACACCTGCGATTCCCGGCAGAATCGCCGGAATCGTTCGGATGATGAATCGATTGGACATGGAATCCGACCAGTGTATGGCTAGCTTTAGCTGAGCTAGGGAGAGGGCATTACTCTCCCTGCTAATGTCCGGGGTGGGACATTAGTAGGGAGAGTTACGCCCTCCCCCTGCTAGATCAGCTCAATTTCAAGAACCCGGGAAAAATCTGGGATTTCTTGAAATCTGGATTTGGCCGGGAAACCCACATAAAAACGTGACTTTCCCGGCCAAAACGGGAGACTTGATAGGTCTGGAGGGGGGCCCAGCGCAGAGTTTATAAAGGCTCCTCCGGTCAGAATTCGGGGACTCCATGTTCCTGTAAATGAAGAGAAGACTGGTGTGGAGTTGTGGTCCCCGTCTCCCTCCTGCCAGGACACCTCATTAAGGCTATGTTCTCACTTAAGCGATTTATTGCCACAATTGGCTCCCTGCGTTCTAATTGTGGGTGGACACGATATTAAAATTGCGTCCATTCATTATCTATGCACATGTTTTATTTTTTATAATGGGGACGATTTTTTTTTAGGTCATGAGTGAAGATCGCCTGGTCAATTGCGCCCGATCACATGAGCAATTGTGAGTGATCGTCCGCCCTGTGGGAACATAGCCTTAGGGTGGCTCCAGAGTAACACAAAGAAAAGTCAGAAAAGTCAGAAAGTCTTGGAAGGGAACCTGGCTACAGAAATCCCAACACTGGAGAAAGTGGGATGGCTTCCCCGTCCCCACATGGGGCCTCAGGCCGGAAGAGAGAGACTGGACCATTTGAGGTCAGCTTTGACCACGGTTGTGGTGCGCCTGCAGCCTTAGGCCGGAACTTTTAATCTGTGAGACTTTACCCTTCCTGAGCTGCAGTGCAGTGTAATCACAACACTTAGAATAATGCCAAAGCTTTTCTGATCATTCAATATGAATTGTAATGGAATGTCAATATGGAATTAGGAAAAGTGACCTGAGGAACTGAATGCACAAAGTGCCAAAGGGACATTAGTCAAAAGGGAAGGTGTTAGTGCCCATAAAAAATGTCACATTCTACCTTCTCAGTCCTTTGTGGGCATATCAAAGAGAGGAGATCCATTCTGAATCTTTTCTGATCTTCTTATAATTAAAAAGGACTTTGCTCCTAATTATTGAAGGTAGAGATACCTGACATTCCTATATTGTGCCAATATGAATGGGAGGTCTATAGACTGTTAAATGAACTCCAAGTGTCAAAAGAACATTAACCTTCTGAGCGTTCTCCCCGAATTAACTCGGGCTGAGTTTCATGCATCATGAAACTCAGCCCGAGTTAGCCGGAGGAACGCCCGAGGTCTCGTCGTCTTCTGACGATCTCGTCACCAGTGACGCGAAGGGGGCGGGGGTAGGCGGCGCCATAGACCTCCGTCAAACTGGAGGGGCGTCGCCTTTCTTCAGCAGAAGTCCGGCATCTCCGGCAACGCCGGACTTTTGTTTACATCCCTGAGCTGAGCTGGCAATCACGGCGAGCATATTGAGCTCCGCCGCGATTGCCCGTGGCACGGTTATAAAAAAAACCGTGCCACGTGGCAAACGCTCAGAGGGTTAATGAGGATGATGATGCCCATTACAAATGCCACTTTCTATCTGTGAGTCCTGCATGGGATATTCCTGTACCTGTAAACAGCTTCTTTTGTGCATTGGCACTCCATTATATCGGTTTGACATAATATAAGAGTGATGGGGATCGTTACCTTCTCCTATAAGTTGGACCTGTATGATCTAATCGAAGGAAGATCTGGGAAGTATATATCAGCTTTGCAAACAAATAAAAAATGAGGTGTCATCGTGGAACAGAGATTTCTCTGAACATCCTGTTCTGTACTATATTATCAATATATCATCAATAGCTTACAGCAAATTTCTCCTAGTTTTTCATGTATGGTGAGATGTTTTATCTCCTCTTGCATATTTTAACTTATATATTACACAATAAATGTTGTGCATTCTCTTTGTGCTGCACCCTTGGCTTCCATCACAATTTCCATTAATTTCCATGTGGGTGGATCAGTGGCTTTTCCTTCCTTTTGCTTCATTCTGAATGCAGTGGTCATAAAGCACATAATGCAGTGGTCAGGAGTATATATTGCACATAAGGCAGTCGCCAGGAGTATATACTGCACAGAATGCAGTTGTCAGGAGTATATACTGCACAGAATGCAGTGGTCAGGAGTATATAATGCACAGAATGCAGTGGCCGGGACTATATAATGCACAGAATGCAGTGGTCAGGAGTATATAATGCACAGAATGCAGTGGTCAGTGGTACATAATGCACAGAAGGAGTATGTAATAGAATGCAGGGGTCAGGAGTATGTAATAGAATGCAGAGGGCAGGAGTATGCGATAGAATGCAGAGGGCAGGTGTATGTAATGCAGAGAAAGCATTGGTCAGGAGTATGTGATATAATGCAGTGGCCAGGGGTATGTGATAGAATGCAGAGGTCAGGTGTATGTAATGCATAGAATGCAAAGGTCAGGAGTATGTAATGCACAGAATGCAGTGACCAGTAGTAAATAATGCACAGAATGCAGTGGTCAGGAATATGTAATATAATGCAGTGGTCAGGAGTGTGTAATAGAATGCAGTGTTCAGGAGTATAAAATGCACAGAATGCCGTGGCTAGGAGAACATAATGCACAGATTGCAGTGGTGAGGAGAATGTAATGCACAGAATGCAGTGGTCAGGAGTATATAATGCACAGAATGCAGTGGTCAGTTGTACATAATGCAGGTCAGGAATATATAATAGAACTCAGTGGTCAGGGGTACATAATGCACAAATTGCCGTGGTCAGGAGTATGTAATGCACAGAAAGCAGTGGTCAGCAGTATATAATGCACAGAATGCAGTGGTAAGGAGTATGTTATACACAAAATGCAGTGGTCAGGAGTATGTTATACACAAAATGCAGTGATCAGGAGTATGTAATAGAATGAAGTGCTCAGAAGTATGTAATGCACACGGTGCTGTGACAGGAGTATGTAATGCACACGGTGCTGTGTCAGGAGTATGATATGTATAGGATGTTGTGGTCAGGAATACAGAGTATGCAAAGGTAGGCATACATGCCTCGATTCTTGAGGGACAGACAGAGGTGTGATGACATCATAACGCTGCAGCAAGCCCTCAGAGGATCGGCCGGCACCCTTTGTGTGCCGACATTACTAGGACAATGGGATCGGATGGGAATCTACAAGCACGGGGTAGATTAAAGGGACATGTAATGCTGTTAATTCCCTTCATGAGAATCTTCTGTTTATGTGGTGATTGGTACATCCTGTTGCCCTGAAAGTATTAATGCAATGGCATTTAAATAGGAAAAAAAGTGTTAATTTTTAAAATTTGAAAGTCTCTGTATAATTTACAATCGGCGTTGTAATTGGATTGTTAAAGTGTTTTTAACTGTGTACACATTTTGCAACCTCTGCTACTGTTAAAACTGTAATTCAAACCGGCCACTTGATAGAATGCAGCTTTGGGTGGCTTCCCGTGCTGTGAATTTGGCACAGAGCTCTGGCAGAGAAGCGAATCTCTGAGTTGTCATCTTCATGTCCTTGTGCGTTTTGTTAAGATTTATTTGGAAATGCATGTTCCCTTTTGCTTTTGTTTATTGCATTAGCAGGACGCCTGCAGAGGGTAATTAAATGAATATGAAGATTAATGGAACCTTACGCATTTCTAGTGATGATATTGACGGTTGGGAAATAGTTTTCCTCGTGGTGGCACGATGCCCTTTCCTCTTGTTTTTTGCTGCCAAGGAATACATTGTGCTAAACCATCACGTTAGACAGTTAAATGTCCAGGCCAAGGGTGGACATACCTTGACACCACATGTTGGTTTTTGCAGCACAAACACGGACACAGTGATGCTGCTCCTTGCCAAGTTCCTGGTCCCCAGGTAGAGCGATTAGTAACTCCTGAGTAGCTAATGGCTCTTAAGTCTTTAAATTATTCTTGGAGCTATCCCAGCATGTGAAATATTTAAGCTTCTCTTCTTTATCACAAGCAGTGTGGAAATTAATGTTTTATTGAAGATGTGCAGTGTGGCGCAATTCAATTTCCATAATCTAAGATTGTATTATCCTTTTTACAAGGCAGTAGCCAGACAACTGCTATAATACATATATTACCTACAGAGCAGTAAGATCTGAAACCTACTAGTAATGGGTGAACATCAGCCACGGGCGTTCATGAACAGGCGAATCGGACTTGAGTAAAAGTCCAACGTCTGCATGTTTTGAGAGAACTCCCAGCTCCAGTGTCCGTCGACGTCTACAAAATTATCTTGATGATCCCTGTGTGGCTGATGTGGCCAGCAAAAGGATACCCACACCACCGGCATCTGTCAAGACAATTTTTAATCTAAAAAATTAACTTCACTGGATGGATCTTTTTAAGATCGCTGCATGGCTGCTTTGGCTGGTGGGGGCGGGTCGAACACCTGTACTTCACCTGCGAGAAGACATCTACAATCTAACCGACCGATTCAATTCAAACACATAAAACTGTGATATAGTCAGGGGTGCGCGTAAGTGGTACTCGGGTACTCAAAAACCAGCTATGTGTACATGCTTTATGGTTAGAAAGCTCATATGCATACTAACAACTATCTGAATATGAGCTTTGTTACCATAATGCAGGTACGCAGAGCTAGTTTTTGGCCCCTTTTGAGTACCCGAGTACCACTTATGTGCACCCCTGCATATAGTTTTGTTTGCCTGATGTTAATGATATGATCCATTGACTCCTACTACTTCCCTTGGTGAAGATAGGGAAATAAGTAATTGATCCCCTGTTGATTTCATACGTCCTCTGACAAAGAAATTACTAGTCTATAACTGAAGTGGTATATTTATTGTAGCTGTGAAAAAAAATCATCAAGTCAGATGTTTCAAGAAAAAGACAACCTTGTCAGATTAAGGCCAACATCCCAAACTAGTAGATATATACAAACAAACACGAGGGAAATTCCCTCTCATCAAATTTCTCCCCACAAGGGGGATACCGTACTTTAAAGGCCACATTAACACAACTCTTAAGAATCCATGTTTTATTATAAGAAACGCATAATTACATTGCATTGTAAAGTTTTTCATGTAAAAGTGCATTGCAATGAGTTGAATCAGTATTTGATCTCTTATCATCTCTTACCATCAAGATTTTAGGCTCCTGGTTGTCTTTACTTTCTAGTAAAGGAAGAACAACCCCTCTAAGGGAGTGCCTGTAAGAATACACCTGGCTACAGAAGCAATCCTTCAGATTCTAAATGAGGCACCATGGCCAAAATAGCTGTCCGAGGGTGTCAGGGACACGACTGTAGACCTAAACAAGGCTGAACTGGGCTTTTCTGGCCAAGAAGATGGGTAAGAAGGCAACAATAGTTGGTATGTTAGTTCGTTAATGAATGAGACACAAAATAATTGTGAATTACTTCGTACCCCAAAGCACCTTGGATCACTAGGGTAACAAACACTGGATCCAATATGTGGACGGGACTTTTAAGGCAATATCGTAGACAAATTATAGCACAATAATGTGTTTAGTAAAATTATACAGTAATTTTAATCAGTAATATGCACATATAGGCAAAAGAATCAGAGGAAAAAAGTTTGTTTAACATTACAGTTTGTAGATTAGAATCTCGATGCGTTTCGCGGTATACGTCGCTTCTTCAGGAGATAAATCTATATTTTACATCGGTAGTATACTGTGAACATAAAGAGAGATCATATTACAACCAGCATTGAATTAATTCCAATTTTTGTACCCAATCGGTACAGTATTATGGGTATAGTTTTACATTGTTTCTAATTAACATATTATGTTATAACAGTACTTCACCTGTATAGGGGTTAATACCCTTGTAAATCACATGGAGTTCATGTGGTCTGGAAATGTATGCAAGATCTCCCCTAAAACTACATGGGGGGAGGGGGCTTTTCAATGATCTCAGGACTACAGGGACCATAGTCACTAAGGGGTGGATGGGTATTCCAGCATAGCAATGACATAAAACACACAGTCAAAACAAAAAATTAATGGCCTGAGAAGAAACACATTGAGGTCCTATAATGGCCTTATAGAACTTATACCCATAGAAAATCTGTGGAGAGACCTGTTGGCCAACCACAAGAAACGTCTGACCTCTGGAGTGCCAGCAAGAGTTATGCCACCAACTACCAAGTCATCTGTGACTTACAGCTGATATTCTCCTTTATAATTTTTACCAGAATTAAGTAAAGACAATTGGAATCTTGCCAGTTGATAAGGGATCAAATATTTCTTTCTTTCTTTATTTCTTCTCAAAAAAATATTTCTTCTTACTAATCATGCACATCCATCTGTGACTTTAGTGCACTGGGTTTGTGAGTGAGTATCAAGAGTGTCTCCACCACTTCAATTTAGCGAGCTCTTAGAAAATATTCATATTCATGTATGCTATTGGTGGAACTGCGGGGGGGGGGGGGGGGGGGGGGACTTCTTCTTCTACTCCAATAGAAATCCCTCCTGCACCCATTCACCCCCCTGGTATGCAGTATAGACTGTTCAGATCTCCATGTGGAGGTTAGGTGCCTGTGTCTGGGATGGAGCCCGCAAGATATGCGTGCAAGGGACGGCACACATTTTCCGCATAGCGGTAGAAATGGCCCTGGTCCTCATCATAAGGGTGTGTGAGATCTGAGATGAGAGGTAAATTTTTTAGAGTGTTCTGTCAAGTTCCTAAGCTGGCCATACACCTTTAGATTTCTCTGTCAGATATCCTTTAGATCTACCATCAACTATGTAGTATAGGTTCTGCTGTGATTGAACACAGGTAGACTTGATGGTTTAAAAAGTCCCTCATATTATATGCTTTTTGGTAAAACAAAAGGAGATCTAAAGGAAATCTGACAGAGAAATCTAAAGGTGTATGGGGGACCATAGCCATGTTGAGTTTGCTACCAGAAAAGATGCATCCTTCTACCCTTCCAGGTTTGGCTTATGTTTGCGCCCGATGACATGAAAATTTGGAGCTGGTGTTGATGTCTTTCTACAATCATAAACATTGAGTTATACCGAATTATAACCATTTGACTTTTGCTGTTGACGTTGCTGATTTATCGGTAGTTGTTGAGCGGCAATGACTGACACTTTATAGGTAATCCTAATAAATGACTATTTATTTTCCTATTTTTTGCTATATAAGTGATAAAAATGTTGTCTAGGTAGCATGTCTTTTAATCCATCATTACCAACCCTAATTGTATTTCTCCTCTTCTTGCATCTATCTATTTTTTTCAATCTCTATCTCTTCTTCCCTGTAGGGTGATTGTTCGTGATGAGCACTGTTTCCCAAAGTTGACAAATGTCTTTTACTTGATGCCATCTCTCTCTCGCTGCATGACCTTGAGGGACTGGCTTCATCCTTTTCTGTGTTAAATAATTAGTTTGCAAGCTGCTCCCATTCCTGGTGTGAGATGTGAATGTGGGGTGTGGTAAAGAGAGACACACACAGTGTCTGAAAACTAAAAATACCTAGTTTACAGTGGTAAACAAGGAAGTCATGCTGTACATGAAGCAACTGTAAAATATGGGAACCATGGAGTACTGCTTATGATGCCATTGGTTTATTCGCACAGAGTTTCTTCACACAGCATTAGGTGAAAAAGTGGACCTCATATTAATAACCTAGATCAGTGGTGGGCAACTGAGTTGATATGGAGGGCCACAAGTGCGGCCCTCGGCATCACTTACGGGCCGCACATAACATCAATCTAGACCCAGCAGGTGGTGGACCAGATCCCAACAGGCAGTCAAAACCCGACAGCATTTACCCCCCCCCCCTCCTGCCCTTTAAAGTGCTTAGTGAATAAATATAATTTAAAAAGGTATTTGTGCAAAAAAGTGCATCATCTATTGTAGGTTTGTGTCTCATTTGTTTGCATTATGTGCATCACTGTGACCACCTAGTGTACAGTCAACTCCCATACATTCCTCCCATTAAAGGGCTTGTGTGCAAGAGGTACATCTCCCCATGTATAACGTGCTGCTGTACCACATTGTTCTGAATGGTTGGCTTAACTTAAACGCCAGTGTGTGCCAAAAGAGAAGGGGATCCCCCAGCAATGGCAGATCGCCAGCCGTGTCCTTTCTCCAAATTTCTTGGTGCCCGCCCCTCCGACCACCGCTGCTCACAGTGAGGTGGGGACAGTTATCTCACCCCCTCATAGAGGCGGATATGGCACTCAACACCTGTTGGGAGGCATTGATTATTCCCCCACACGCGTCCAAACAAGCGCATGGGGCGACGGCATCGTGGGCAGATGACGTCACCACGTATGTCACGTGGGATGACGTCATCCGCGCGAGACAACCGCCGCATCCCCAGTGATGCCGAGGGTTCCAATGGTCACAGCTGCCATTTTGCTTCACCCAAATAGGGTGTACCTGAAGCCACTGGTTGGCTGATGTGAACCGAAGAGGGGTGGGCACCAAAAAAGACGGAGACCAGGATCACCAATGACATTCTAAAAAGAAATAATTAGTTGAATACATTTTTAGTTTTATTCAGGAAGAGAAGGGGACCTGTTCATTTCATTCATCTGTAGTCCTTTACAATGATTTCTTTCACATACATTAATATTTTACAATTAGAAAAAACAATTTATCCTTTTTGGTCTATATATCTTGTTCTCTATTATTGAGGGATCGGTCTTCTAGTGAGCTCAGAATGTGTCAAGAACTGGTGCCAAGATTATAGCTCCAGTACTTATGGATTTTTTATTGCTCTAAAAAGGGTTTGCAGCTGATTATCTCATTTAAGCCTGGAGCTATGGTCGCCTTCAGCCTCTGAATCCACTGTGTTTCAATCTGCAGAATTCTTTTGTTAAAGTCTCCCCCTCTCGAAGATTGTTTTACCCTTGCCAATACCGTAAAGTCAATGTAACATGTATCTGCCTTGTGTTTTAAAACCACATTGCTATTGGGGTTACAATCGCTCCATTTTTGATATTATTCACATGATCATAAATTCTTTTCCTGAACTGTCTCTTTGTTTTTCCCACGTAAAATGAATTACATTTACAATATATGACGCCTTCTGTCTCACAATTTGCAAAAAAACTTGGGTTTATGAGTCTCCCCATTTGGTAAAGTAATGACGTAGGATTCTTTTACCCATGGACACTGAGCACATTCCCCACATCTATGGGTGCCCATTGTTCTGGGTTTTGTTGTTGAAGCTAGTTCGAAATGGCTGTGTACCAGTTTGTCCCTAATCGATGGAGCTCGTTTAAATGTGACCTCAGGTCTCTTTTTCACAAAATTCCCCACTATGGGGTCACCTGTGAGCCAATGCCAGTGTTTCTGAAGAATTTGTCTTATTCTTATATGTTGGGAAACTTAAAGTAAAAATTTGGACTTGATTGAACTTTGGACAAAATTGGACTCAATTTATGCAAAAACTATTGGTGTTAGATCAATATTTTTTGTATATCTTCAATCTCTTCATCTCCAGCAAGTTTGATGATACCATGCTCATGGGCTTTGCAATTAACTCACAATGTTGAACTAGTGAAATTTACAAAATAATATTGACCATCTTTAGCAGCAACCTGGAAACAGTCAGGTCCATAAATATTTGGATATTAACACAATTCTATCATTTTGGATCTATACACCACCACAATGGATTTGTAATTGGGGAAGAAGGAATGCAGAGTTGCTAATGAGTAAGGTGAGACTTTGGGTCTCCTCTCCTCTACTCTCTTCCCGAGGTGAGCGTGCGGATAGACATCTGGGCATCGGAAAAAGATTTCTGATGCCCACATGCTGCCCCCGACGTGATGCCGCCCTGGGCAATAGCCCAGATTGCCCATGCCTAAAACTGCCACCTGACCATGGACTCTTTAATCATTGCGTTGTGAACTAGAAATCTTTTTTTTTATCTCAATAATTCTTTCAATGCGTTATAATAAAAAAAAGTTTTTTAATTAAACAATTTTCAAATGATCCATTTTCGATAAAAACAGAATAGTGAAAGGGAAAAAAAATTGTGAAAGATAAAAAATTGTACTCGACTACGTTCAGCCTTACACCGGCGGATCGGCTCGGCGCAATGAAGACAGACCCGTCCGCCGAGCAGGTAATTCTATCTGTTACGCTGGGACGTCCCGCTAAGCGTGTATGCTAAGCGGAGGGGTCCCAACGCAATGGAAACAAAGCCTTAGATGTCATCCCCTTAGGCCCCAGGGAGTTTTATTTGGATATTGTAGCCATATAAGAAATTCAGGTGGAAGCCAGGACACACCCTCTTGGAACTGCTTAAAAAAGGTAACATAAGCTGCCCTGTGCATCTCGAAATGGGTTAATACTGTGTAAAACATGAAAAAAATATATATATTTCCCCTCGGTCATTGGGGAAAGAGATGTAATGTTTTGACATCTGCTCCACAGGATCTGAAGCCCGTGGGATCAGATGTTCTACATTTACAGCAGGAAAATGTGCTGTTGTCAGAATCAGAATAAAATCTGTAAATGGACAATTCAATAAATAAAAAGCTTGTCCTTCCCCTATGTTCCTGTCTTAAAGAAATCCCTTGATCTAAGTAAAGGTCTGACAGAAGTCATAACTCATTTGCAGCCTTGCCTCATCAACTGCCATTTGACAGACCAGATTAAAACTGTCTACCTGGACTTTACAATTCAAGGAAATGTTTTTTTTTAAATGCCAGACTTTTAAATAGATCATATCTTAGTTATACAGCTTCAAGCAAGAAGTCAAACCCGAGGATCTGCGTATGCTATCTAGGACACATACTGATGTTTGAAGCTGAAAGAGCAATTCCAGGCAACACATCAAAGTCCGTAGTGAGCTACTCATGCTATCCAACAAAACGCTGCATCTATTACTAAACATGAAAAGTCAGTCTGTCCTTTTAAGTTTTGTACAGTTGTCTATTATCCAATGTAGCTAGTATGCAGAGAGCATCTCACAGGGTCACTGGGAGTATACCACCATCTCTGTTGCTGGCTCATAGTGATGAGCGGCATAGTCAATATTCGAATTCGTGATATTTCACGAATAATTCTACTAATATTCGATTCTATATTCGGAAAATCGAATATTCGCGGTATGACCATGTATTGCGAAAATCATATTCGCATTGCGAAAATAATATTCGCATCGCAAAAATCTTTAAAATGAATGGTCACATGCTATGTTTATTTTCGCAATGCGAATATTATTTTCGCGATACATGCCCATATTGCGAATATTCGAAATTGCGAATATTCGCCGACATATTCGAGATATTGGCGAATTCTCGAATTGCCGATATTCGCGAAAAATATTCGGCATTCGAATATTCGAGCTCAACACTACTGGCTCACCATCAGTCTACAGCTCGCACTTCCACTCACCTACTATTACATCACAACTGCAATGCATCCCATCGGACTTGCTCCCACATTCAATCTTGTGTACCCATCTTCCTCTCTTCCCTTAACCTCAACAGCTATCCCCAGACCCATCACCCCTACCTATTGTATATATCGTTTGTTAATGTATGTTACCTTGTTTTGTCCTTCAACCTTGATTTAATGTACAGCACTGGGTCTTTTTGTATGTCATTCAAGCAAAGAGCGTGTAGTTGATGTGTTAAGGTAGCCATAGACACCTCTATCTATGGCAGACCTTTAGCAGACTGATTACAGTGTGGTGACGTCACCACGCTATGAGCAGTCTGCTAAATGTCGGACAGGAATCCTGTGTGTTCCACTGACGGCTTTTTTTCAACATAACTCAAGGTGGGCTCCCACATAGTTGTGGCAGGTTGGTTGGAGCACGCAGGTTGGTCTGCTACAACTATGGCCGGGAGTCTCCCCGTCTATGGGGGGCTTTAGGAAACTCCTCTCCTGCATAACTACCCCTGAAAACTACGATGACCCGCACGATCCTATCTTGGTGACGTCATTATGATGTCACCACACTGTGCTTGAGCGTTCATCAATTGAACGGGAATCTATGCCCACCAGATCCCCGTTCGCTCCTCGATTCCCATCCAAAGCAATGGAAATCTAACAAAGATTTACCAACATGTTATTTCCCTGTTCGATCGAACTGTCTTTGAGTGGAATCGATTTATCCCACTTTAAGACAGGGTGGCCTCAATCGAGGATTATTGACATTATCGATCATTATTGATGGCCGAATTTTCCACATGGCAGACAGTTCTGCCGCGAACATGGATGTTCGCACTCCTAGCCAGCGAGCAGTGTGGGTGTTTGACCCACCCGTTCGTCCGCGAGAAGGACCTCACTGTTCTTCCACCGGCAGGATCGGGAGCAGTAAGATACCACCGGAGGAAGAATCTTTTTGCTTCTTCTAGTGAAAAGCCGGCTCTGAAAACCGGTAGTGATGTCACATCCGGCAGTCGGAACCAGGAACTATGCATTCTAGGTACCGGATGTGACATCACTGATGTCAATTTCATTTTTTCCGATTCAAATTCCCCGCTAAGAGGTGAGGAATTTGAATCTGCCCGCAAACAGGCGAACCTGGCCGAACTTCAGCCATCACTATCGATCATGTGGGCCATCGATTAAATGGGTATTGACCTGTGTATGGGGACCTTTACCATGAGTACCTGAGCAAGTAGGCTTCTTGTATGCATTTTAAATTCAAATGAACCTAACCTACCTTTTGACTATCTTCTTATCTTGGAATCTCCAGAAAAAAAAATGAAGCAGTGAGAGATCTGAGAATTTCCATTAACTGTTGCTCTCTGTTGAATGTGAAGTTGAGATAGCAACTTCGAAGCTGTCAACCTCTTATTACTGTGGACCGGTACACAGAAGATCAAGAACTATTTGTCATAGAAGTTTAAGAAGAGAAAAGATTGCCCAAAATATTAGGGACATGCTAAAATTAACCCCCTAGCGCTTCTGACGCTCCATCTCGTCCAGCGCTTTCCTGTCAGTATTGCAGTGGACGAGATGGAGCCGTCAGGCAAAGATCAGAGGCCGAGCAGCACATTCTCACTGTTCTGTGCTGTCCCGGTGGATCCGATCCACTTAGCTGGCTTCTTCACTGAAGCCGATGTCAGCCCCCCCCCCCCCCCCCCCCCCCCGAGTGACGTGATGACCACCAGTGTGATTTCCAGATGTGCTCTTTGAAGTTAACCCTTTCAGAGGGTGCCAAAGGGCATTGTATTGGATACAATTGTATCCAATACAATTCAAAGTAAAACAAAAATTTTTATTATAAACAAAACATAATTATGAATACACACTGTTTTGAAATCTTTCATATTAAATAAGTATTTAAGAGATTTTATCATTCCAATGATACCTTTTATTAATTTTTTTACATAATTGTGTTTCAAACATTATTATAGTCAGGATGTCTACTAGACCCTTGTACGGACATGTTTTGGGAAGTGACAGGCCTACAACATTAAAATATTCCATTACAGTCTATGGTGCGCTTTTGGTACGGAAATTTGGACCTTGCAAGAGTGCTAGGGAGGTTAAAGGAATGATTTAGCTATGCGTTAGTAAATATTACATTACAATAATGATTAAGTGTTGCCTATGTACAGATATGGATATTGTAGTTCATTGTTGTTGCTGTTTGTTTCCTCGGAATTTCGATAGGCATTGCTGTGCTTCATGAACCTCCAAAGAACTTTGGGTGGGATAAACACTCGCCTAGCAGGCAGCTTTCATAATAAGTCTCTGCTGTCCACAGGCATTTACACAGCTATGGAAATAAAAGAGAGGCCGCTCCATAAATGATCAGTTTCTCAGGGTTTATGTTTTATAGCTGCAAGTCTGGAACTGAACAGCTTTGCCTTCATTTGTAAGAACCTCTTACACTATTCCTTCAAATTTACAAATAAAAATTCTCTCAAGAGCACAATTGTAGAGGAAACGACAATACTTCAAACTATGAGAAATAATGTAGTGTTTGTAGAAGTTATAGTTCAAATCTGGAGATTGGGCTGGCCACGACTCTTCCTATTCTAGGTGTGGTGGTCCTCCATCAAGACACTGATTCTCCTGGCTCACACATGAAGCAATGTCCTGCTGGAAATACTTATCTGAGTTGGGGAATATAGTTTTAGAAAATGAATTGAGTGTTTTTAGAGTATAATCCTGTGTATGTCTTGATTAATGCACACTTCACATAGACATATAGGCCTGATCATCATGACCCTCCTCTATATTGCAACAGTTGATGGCATACACTATGGGTTCTAGGCTTCGTCTTCATCTAACCAAATGTCACAGATCGCAATACAGCTCAGCGATCCATGACTAGTAATGTATCTGCAGAGACGCAGCAGAGCGATAGGCGGGAGCGGGGCGTGACCGGGCGTGATGGCCACTGAGAGTGACAGATGCGGGGGACAGGAAGGGGCGGAGTCAAGAGGGTGGAATTAGGCTTTAAGAAGGGGCGCTTACAGGAAGTAGGCCTCTTTGGACTTTCAAGCACCCACCCTCCCTGTGTTTTGTACTATTTTGATGCTATTGTTTTGATTGCTGTTTGTATTTTGCTGTTCTTATGTATTTGTCGCAGCAGGCGGGACCTCGGCAGTGCCTAAAGTAATGTTAAGTTAAATTGTAGGGTGACGTGCTTATTTAGGGAGAGCAGTCATCATTATGGGTAAATTGTATGGAGGGCTCAGGCCCTAAGTTTGGGATTATTTCACCTGTTTAACAGGAACTTTATTGGGAAGTTGGATGTACCCACTGTGCTGGCTCTAAGGGCAAGTGGCTGGTACGGACGGTGTTGAGAAAAGTTATAAGAGTTATAAATGTTATTTATGATATTTAAATATAATATTTAATGTAACAGTTTATTGAGTTATTTATATCAAGATTGGCACTGTCGGGGGGGGGGGGGGGTTTAAGCATTTTGATAAGCTGTGGCCTTTTTCTATGTAACATCCACTTTAATACAAATCCAATCGAAAGAAACTATTTGTGTGGTGTTTTTATTTCAAGGGGGTTTTGGTTAATGGAGGGTAAGCAGGCAGCTCATCACTGCCCGGTCATGCCACGCTTCCCAAACACGGACATGAACCTATCGAAGATTGCTCCCTATGCTGGTGGTAGTGTAGCGGCGGGCTAGTGTAGTGTGTGTAACCACTCACGCAGCCAGATTCTTTAAGGTGGATGTCCTCTAGCCGATTACCAGGTTCCGCTTGCAGCCCAAATAACTCTAGGTCCACGCCAGCAGATGGGGGCTATTTACAGTTTTTAAGGGATATTTACACGCTTTCACGCCATCAACCAGAGGCAGGGATGGGGTTCAGGCATAGGAAATATGTTAAAAACTGCTGTTGCTCATGAGTGGCTGGACCATGTGGCTGGGTGTTGTGGACCTTCTCTAGGGTGTACCACTGGAGGCCTGTAGTTCTCTTCTGGAGAAGCCAGGTACAATCCAGGGAGAGCAGGAAAAGCCCAGAAGCTTCTCAAGGACTTCTATTTATGTCCTAGCAATGGGGCAGGAATAAGGCCTGTACTGGGCTGGACTATATTTGTTACATTTTGGAGGGAAGGAATAAGTATACACCCAGACAGAAAACATGGTACAAGCTTTTTGTAAACAACAGGTGCAACCCTTGTCAGGGAGACACACACATTAAATGGCATATACAGCATAAACAGTATTATACAGTCCTTATAATACACAATACATATATACAGTCTACGTTTCTCGGGCCACTACAGTAGTAACTATGGGACTTGATGTGGCTCCTGTTACCCTGATCCCTCTGCTGCATGGTTCTGATATCTTCTCTAATAAGCACTCCTCATCCCTCACCTGGAAGTCCTGACCAAGCAAGTCACATTACCCTGTATATAAGGAAGAAGCTGGCAGGTTGAAGCTGCCTGAACAAGGAGATCTTCTAGTCTTTGCTACCCAGGCTCCTACTATTGCGGTTTTGTTACTGACCCTTCGATCGTCTTGATTTTGCTGTTGCCAGCTGCCCTGACTTTTTACTTTTTACATGCATGTCATTTTGCTTCGCCTCCGTTTGACGATTTTTTTACCTTGTTTTGGACTTTCCTGCTGTCAGTGAGTGTAGCTAAGGGACACAACCTGGAAGCTTCCCTCAGCAAAGACTACTGGATGCCTCCTTAGTAGAGATGGTCGAATTTTTTTCAAAAATTTGACCATTTCGCTGGTTTCGACTTAATTTTTAAAGCCCCTGAGCATGGTATCATCACCAAACTTGCTGGAGATGTAGGGAAGGGCTTGGGGTACACTCCAAAAAAGAAAGTATGTCTCTATCACAAATTTTCTCACAAATTAAGTTCAAATTCAAGTAAAAATTTCAAAAATCGGAATTTCGACTTTAACTTTGAACTTAATTTATGCAAAAACTTCATGTGCTAGAGCAAACCTTTTTTTTTCAAATGTTCCTCCAACCCTTCTCTACATCTCCAGCAATTTTGGTGAGGATACCATGTTCAGGGGCTTTGCAATCAGCTCACAAATTTAGCAAGTCGAAAAATTCGACCATCTCTACTCCTTAGAACCTGTCAATTTAGATACAACAATAGTACATTTATCTTAAAATGAGTGAGTAGATACAAGATTTACACTTATATCATGACTGTTGACTGTACTATACTGTGTTGATTTGTATCCATATATTTTAATCTTACTTAGATACTGTATACTGCACTGTGAAACCCCTGAGGAAGCGGACTGCCGCGAAACGCATCGGGTCGTGCAATATCTATTGTATTGTAACATTCTTGTATGTACATATAACAGTATAATTACCTGTATAACATCATAACTACATAATGTACAAAAATTGAATATCCTGCTTTGCAGTGGTTTTTTAATAATTGAATAAAAGAATACTTTACATCTGTGCCTTTAAAGTCCCTGTGTCCCTGTCTAGGGAGATATCTTTGGAAAGCGTTGCATTTCCTCTATTTGCCTATTTAAATTGGGATGTGGCACAGGCATACTTGGTTTGGATGGATGATCATGTTTGGAAATAATGGGGGCCTCCTTAGACTCTGCATCTTGGTCTACACTTGCCTGTTGGCATGTGGGTCCACTGTTCCCATGGTTTACCTATGAAACCAAAAGACCAGTTGCTGGGCAAAGCTGAAGTTAAGATTAGGGGTAGCCTCCCCAGTTATAGAAAAGGTAAGGCAGACTTCCGTGAGTGATAGGATGGAGAATATACAGCTGTTTGCTAAGCATCCTCTAGAGCCAGGGTACTCAATAGGCGGACCCCGGTCCAGATCCGGACCCAAGTAGGGTCACATGTGGACCTGCGGCTGCGGCTCATTCCTCCCCTCCTTCCTAGTGATGACCGATGCTTTGAAGAGAAGGAGAGGAGCTAGATTCTGTGTTGTAGCTCCTCCCGCAGATACGTCCTCCCAGCCAATCAAAACGCAGGACAGGACACACCCTCTCCCACTCTAGCTGTGCTGTAGAAACTAGGCTAAATTAACCTGTGAGACACTAACTTTATAAAATTCATAGCACGAAAACCATTCATGGTATATTCATGAAACTTTTAGGGTCAGTAATGCTCCCCTACTACTACTTACACCCCGAGTTTTACCCTCTATTGCTTCCCCATGAGCATAAAGCACTACTCTGCTGCATACATGCTTTCACTTCTATTTTAAACACATAGATCTTTGAACCCCTGCATGGTAGAACCTTGACATTTTGGGGGTTACCAGTTAACCCCTGAGACTACATCCATGCTATTTTCAGGTCCCTAAGCACAATTCTTCCTACTAAAAAGCCCCCTATCAGATATTGTTTGGATGTGTTTCATTTTTTACATTCCGTTTTAGTGATTTTTTTTTCAGTAATTAAATACATATGTTTGAAATTGTGTCCTGTATAGACAATAGGGAGAATATTTATATAAATGTACTCGACTACGTCATGCTTCTGTCCGGTGGACCGGGTCAGCGCTGTGAAAACTGCTGATCCGCCGGCAGTGCACAGTAAAATTCCAAACTCCAGACCTCAGACTGAATGGAAATTTGGTAAGTGGACCTTTCAAATTTATATTTGAGTAGCCCTGACATAGAGGGAGCTGCATCACAGAGGATATAAAGTTGCTGGCTTCCAATTGCTCAGTAAGGGCTTGCCCCCACGATTTTGATTACACGCGATCACTTCCATTTAGTTAAATGGGCTTGTCCCCACTTCCCCACAAATGTTTGATTGAGGGGCGGAGGTGATTTTTCAGCCCTGATCACGCCCATAGACATGAATTGACGCGATAACAAATTGCATCCATTCATTCCCTGTGGGCACTATCAAGGGACAATCTGGCGCATTTTCCTCATTTTAATATTTAATCATTTTCTCTTCCCTGCTATAATGACGTCATATTTACAGGAACTTCCTGTCATCCATAATGCACTTTCTTTTAAGTTTTTTCTTTTAAATCACGTGTAAAAATCCTGTGGTCAATCGCGAGCGTCAGAAATTTAGCGTGATCGGCCACCCACAAGCGTCACATGCGATTAACCCTCTGGGCGGTTTGAGCATTTCGCGCCATTTTGTATGGCACGAAAAGCTGTTTTACTGGCAGATGACGCCGAAGACATGGGGCCGGAAGGGCTCCGTGTGTCGGCGGCTCTTCTACAGAGACGGCGGTTTTGCCCGATCCCGGCACGGGCACAGTTTGATCAGCGATTCGGGCAAACCGCTAGGGAGGTTAAAATTGCGTCACAGCTGATTGCTCAAGTGGGGACAAGTCCTAATGCTGCAGGGGGGTGCTGAGGGTAGGGGGAAGACTCTCTTCTTGCCATGAGTCAATACCCCATTAGAAAGAATGCTGACGGCCTCTGAGTAAAACAGCACGTATTGGTATCTAAGACCTCTGTGCTGCGCCTGTTCTCACTGTTGACAGAAGAAGGAGGCTACCTAGACTCAAGGCTGTGCTGTGCAACCAGAAGAGACTTTCTGTTATGGTATATAACCTGTTGACCCAACTGTTGGGAATATTCCTCATCCATTTCTCATTGTTAGTAAAGCTTTTCTAGGGCCTTGAAGTGTTTTTTACAAAGCCAGTTCATTGCCTGGGTGGTGTGTTTGGGATCATTGTCATGCTGAAAGACACAGCCACGTTTCATCTTCAATGCCCTTTCTGATAGAAGGAGGTTTTCACTCAAAATCTCATGATACATGGACCCATTCATTCTCTTCGTTACATGGATCAGTTGTTCTGGTCCCTTTGCAGAAAAACATCCGCAAAGCATGATAGTTCCACCCCTATGCTTCACAGTAGGTATGGTGTTCAATGAATGCA
>CM070042.1:13359824-13370218 GCA_036250615.1 Ptychadena robeensis
GTGTTAGAGACATACTTTCTTTTTTTGAGTGTACCCCCAACCCTTCTCTACATCCCCAGCAAGTTTGGTAATGATACCATGCTCTGGGGCTTTGCAATTAAGTCGAAAAACAAATTCGACCATCTCTAGCTAACCCGTGGTCCTTTTTTACAACATTTGGTAAATCACGTCCATTGGTGACCTGGACCTCAGCCAGAGCTATATATATGCGGAGTGAGTTGACTACACTTGTCAGCCTGTTTAGGAAGTGACCGATTGTTTCCTCGCTCTGTCCCCATGGGAACTATAAACTCCGTAAGCAGTTCTGCAGCGCCTGAAGAAAAAAATCTAAACTGGTTTATCTTCATTTTAAACCATCAGCATTAAAATTTTACCTGCTCATGTTTTTTTCATTGGTGTTTGCAGATCAGCCGGTTCTGTGGAGATGACAGTACGCAGCTACCCAAGCTCTGGAAAGTCAGTATGGAGCTTGTAGGTTCTGGTTTGGTGGACCAAGCAGCTCCTTTACCCCAGGCATTTTCTTGTAACCTGGTGATAGATTGCATACGGTGTTCCATCACGGCGGTGTCACCCTCTGCTCTCACCGTGTTATGTGAGCTTCTTCTTTCTCCAGATCTTCTTTATATTGCCTGGAAATCAAATCTGTGATCCCCGCTAGAGTAGGCATCATTGTTTGTGTAAATCACTGAAATGTTCTTCTGTTTATGGACTTGGCTTCAGATTTATTGATACTGTTATTACCGTACGTCCTCCCGCTGAAACAGTCATTTGCAATTAAGCAATTAATGCAGTTATGTAATTAATGTCTGATGTTCATTTGGTTGAACGGCCGACTTTGTGTTTAATGTTCTTGAGGACAGAGGGTCATTCCAAATGATATTTCAGGAGTTTACATCTCTCGGTGACATTATCATTGGGATCGAAGTCAGACCTGTCAAGTCTCCCGTTTTGGCCTGGAAAGTCACGTTTTTATGTGGCTTTCCCGGCCAAATCCCAATTTCAAGAAATCCCAGATTTTTCCCGGGTTCTTGAAATGGAGCTGATCTAGCAGGGAGGGGGCGTTACTCTGCCTGCTAATATCCCACCTCGCACATTATCAGTACAAGCGGGTGGGACATTAGCAGGGAGAGTAACGCCATCTCCCTGCTAGATCAGCCAAAAGGCTGGGCCGACGACGGAAGTGACGTCAATGACGTCACTTCCAGTATGTGTGTCAGGATCCCGGGCCATCCCGTCTTACGGCGTTGGCCCCACCAGGGGTAATCCCCCCCTCACCTGTACCTCCAGCTGTTGCTGGCGACGCTTCCACTGGGGTTGGTTCTAGGGACAATCGGGGTCCATCGGGGGCCTCTCCTGCTCCTTCCACGGTGGAGCCGCGGGACGGTGGTGCGCGCACGTGCGCGCCCTCACCCGAGTTTTAAAGCACTGGTAGGGGGAGTGTTCCCGTTCTCCGTCCCTCCCTCCTGGGCGGCCCCGGGAGGACACTTCCTATATAAGCCTGCCAGTCCTTCCACCCAGTGCTAGTGTATTACAGCTTCCTGTATCCTGTTAATGGTAGCATTTGCTTTCCTCGGCTTGATTTCCCGGTATCCGACCCTGCTTCGTTCCCGACTACTTCTTGACCTCTGGCTTCCTGACCTCCGCTTGTTCCTGACTCTCCGTATTGTCTGCCGCCTGCCACGACCAACGCCTGTCTCACGTTTACGCTTTGAACGCCGCCAGCCCCGACCCACGTTTTGGACTCTGACTACTCTTCGCGCATACCTCCAACCTGTTCCTGGTTACCCGCAAAACTTCCTCCTTAAAGGGGCACTCTCTAGGGCAACTGCCCGCACCTTCCTGGGGGGGTTCACCAGGGAAGCAGGACCTAGCCATCTGAGCGCGGGAAAAAACAGGGTCCCCTCAAGGGATTCCTGCCTATCTCCCGTTAGGGGGGCTCTGGGTGAAGACCCTCGGGTGGCTTAGACTCCCTGCTCCCGGTACCCCCGCGTCAACCCAGGATCTGCGGTGGTGTCGATCCTGACAATGTGGAACGTGGAAGAACCACGATCCATGTACCTGACGTCACTTCCTGTACGCCCCCCCCAGTTTTGTGATGCCCAAACTTGACAGGTATGATCGAAGTCTCTGTTGTTATTTTATATTGGGTAAAATTTAATGGAATGAAGTAAGAACCTGCAAAAGTTGTTTTAGAAGTGGAACTGTCCAAACAAAATGAGAGAAATGAGAGAAACGCCAAAAAGAGTTGTTCTTTACAGGAGTGACATGACCCATGGATAACTGAGACCCTGTCCCTTGAACATAAACCGAACATAACATAAAATAACAACAGGTGGGATAATCTCTGGAAAATAAACTTTATATAAGAATGTGCAAAAGTAGAAAACAACTTGGCCACAGCCAATCAACAAATATTTTTTTAAATACAGGAAATGCTTCGACAGTGCCACCCATTCGACCTTCCTTCCCAACCGTACCGGCCACCAGCCCTTCAATACCGGCTCGATGGGTACCTTTTAATTTCAACTCCAGAGAGTGACATAACTCGAGCATAAGCCCCGCCAACACTTTTAACCATATGTGTGACTGCCCTTTCAATACCGACACACCATCAGGAAATCTCCAACAGCAACCTTACACCTGCGGCACTGCCGAGCTTCCGCCCCAAACCCCCAAAACAAAGGGAGGCAGGGTGGGTGGGTGACGATCCTGGTCCAAAGAGGAAGCACTTCCTGTTTGGCCAGGCAAAATGGCTTCTTAAACCCCTCCTCTAACTTACAGACACGCCCCCACTTACCTCATCCTGACGTCCCAGGCCAGTTCCCTGGGTCGAGCTGCCCTCCAGGATCCAGGCATTCCATTTAGCCAATGACATTTAGTAACCTTACAGTAGAGAATGAAGCCTTATGGGGGATTTTGGTTCTGCTTGCGCTCGGTAGGTGGGGGTTGCAAACTCCAATGCCAGGTGTAACTGAAGAGGAAGTGGTAGGTTCCCTTTCTTAACCTTCTGAGCGTCTGGCCCGAGTTAACTCGGGCTGAGTTTCATGCATCATGAAACTCAGCCCCAGTTAACTAGAGCCGCGCTCTAGGTATCGCCGTCTTCCTACGGCGGTCGGGAGCACCGGCATGTATGCCGATGCTTCCAGGTCCGCCCCCGATCGCGGCACCAGTGACGCGAAGGGGGCGGGGGTAGGCGGCGCCATAGACCTCCGTCAAACTGGAGGGGCGTCACTTTTCTTCAGCATAAGTCCGGCGTCTCCAGTGACGCCGGGCTTATGTTAATGACCCTCAGCTGAGCAGGAAATCACAGCGGAGCATATTGTGCTCCGCCGCGATTGCCCGTGGCACGGTTATGAAAAAACCGTGCCACGTGGCAAACGCTCAGAGGGTTAAGCTAGCAATACACGTATAGATTGTTGCATGATCTACCATCAATTCGATCCGAATGTTTGATATTTAGATCGAATATTGATCGTACCTATATCGAATGTATACACTCGATTTTCATTCGACCAAACACAATGCCAATGAAAACTCGATCGTATGAACTTTAAGAAACTATAGTTTGATTTTTATTTTGAACGGAAGTGTTGTGGTGAAGGGGGGTATCCAAAAACACTGCAGGTTGTTCAGTATACGACCGAACATGACACGACCAAACATAATACAATACAAAGGAACATGATACAAAGGAATATGATACAAGTTATACTTACTAACGTTTAAATGACATTATGATACGTTCGATATACATTTAATGTTTAAAGTTATGCATAGAAGGGTCATTTTGCTGCCAATTTCTCTGTAGATCAACGGTACCTGATGACGTCATCGCGCACGGCCACTAGCGATGAGAATGGACTGGGCACCCTTTGTGTGATCACTGTGTGATCCGACATGCAGCAGATTCCTGGTCGATCTTGCCAGATGGGTGCACACGATTTTCAGCCGGCCGACATGCACTGTGGCCGAAAAATCAATCCAAATTTACCAACATGTTCAAACACTTCATGATTGATTTGTCCGATATCCATAACTTTTGATCGACGCTTGTTCAGTTTTAAAATGTTCATTTAATCGATTGTTTTCAGTCAAATGAAAATATTGAACCATGTATGGCCACCTTTAGTGAAGGAACATCGGTTAGCACATTCGTCCTGTTGAATGACATTGCAGGACGAGCGCAAAAGTGCGCCTTAAAGCCTATAAATGACCTCATTTCTGATAAAGTGGCCCTTATGAGTGTCACAAATTGCATTGCATGGTGTTTGTTTCATTCTATACATATATACAAAGTATTGTCATGGGTGCCTCAGTTTTGATGCTTTTTTTGGAAACCCTCCTTTGATGTAACTTTCAGGTGGTATAGTCTGAGACTTCCTGTATGCCACCCTTTCTTTAAGGAATCTAAATTGGAATGGCCAGCAAGCCCGACCTTGTTTGGCAAGTTTATTTTTCGGTTCCATGATGGTGAGATGGCATCAAAAAATTTCAGTAAAATGCATGAGGGTTAACTCTTTGTGTCAAAATGACTATTTTTGCTCTCTGGTCTTGGTGATAACCACACCCAACAATATCTTTTGTCATAGGAACAGGAAGGAAGCTAAAAGATGACCAATAGTGATGGCCAGGACTGTCCACGGGCGGGTTGGACTTTTAAGCTAGCCATACACGTGTCGGATTCCATGGCCAATTGATCACTCACCCGATCGATTCCGGCGATTCTGCCGGGAATCGCAGGTGTGATCAATCGGCCAATTAAGAGTATCCATCGCTGCATACCACCTTGTCCAACGGATTCCGGGACGATTCCGTGTCCGATTGTCCACCTCACAAATGGCAACTCCCCCTGATCTGGGCAGAATCAATCTGATGGAACCAACATGTTGGTTCTCTGTCGGATCCGATTCTGGACCCCTGAACGATCGGACCTGATCGATCGGACAAGGTGGGCTGCATGCGATTCCGGCACGATCGTTTGGCGTGCACGCGCCCGGAATCGATCGTGCCGGAATCCGGTGGGAATCCGACACGTGTATGGGGGCCTTTAAAGACATCCTCCGTCTACCTGTTCGCGGACAGATTCAAATTCCCCACCTCTAGGAATCGGAAAAACCAGATGTGACATTCCTGGAACGCATAGTTTCTGGTTAAGGGAGCCGGACGTCACTTCCTGTTACCGAGCCGGTTTTTCACTAGGAGACCGGCTTTATGCCCGGTCTTCTAGTGAAAAGATTCTTCCTCCGGCTCGATCTCGTAGGTTCTGATCCCACCGGAGGAAGAATAGAGATCTTCTTCTTGCCGGCTAATGGGGCGGGTCGAACACCCGCACTACTCGACGGCGAGAAGGAGGGCGAACATCCATGTTCGCCGCTGAACTGTCTGCCTTGTTCGGCCATCACTAATGACCAATGGGGTCACAGAAAGAATTGAAACTTACCTTTTTGATACTCTGACCTGTACTTTATAAAGTACCAGTACCTATTTTCTCCATACCAATGGGTTTTTTTTTTAAGTTTCACATTGGTTTTTAGCTTCTCTGTAGAACTTTCTTTGTAAGTTGGATAAACCTGTATAAATTGAAGACTTTTACTACTCTGGATGAAGTCTTCTTGGACCTTATTAGTGTTTCCAGCCTCAGTCTTCCTGTGTTGGGGTCTGCTGGTTCTCCCTATGTGCTTCTCATCCTGCACATTTGATTCACAATGTAGGCTTTGTTTACAAGGTTGTGTTTACCAGCAAGCCAGCTTCTGCTATGAATTTTCCATTAGCTTGGTGTTCTGCAGTATATGTGGAAAAAAAAGAAACCGTCTGTGTTTTGACAACTGCAAGACTGTAATATGTTTATAATTTGATAATACTTCCAAAAATGTAGACTGTTATGTTCAGTGGTTAGCATTTTTGTCTAGGGAATCTTATGCAATGGTGTCTGCACCAACGCCGTTTGCCTCCTTTGGTTTGATCAGTAGTTCCCAAACTTTTCCTGCAGGGCCCCCCTTTTCTGGACATTATCGAGCCCTTGCCCCAATCAAACTACACAGTTTCAAATTGAGGGCCATTTCACAGTAGCTGTGTTTGCGTTGCAGTATTGTGTACCAGTATTAGTGTGAAATAGTCCTTAAACTTAAAATCCAACTCATACAACTTTATTTGGTTTTCACAACATCATGCAGACTGTGTTTCATATATGTCATGTGAGGGATTAGCGGTAGAGCAGCAAGGTGCGGTACTCTGGATGGGTCCCCAGCAGGCGAAGGAGGCACAGTAAACAGGATTTTGCAGATGAAACACATGGGTGGTTTATTGGTGCAAGTCTATATACAATATGTACATCATTGATGGCAGAAAAGTCCAAAATCACAGCAGTCCATATAACAGACATAAGCTAGCCATACACGTGTCGGATTCCATGGCCAGTCGATCACCCATCCGATCGATTCCGGCAATTCTGCCGGGAATCGCAGGTGTGATCAATCAGCCACTTAAGAGTATCCGTCGCTGCATACCACCTTGTCCAACGGATTCCGGGACGATTCCGGGACGATTCCGTGTCCGATTGTCCACCTCACAAATGGCAACTCCCCCTGATCTGTACAGAATCGGATCAAAAAGACCAACATGTTGGTTCTCTTTCGGATCCGATTCTGAGCCCCTGAACGATCGGACGTGATCGGATGGACAAGGTGGGCTGCATGCGATTCCGGCACGATCGTTTGGCGTGCACGCGCCCGGAATCGATCGTGCCGGAATCCGGTGGGAATCCGACATGTGTATGGGGGCTTATAGAGTTCTGGCCACACAGGTACAACAGCTCCCCAGCCACACACAGGACTGGTTCAGGGTGGAGGCATTTGACTGAACAGGTGAGGGCGTTTTACAGAGCCAAACCAACTCTAATGAGGTAATAGGACACAGCTGGTCTTACCCTGCACCAGCGATTCCAGCTCCCTCTGCTGGTCAGATAGCAAAGTACTCGGCATATTGCCGGTATCTGAGACACACATATATCCCATACTGGATGCAACCAGAGGATTTGACAGGCTTCCTGTCACAGTACACACCAATCATACAGAAACATTCATCATTTACATAGAGACTCACATTACACTCATGTAGAGACAGAGACACACACATTACATGCACGCTACTTACTGTCTCTATCTACCCTACTTCCCCGAAAATAAGACCTACCAGAGACAGCTTCCATATTCAGGTAAGACATGACTGGAGGCGTCCTGGCACCTCTTCTAAACCCAGAAATAAGCTCTAGTGCATTTTTTGCACCTAAAATTATTATAAGACATTGTCCTAATTTTCAGGGAAACAGGGTAGTTACTCCATGGTTGGCTTCCTGTTTGTGCCTTCTAACTGCGCCCCTACTGGAATAACTGCCCCCAGTTCAGGTATTACTGGGTCAGATCAAGAAAGGTACTCTACTGGTTGGTTTCCATTAATTTTAGGTTGGAGATTACAGCACTATTGTGTTTCAAGCTGCTGCAGCCAAATGAGTTCCTCTTTAATGACTGGGAAGGGTATAGCTCAATTCATCATTTGAAACATTTTGCTTTAAGGAACCCTCAAAAATATATAAAGCTCCATCTTGATTTTTTTTTCTCATTATTTTTGTTCATGTCTCCCTCTGAAAGAAGTCACAGTGGTTATATTACTAACCTTTGGTGCTCCACAACTAAAGTGGGGCAAAGACCCTATAAATCCTTGTATATCTGTAGTGTTTTTAATTCGAATCTGCTGGACTTGCTGTTTTTATTACTTGAAGACGTGTTGCTAGTCATTAGAGATGGTCGAATTTTTTTTCAAAAATGCGACCATTTCGCCGGTTTCGACTTAATTGCAAAGCACCTGAGTATGGTATCATCACCAAACTTGCTGGAGATGTAGAGAAGCGTTGGGGGTATACTCCAAAAAAGAAAGTATGTCTCTATCACAAATAGTTTTTTCACAAATGAAGTTCAAAGTCAAGTAGAAATTTCGAAAATTGGAATTTTGACTTTAAATTTGAACTTAATTTATGCAAAAAACGACATGTGCTAGAGCAAACCTTTTTTTTTTCAAATGTTCCTCCAACCCTTCTCTACATCTCCAGCAATTTTGGTGAGGATACCATGTTCAGGGGCTTTGCAATAAGCTCACAAAATTAGCAAGTCGAAAAATTCGACCATCTCTACTAGTCATGGGACTGGCTTTGTCACTCTGAATTGAGAAAGCCAGCAAAACGTCTTCAAGAAATAAACACAGCAAATCCAGTTGATTTGAATTAAACACTGCAAATAAATCATTTAAAACAAAGCAATCTCATCTGTAATTGACACATTCTTAAATCCCCATAGTGCTCTGCCCCTCTAATGATGTTGCAATGGGGCGCTAGCACCCATACTCTGGAAGATTTGGAAAGGGTAACTTCACTGCCCCGTCTCACAAGGAGATCCTAGCACATGCTATAGGCGGAAAAGGATTCATCCTCCAGTACCCAGCATGGTGGAGGTGTATAACACATGACCCCAGGACTACCGAGCCGTTCCCAAAAATGACAGAGACCATTTAATTCTTTCGAAAAGTGTTTATAAAAAGTTTAAAGTGCACATAACAAATTGACCACAGCCTGTAAACATTATAAACATTACAAATAAACTGGGGTCCCCCGACAGTGACGTCACTTCTCCATCTTGCCTAAAAAACCACCGTACCAGCCACCAGCCCTTAAGTACCAGAACGGTGAGTACCTTAAAACTTATATAAACATTACTGGGGCTTAAGGCCATCACCAGTACTTTTGTGACTCTCCTTGGTGTACTGGTGTAATTAACCTCCCTAGCGCACTGCCTGTACCGCGCCGTTTTTAACAGTGTGGTACAGGCAATGGCAGAAGTGTACGAGGTACACTGCCTGCCATTTCCTCCCTCCCCTCTCCATACAGCCAGTGTCATTCATGACACTGGCAGTGAGGTCTGGAGATCAGAAGCCTCTCCGTTAACATGGAGGTCTATGGCACTGCTTACCCTCGCCCCCTTCCGAGTCGATCAGTGAAGC
Organism: Ptychadena robeensis; assembly: GCA_036250615.1. Lineage (NCBI taxonomy): Eukaryota > Metazoa > Chordata > Amphibia > Anura > Ptychadenidae > Ptychadena > Ptychadena robeensis. The sequence goes on from CM070042.1 coordinate 13,368,873, forward strand.
CGCAGAACCCCGGAAATGCTGCGGCTGGAAGCTTTCATGGGAGCACAGCTCATCCAGAGTTTGTTCTTCACACAAACTCTGGACGAGATGGGCTCGTCATGAACACTAAGAAGGTTAACCCCTTTAAGGCTCAGCTTTCTCCCTACGGCACTGCTGAGCTTCCACCATTCTGTGACAATAAAACAAGAACACAGAAAAACATGCATTACAAGAACAAAGCACGTTATATAGGGGAGGGTGGGTGACGATCCTGTTCCGAAAAGCACCCGCCCCTTTACGGTGCCACCTACAAAAACCCCCATGGCCTGACGTCACTTCCTGCTTTAAAGTTACCCCGCTCGTTGCCTGAGTCAGGGTGCCCTTCCACCTCCCTGACGAACGGCTCTGGGCACTCATTAGCAGGTAGGTATGTTGTTTTTAGGTTTCTCCATCGTCATGCCAGCTGAAGGAAGTAATGATCTCAATACAAGTGTGGGTTTTTTTCACTTTACTACAGGTCTGCTTTCAACTTTAACCCACCCTCACCCCCACTCTGCATTGCAATCCATTATCATGTACTGAAGCACAGCATTGTTTATCAATACGCTGGGGAGTAAGCGAGATCTAATTCACATTAGGGTTTATTTAATTATCAGGCCACAGTTTTGTACACATTAACCTCATAATACCTAGAAAAACAAGTGAAGAATATATGCAAATCACAGCTAGTATTATATAACCAGCTTGTGTATGGAACAGAGCAAGGACTGAAATAAAGTCTGTCTGCTAGATGCCACAGCAACTAGAATCTTCCATTCAGGACATATTACCATCATGCCAGAGAGCTAGAATACAACACAATATTTGTGTTTTTAATGCATCCCTATGTTTATAAAGCTGTTTTTATGAACTTAGAGTCTCATTGCAATCTTTGTCAAGGGTAAATAAAATCAGACTGGGTCCCCAAAATCTGGATTTGATATCTAGCAGTGACATGGTGTAGAATACCTGCAGTGGTGCACCGCTGACCTACATAGTGCCATGGTGCTTCCAGAGTGAGCATTCCACATTTTAGGAATTACTGTGTAGGGAGGTAATTCCCTATAGTCTTCCTGTATCCACTAATTTGTTATGTTTTTTTTGTGTGATTTCAATACTACAGTATGCTCAATGACTACCTATAATGTATTATCGGCCAGGCTCTGTTGGTTGGATCCTAAGTTCTGTTTCAGAATAAATTATTGATGTATAATAAGGTTGCCTTTAACAAATAAGAAAGATAATGGGTAGTTGCGCACAACCTTCCACAGTGATTACACAGCTATAGTGATATCAGTGGCCAGAAAGGCCCTCAGTGGGTGTATGAG
>CM070042.1:13389963-13420734 GCA_036250615.1 Ptychadena robeensis
CCCAACCCTTCTCTACAAGTTTGGTGATAATACCATGTTCAGGGGCTTTGCAATTAACTCAAAATGGTCTACTGATCGGATACATATCGATCGAAATGCAGAGAAAACCCGTCAGATACTTACACAATCAGCTGAAATTTACCAATTTAAATGTCTGTTTTCTTTCCTTAATTTGGATCACTTTTGGTCAATCAATTTTAGCTAAAAAGGTATTAATGTTGAACGGACCAATTTAAAGCAATAGATTGTTAATTCGTATCGAACCGTATATGGCAACCTTTAGACCAGTGGTGGGCAACTGAGTTGATATGGAGGGCCATAAGTGCGGCCCTCGGCATCACTAAAGGGCCGCACATAACATCGATCCATACCCTACCCTCGTTGACATATCTCAGCAGGCGCTGGACCAGTACCCATAAGACAGTTAAAACCTGACAGTACCCACTCCCCTCCTGCCACTGGGTGCAGCGCTTAGAATGTAGACCTGGTTTCCCTGATCAACATTGCCAATTTTAGTGATGTAGGAGCCAAAGTTGGTTAGGAAAACTAGGTCAGCATGTGACCACTTCACAGGTAAGTTGCTATGCATTAACAGTTTTGGGGGCCACATGTGGAGGACCAAGGGGGGCCACCGAACAACGCACTGAGGGCAGCATGTGGCCCCCGGGCCACAGGTTGGGCACCTAGGCTTTAGACTGTATGGTAAAGGGGAGAGGTCTTCGTACTTAAACTTCTGGGTGATCTGCCTGAGTTAACTTGGGGTGAGTTTCTCAGCTGATAAAACTTACCCCAAGTTAACCACAATATCTCATATCCACCGATGCTTCCATGCCTGCCCCGTCAGATATGACGCTGGAGGGGCTGGAGTGGCACTATTGACCTACATGTAATGGAGGAGGATTTGCATTTTCAGAGCACACCTCTTGTGTTCAGGATCTCCTTAAGAACAGAGAATCGTGGCGGCATTTAATGAGCTCCACCGCGATCACCCATGGTGCACGGAACACACAGGAGGTTCAAGCTTTACCTTGTCGTTAGCATCAAAGTTTCATGGATGACCATTAAAAATAGAACAGAAGCTCAATCCTTACTACATTCATATGGCCAGATACATGACCCAGGGAGTACTGAGCCATTTTGTCTCTTGGACTTAAACCCACCTTATTCATACAAAAAAGAGACCATGATATACTCTTTGGAAAAGTTTTATATATAATTTGAAGTGCAAATGTATATATAAACATGGCCACAGCCTATATACAATCTCATTACAGTTAAAGGGGGGTCGCCCGACAGTGCCACCAACTTCTTCCACCAGCCGTACTAACTGTACCAACTGTACCAGCCACCAGCCCTTCAAAATAACTGGGGCTTAAGCCCCGCCTTTGAAAACATTTTCACCAGTGTTTGTGACTGCCCTTCTTATACCGACACATCACAAGAAGCCTTCAAAGTCTGATTTCCTCCTGCGGCATTGTCGAGCTTCTGCCATGCTGTGACTAAATAAATAAAACAGGTTACAGAATACATAATACCCCAAACACCCAGTCCAACAAATCAGGGAGGGAGGGTGGGTTAAAATCCTGATCCGAAAAGGATCTGCCCCCTGCTGTCCCTTCCTTATCAAACTTTCTGAGCCTGCCCACCTGGAACACTCCCCCATTCCCTACATCCCCATCTCCGTTCCATCTGCCCCCTGCTGTCCCTTCCTTATCAAAATTCCTGAGCCTGCCCACCTGGAACACTCCCCCATTCCCTTCATCCCCATCTCCGTTCCATCTGCCCCCTGCTGTCCCTTCCTTATCAAACTTCCTGAGCCTGCCCACCTAGAAAACTCCCCCATTCCCTACATCCCCATGTCCATTCCAAAACCAGTGCCCCTGGTCAAGTTGCCCTCCCACCTATGCTTTCAGCCCGGTTCTGTGCATGCATTCTCCTTCCTTTGTCTTGTGCAGTTCCACCTAGGGTGTGAGGTTTAGTTGCCTTTGCTCTTAGAAATAAAAATAAATGCCAATAACCAAAACAAAACAAAAAAAGTCCTATTGTCCTTCGAAGGTTGTGCATTTATTTTGAATGTATGGCTTAAGCTAGCCACACATGGTTCAATTGACTGTACAATCAATGTAATTCGATCAATTTTTTTAGTCGGTTGATTGAAAATTGAAGCATGTCCACATGGTACGATCGTTGAAATTCGATTTTAATTGTCATTTTGCTCGATCGAAATTTGATCGGACCAGTTGGAAAATTTTGATTGATTGTCCCCACATTGTGTCTAATTTTTTGTACTGTTGTTTGACCTGTCCAATTGAGATTCGAGATTGAGTTCAATTTAAGTCATTTAAACCATGCAAGCATGCATTGTAGTGGCTTGTGTGTCTGTTGACTGACACACAAGCATGCAAATGGTGATCTCTGTGAATACATCTCCTAATGTAATGTGTGTCCCCCAGTGTCCTTTTGCCACGATTATAATGTACTGGATTAAAATGCAAAGATTTGACCTATGGGTTTTTGATCCCTCTGTGACCATCATTGGTCCCTTTTTGATCACTCTGTGACAATCGCTTTTTGATTACTCTACGTTTAAAAACGATTAAATTCAATCAAAGTTGGGCTTTGATTGCATACTCAATGTGGTGTGTACTTCGATTCAATTACAATCGACATACGTTTTAATGATCGAAAACTTCGATCGAATTGATGATCGATTTGATGTCAATTGAACCATGTATGGCTAGCTTTAGGTTGTATTAAGATCTTCCTTCAAATGTTCCCTTTAATATTCCATCACTCTTGGTGCTTGTAAGCCCATGGTTGGCCGGTCTGTGCTGTAAATCTGTAACCAGTGAGCTAGCACACTGGGCTCTTGAGATGCCTTTCTAAGCTGTGTTTACATGGTGGGGACCCTTTATCTCTCTAACTTGATTTGCGATGATTGTTCAGCATGCAAACCGTTCAGGCTAGCAACACAAGTAATAAGTAAGAAGCCATTTTTATCCTTACAAATCCCAGACTTTATTTATCTGGCTGTTGGCAGTTGCAAAGCTCTTCATAGGTATTTAATCCAGGCTCATGCAGCTGCTTTATCATTTTGCAGCACACACAAAGCTGCACTGCTATTTTTGTTGGGTTTGTACGCTGTCAGAAACGGTGGTGCTTTTAGAATGAAGAATGGTGTGGGCTCAGTGGCATAGTTAAATGACATTGAAAGAAAATGGGTCACCTAAAATGGGTTTTACTTTCTAATCGGTGTACCTTTTATACAAGGTTTCCTAGTTGGAAAAGTGATCCATATTATTAGTTTGTGTCTGGAAGCAATAATACATGGGGCTTCCAGAGAGTTACAGATTGACAGGCTGATATCACTCAGCGAAACTGGCAGGGAATCTCATGAATATTGCAACAATAGAACTTGGTGCCACTGGCACTGTGTACATAATGCAAACTTTAAGAAATGATGAAACATTACAGAGGCAGTATAATGTCATAGTGGAAGCTGCTTACTAATGGAACAGAGGTCTGCAATGCACCGCCATAGACATCATTTAGCAGCACCTTGTGTTACATTATGAACTGTTGATACACATTTATCAGTAATGGGGAACGGTTGTGCTAGGTAGCGTTATTGTAGATGATAAAATGTTTACACCTAAGCTGTAACATACATCACTAAATCTAGTGGTGGATGCAAGCCAACGGTGGACCTCTGTGCAGAAGTGTCCTGGGGAGACCTTTGTCCTACAGCCTATTGCTCATAATAAGGTAAAAGGTGTGAATGATAATGGGCACTTTGAGGGAGGTTATGACACAAGATGCATTGTACTCTATTGTAAATAATGAATATGGCCAAATTGCAGGGGCATGGATAAATCAGTCTGATGGCTACTCTGTTCAGGCTCAAAAGTGCATAATACGGGGTCATATGTATCATACTGAGAACATAGGTCATGTATATGTAATTTACATGTATTTGATGTATATAAACTCTATAATTCCTTATTGTAGCCACACAGAAATACCCAAATGCACAAATTGTATACACCTTTACACCACATATACATATATGTAGACACTAGGGCATTAACCGCCCTAGCGGTCGGGGCGGCACCATCTCGTCCAGCGCTGCTAGTGCTAAAGCACTGGACAAGATGGTCCCGTCCAGTACACATCGAGGCTCCGGGAGCGCATACTTACAGTTTTGCGCTGTCCCGGTGTCCCCGCTGTGACATGCAGGCAGCTCCTACGTCTATTCTCCCCCCCCTCCCCTCCGAGTGATGTGATGACGTCACATCGGGGGGAGTGGCGGGAAATTTGAAAAGTAAGTTGCAAGAAAACAGTTTTCTATGAAGAATACTGCTTTCAATTTGCACCTATGTACTAAATATCGCCCAAATAATGTCACTGGTGCCCCAGATGTGCCCATTTGCAGTCACCCTTTCTTCCATGGTGTGATGAAAGAGAGGGTTAACTGCAAATGGGCACATCTGGGGCACCAGAGACATTATTTGGGCGAGATTTGTGCCCTGATTTTTGTGTTCTCTCATTAAATTTATTAAAATGTTTTATTTTTTATTTTACATAATTGTTTGTTTCAAACATTATTATAGTCAGGATGTCTACTAGACCCTTGTATGGACATATTTTGGGAAGTTACAGGCCTACAACATAAAGAAAAATGTACCAAGTCTATGGTGCACTTTTGGTACAGAAATCTGGACCTGAGCAGTGCGCTAGGGAGGTTAACAACTAAAGATTTTGTAAAGTCGAGTCATTGGTCACAAGTCAAGTCGACTAGTCGTTATGTCATCACCAACATCACCACCCCTTCTCTCCTTGTGCTGACCACTAATAAGAGGCAGAGGCAGCATGCACACAGGTCAGTGTGCACATAGAAAGAAGGTGTCGTGCTTTCCTCTCTCTCTGCGCTGACCAGCAGTAGTAGACTCTGCCTACAAGGTCAACTAGTCGACTAGTGACTAGTCCAGGGGTGAGCAAGATTTTTGACTTGTGGGCCACCATGGGTTTTTAAATGTGACATAGGAGCCAAACCATAGGAGCCTGCAAGAGCCTTCTTTCAAAGCGGTCCTAAGTTCTCGTACCTAAAGCTAGCCATACACGTTCGGATTCCATGGCCAATTGATCACTCACCCGATCGATTCCGGCGATTCTGCCGGGAATCGCAGGTGTGATCAATCGGCCAATTAAGAGTATCCATCGCTGCATACCACCTTGTCCAACGGATTCCGGGACGATTCCGTGTCCGATTGTCCACCTCACAAATGGCAACTCCCCCTAATCTGGGCAGAATCAATCTGATGGAACCAACATGTTGGTTCTCTGTCGGATCCGATTCTGGGCCCCTGAACGATCGGACCTGATCGATTGGACAAGGTGGGCTGCATGCGATTCCGGCACGATCGTTTGGCGTGCACGCGCCCGGAATCGATCGTGCCGGAATCCGGTGGGAATCCGACACGTGTATGGGGGCCTTAAGACAGGATATTAACAAAAAATAATATGTATATTTTTTTTTAAATAGAAGCTTTTGATAGAGAAACTTAAACATTATATAGCATTATAAACAATAGCCTCTTGGAAACAATCCAAACATTTATGCTCTAGGTGTTATCTTCAGGGAATGAGGGTAGTCGGAGCGTCTTCCCGCCAAGGTGACAAAGGGCCTTAGTTTGCCACATCTGGACTAGGTTACTGCACTAGTACAAATTGTACATAGCTGGTGGTTTGGCTCTACTTCCTTCAGTTTCCTATGTTCCTATTCCTACTGGTGGAAAACAGGTGCGGCCTACTTTACTCTTTACATATGGAATACTCTCTATGAACAGGAATACAACATATTGGGATGCCGCAAGCAGCAGATTGATAAATCCAAAGCAGAGGTGCTTCACTTCTGTTGGCTGAAAACTTTTCACAATCATATGTCTGCCCCTGACTTAATCTAGGCCCACTGACTGAGTGCACATACTATGTACAGTTGTCATTTACTAACCACCAGCCTGCTATTTGGACTGCTTGCAAATGTAAGTACACTGGGGACACCCATTCTGAAATTTTTCCCACCTTTAGTCTAACATACTCTCAACGTAGTTCACTATTTATGACATTTGGCAGCTTAGTACAAAGAGGGATTTTGCATAATTACATTAGCTGAGCTAAAAAATGAATTAATAACTTTTAAAATAATAAAGTAAAATAGAGGTTTATGACAGTTTGACAGGCATCACACTGTAAAAAAGTACATTCTGACATCCCAATGTGCTATCTATATAGATCTAATTTACAGGAAGTGTCATATGAAGGTGATTTTGAACGATACAAATATAATTGTTAAAATGAAGGGTTTCCTGTCTTTACTGAACTTAACCATCCTTCACAGTAACACCTTTCTACATGCTCTTTCATGGCAGGCCTTTTTTTTGGTGCTGCAGCACAGAAACATGAGTTAAACATTAATTAATAAATTATATACCGTATTTTTCGGACCATAAGACACACTGACCAAAAGGCTCACCCTGTTTAAGAGCAGGAAAACCAGAAAAAAAATATTTGAAGTGTTTAAATCAACTGGGGGAAAATTCCCATGCAATACCATATTTCAGCCACATGATGTCACTAGTAACACTTCACGGCACATCACGTCATCTTTCTCACACATGGGGAAGAGGGAGACCAAGGGAGAAGCTGAGTCCAGATGTCTTCCCTCTACAGCTGTGTGTGTGAAAGCTACAGCGTGGGTGCAGCTTTTACTCACTGGCAGAGATAGATGGGAGAGATGCCTCTGGCAGCTCTTTCATCTTTCTCTCTCTGCTCGTTATTGGTTATATAAGCAGGGCTAATACAGTATAGATGGGAAATCTGGCCATGGGTGGGCCTCCCATTTGACAGCTCTTCTACTTCCCCGGCTAATCTTATCAGTAGAGCAAAGAAGCTGGCGGGGAGCCAAGATATTTGGACCAGAAGTCACAGGTACTTTCCCCCCTGATCGTGACACAATGAGATGATATGGCAGGCCATATCTTGCCAATAATATTGGGGGTCTTTCAGTTGTTGCTGAAACCATACAGAGAACATCTGGCCATTTAGAATTGGCATGAACTAGGAATATTAGAAAGGGCCCAGCATGTGAAGAGGTTGCCACAGTGTAAATGAGCTGGAGTAGGATACGGCATCGTTTTTATTGGCTGGCACCCCTGACACCCTTTTCTTGTTGTTGTTCGACATGTTAATTGATGCGGGGCTACCCTCCATAACTCTGTGCAAGTGATTTCATTTTACTATTGCCAGATGTCCTCCATGAAGTTCATCAAGCACTTAAGACTGCAACTTTTTGGGCACAATGACACAAATTTCCCAAATCAGGCATCCCTCATGTAAAGTTAGCCATGGACGGATCATCTGTGTATTGCCATTCTTTCAGAATTGGCTCATAAACTTGTGGTCTCTAAAGCTAGCCATACACAGTCGGATTCCATGGCCGATCGATCACCTATCCGATCGATTCCGGCGATCTCAGCGGGAATCGGAGGTCCGATCGATCGGCCAATTAAGTCTGTCCGATCGCTACATACCACCTTGTCCCACGGATTCCTGGACGATTCCGTGTCCGATCGCTTACTCCACAAATGGCAACTCCCCCTGATGTGTGCAGAATCGGATCAGAAAGACCAACATGTTGGTTCTCTGTCCGATCCGATTCTGGGCCCCTGAACGATCGGACGTGATTGGACGGACAAGGTGGGCTTCACGCGATTCCGGGACGATCGATTGGCGTGCACGCGCCCGGAATCGATCGTCCCGGAATCCGTTGGGAAACGGACTCGTGTATGGGGGCCTTTAGGGTCCTTTCACACGACGAACCCATCTGATGCAAGTAAATAACCCCTTTGTTAGCACATGCCCCTCTACTAGGTCCCTCATATTAGTGTATGGGAGACTCACGCGCTGCAGTATAAAAATGTGCGCTGCAGGCGGACAATTCATAGTGTGAAAGGGCCCTTATTGTGTCCCGTTCAATTACTTGTAAATGGGAGGCACTTAGTTTGATATACATTAGCATAATCCTCTACATCAATCGAATAATTATCATCCTGCAATGGACAACAAGAAACCCATCTGCATTTGAGTGTGCGAACTGAATGTCATAGTCATAACTAACAAGAAATAAAGCTTAACGTTGCATTCCTGCAGCAGCTGTTACAGACCATATTTAGGGTGCAGTGTTGTAACCAATGGTTGAAAGAAATTGGCTGAAACGTTTTACTCCCCACACAGGACACACAAGTTCTTCCTTCTTCCTTCTGGCCTTTTACTTGATCTAAAAGAAAATGGGATATAACTGTTCCAAGTCCATATGGAGATGCCACTGAAATGCATCATAAATGCCATTTTACAGTTCTCGGTCCACTGCCATTGTCCTTTTTGTAGCAAGTGATTCAATGGATATATCACATCTGCACATATAGTACATTAGGACCATATTGATTCATAATTCCCAATGAGGATTTAAGCTGGGGTACACCACTGGGTCATGGAGCCTGTAGAGCTTTTGGATGTTTTCCAGAGATTTGTCAAGACCATGTTCTTGGATCCCGGGTGCTAGCAGAGGGATGGCCTGTGGGAGCCCAGTGCTCCAGAGGGGTGAGATAGAGATGGGCCGAACTGTTCGCCGGAGAACAGTTCGGCCGCGAACACGGCATGTTCGCCGTTCGCCTCGCCGGCGGACAGTACGGGTGTTCGACCCGTACTGTTCGCCGGCCAGAAGAAGATGTAAATTCTTCCTCCGGCAGGATCACAACCTGTGTGATCCTGCCGGAGGAAGAATCTTTTCACTACAAGACCGGCATGAAGCCGGTCTTGTAGTGAAAAGACCGGCTCAGAACAGGAAGTGACGTCAGTGACGTCACATCCTGCGGCCGTAACCAGGAACTATGCGTTCCAGGTTGCGGTCCACGGACCGGATGTGACGTCACTGACGTCATATCCGGTTTTTCCGATTCAAATTCCCCGCCTAGAGGCGGGGAATTTGAATGTGTCCGCGAACAGGGCGGACGGCGGACTTCTTTGAAGTTCGACCCGCCCTGTTCGCGGACACCCCAGGGGAGGGTTCGCGACATCCCTAGGGTGAGACACGCTGGCTGGAAGCAACTTGGATCAGGAGCTAACCCCAACTTTCCTAGGTGGGACTAGGGAGGTATATTTAACCCCTCTGCCAGGAGGAGGGCAGTAGCTAGTCTCCAGGCAGGTTGTAAAAGTTACAAAGAAAGGAAAAGACAAAACAGTAGGGAAAACGAGAGTCATCAGTCATCCCTGCACCAGCAATCATTCCTACAGAGAAATGCAGAAACCTTTAAAGGTATACACACAAATTTAAATAAAACAGTAACCATGTCATGGAAGGATCAACACATATGCAATTTAAGCGTATTTCACTAAGCTAGAAATATATGGCACAACTAAGCAGTCGTGCATGTTTATCATTGCCACTGGTGATGGTTCATAGAGAAAATGCTGATGGAGCTAATAATGAATGCATGAGGAACAACAAAGGATCGTAATCTAGTTTCCACAAACTCCACTTGATTCCTAGTACAATATACATCTGTCTTCCCTAAAAGGTTGTAAAAAGCTTGTTTACAGGGGTTTAACTCTTTAAGACCAGAACTACACAACATTTTGGTCAAACCTGGCAAAATCTTAGTGGACGCGTCTGTACGTTCTTCATTCACTTTCAATGGGCGCGTACTATCACAGGTACAGTCATTCAACATTACTGGGATGTGTGTAAAAGACACAACCACTTTTTGGCATAAAAAAACTACTTTTGACAACCAACGCCCTACTCCTGTGCACAGAGGTGCCACTGCTGTTTTAGAATGCTGGCCACTGCTAGTTACCAAGCTTCTCTATTTTGCCTAAGTGTTCCATTTTTATAGCAAGGGTGCTAGTTTATTCTAAAACTCTACTATCCAGTCCTTTTGGCCATGGTACTGTAGTGTCGTGAAGGGCATTTTCTTCCTCTGCACGACCACACTGTCAGAGGCTCACACACACACACCAATAAAAGTAGTCAGGCAAGCTGGTAGGGGAATATTTACTAGGAAATATATGTAATATATGGGAATGGGGCACACACTTGAGGATCTACTGTTACAGTAATGATTGCTACCAGCTCCAGGGTGATGATGGCTTCACATCCCAGTGAGAGGGGGTCAGGTACAGTCCCAGTGGTCAGGGCAATAGAGAATAGCGGGCAGGTGAGGTGGAGAAGGGAGGAATCCTGCGTCTGCCTAACTCAGCATCCATCTGCACGGGCCATTTAAGGCAGTCCTGGTCCAGGGGACGACCCTTTCAGTCACCAAGGGCACTGCTATGTAATGGCCAGCGGGAGAACCCAGGAAAAGGTAGGAGATCTACAACTCCAAATCAGGGTGAGACACGCTGGCTGTCAGTTTGTTGAGGAGCTAACCCAACTCTGGATAAGGAGGGCCTAGGGAGGTATATTTACCCCCTCTTCCTGGAGGAGGGCAGTAGCTTGTCTCCAGGCAGATAGCAACAGCTACAATGTAAGGCCAGAAAAAGAGCTGGAAACCAGAACCCATTAGTCATCCCTGCACCTGCTTTTGAGGAATGCAAGGAACATTTTAAAGATATATACACAAATTTTACACAGATTATGGTGACACAGGGCAATATATACAATACAATAAATATATACACATGTGATGTAAACCCTGGTCACTACAGTACAAAGCTGTTTCATCACGTGAACAAATTTCATTTGGATCAAAGGTCCCCATAAGCATCAACCTACTGGCCAATAGTGATGGCCGAACATCGGCCTGTACTGTCCGCGTACGGGCGGGAAGGACTTTTAAAGAAGTCCGCCGTCCGCCTGTTCGCGGACACATTAAAATTCCCCGCCTGTAGGAATCGGAAAAACGGGATGTGACGTCACATCCTGTCCTTGGACCGCATCCTGGAACGCATAGTTCCTGGTTACGGGAGCCGGATGTGACGTCACTGACGTCACTTCCTGCTCCGAGCCGGTATTTTCACTAGAAGACCGGCTTCATACCAGGTCTTCTAGTGAAAAGATTCTTCCTCCGGCACAATCACACAGGTTCTGATCCTGCCGGAGGAAGAATATAGATCTTCTCGCCGGCGAACGGGGCGGGTCGAACATGCTTGTTCGCGGCCGGACTGTCCGCCTTGCGGGCAGTTCGGCCATCACTACTGGCCAACCATGAATTCACATATTGCTGCCTATAAATGGGTAAAACCATAGCAAGCACCGGCCAAGCTTCCCGGAGCTGAGCTATATTCGGCTCCTGTGTTCTTCTTCTTCTTCTAGCAGGTGACTTGTTGGGATAGCAGACACACGCATGAACTTCTGCAGCAGGAACATTCACATCTGTTGTTTGTTTATAATAATATTACATTGACAGAGACAATGTACCCATGGGGTGCTAGATTAAATGCGGCTCTGTCCGTCTGGGAGTATTAAGTAAATCGGAACAAAGCATTTAGCTGCTGATTACATCTTTAGTAATTGGAGATCTGGACAACTGAAGAATGCGGCATAATAGGGGGTAATGGTTACTATGCATGATTTATATCTGCTGCTTTGTAAATACTAGGAAAACTGGCCTGCACACCCCTATCGGGAATACAGTAACAATGTGGCACAATTTGATTACATTCATCTTTTGTGCCCAAGGTGGAGGATAAGGATGACCTCTGCCTCTAGCCATAAATAAAATAGCTGTGCCAACCAACTACGTACCCACAGCATTGTACAGAACTATGTTAATGTTATTGCATAGTTTTCAATGTATACATTATTCATGGTGCAGTTACTGCAGTAAAAGTTTCTATTTCTTTTTATTACTTTTTCTTATCGATAGAGAATATGTCTGTTACTTCATGGGTGTTGCTTCCATTGAAATTTTAACCTGTAGGTACAAATGTATAAAAGAGTAGTTCCAAAAAATTGCAGTATGTAAAATGTTATTTTATTTCTGAGAGTTGTTGCACATATGTGTTGTATAAAGTCAAGTAACTTCGGCCCTTTGACATCTGAATAGATACTCCAGCACAAGATGATTGGGCTACAGTCTTTTATATTTCTTGGTTTTGCCTCTAAAATTGCATTTTTATTCTACTGGGTAAACTATTGGATTAAAGTGGACCTACCACCAGAAATCTATGTTTTTATGAATGGCACAGTGCCAATAATAGGGAGGAATGCAGTAAAATAACTCAAAAACTTTCCTGTAATGACCATTTTAACAAGATTACCACACAGCTACCCTCACTTCCTGGTTCGCTTAAGGCAACACATGAAACGGGGGGGGGGGGTGCAATATCACGGGTGGCCACTGGGGGCGTTCAGTGATCTTCTTTGGGAATTTTCAAAGCAGATCACTGCTTCCTGTCATGTGCCACCTATTTCTGCCTACAATGAACCAGGAAGTGAGAAGAGCTGCCGAATTATCTTCTTAAATTGCTCATTACAGGTACGTTTTTGGGTTTTTTCACTGCATTCCTCCCTATTATTGGCACTTCTAGTGCCATTCATGAAAACATAGATTCCCGGTGGTAGGTCCGCTTTAAGGTCCAGAGATTAGGCTGGCTTCACCACAATATCAATGTTGAGTCAAGTCTAGAACCAAGATGTTGCTTACATGTTTGGGATCATTGTCATTTTCTCCTGACATAGGTAAACTAAAAGTATTTAGATGGATTAAAAATAATTCATGATTCCTGGTAGGACTGACACCATAGTACAAGAAACCACCCCAAATCATGTAACTTGCACTTGGGGCCTTGGCGCAATGCCAATGCACCCCAGGATCCCAGATCTCCTAATCTCTGCTGCTTTGCATATAATCAACCCCCTGCTCAGCCTGTGTTCCAGCAATTTCACCATGCCAACATTTGATTGCCCAAAGGGCTTAAGTGCACAAGGGGTGGCATCTGGACACGAGGATTGGAAGAGGACCAGTAGCACACAAACAAACAAGGCAACCACCACTTCACAAGCAGTGTACACCAGACACAAGGCAGCAAAAGTAAAGTCAGGACAGAGCCAATCGTCATACACAAAAGGTAGTCCAAACAAGGCATTCAGAGGTGGTCAGGGCATGCAGTATGGCATGCTTATTATTATGGTGCTTAATAATAGAAAATGATTGGGCAAACACCTCATGTGTTATCAGATATGTACAGATCCACCACAACAAATTATTAGACAACCATCCCATGTGAAGGCAAGAACAGAACATGCAAAGAAGAACCTAAAAGGGCTTGAACCTTTCCCCCTTAAGTTTGTGGCTTTGTTCATCATCTGGCTTAACCGCCCTAGCGTTAGAGACGGCAGCACCTCGTCCAGCGCACCAACTGCTTCTATCACACTGGACGAGGTGCTGCCGTCCAGTACAATGCGGGGCTCTGGGAGAACGCATACTCACGCTGTCCCTGTGTCCCCATGCGACATTCCTCTTCGGCTGCTCATGTCTTCCTCCCCCCCCCCCGCTCCGAGTGACGTGATGACGTCACTCAGGGAGGCGGCGGGAGATTTGTACAGTAAATAGCATGAAAGCAGTTTTCTATGTAGAAAACTGCTTTCAAACTCCCCCTATGTACTAAATATCGCCAGAATAAAGTCCCTGATGCCTCAGATGTGCCCATTTGCAGTAACCCTTTCTTCCCTGGTGTGATTTTATCACACCAGGTTAGAGAGGGTTAAGTGCAAATGGGAACATCTGGGGCACCAGAGACTTTTTATTTTGGCGATATTTAGTACATAGCAGCATAGTTTTGTGTCCTAATTTATTTATTTTTTTCATTATTTGTATAAAAAAAAAAAATTATTTTACATAATTGTTTGTTTCAAACATTATTATATTCAGGATGTCTATTAGACCCTTGTACGGACATATTTTGGGAAGTTACAGGCCTACGACATAAAGAAAAATTTACCGTTGAAGTCTATGGTGCACTTTTGGTACAGAAATCTGGACCTCAGCAGTGCTCTAGGGAGGTTAAAGCAAATAACATAAATCTTAAGCAGGGTACGGACGTGGAGATATGGGTTTAAATGGATGGCCGTTTCGAGCGCCGTGCACGCTCACGGCCGTCTATCTGACCCATATAATCTGCCCCTTGCGCTGTTTTCGACAAACAGAAAACAGCCTTATCGGGCATGACCGTTAATACAGCGATGTCCGATGCTTTGCCTGGTTCTCCAGACAAAGCTCGGCTGAGGCGGAGGAGCCGGGGTGAGGCAGTTCTGCTCTCCCCGGCTTCTCCGATATCTGACAGCAGGGTGATGACGTCATTACGCTGCTGCAGGGTACATCAGACGGCTCGAATATGGAGCCGTCTGTACCCTGCTTTATAGTCAAAAATGCCTGTCCCCAAAGCTATCTAATATTTTTTGTAGGTGGGCTTGTTTTTAAAAACAGGTCTGAGCACGTTCCCAATATCCCAGATCCTAAATCTACTATTCAAGCCTTCTGCTTCTACATTTTCTTTTTTATCAATCTCTGTTCTCTTTTTCAATCTACCAATATTCGTGGCAAGGTATCAACAATGAATTGGAAAGAAAAAGAACAAGGAATGTAGAGCAAATGAAAAAAGATGACCTAGAATCCATTGTAGGATCTAGCCAAGAGTCAACTGCTTTGGCAGGTAGAGGTACATAAAAATACGATGTTGACAGAGCGTATTTGAATAATTCATAGCTTGTATGAGACTGATTGAAGTGTAATTCCAGACATTGTTTTCCTTCTCTGTTTTGAATATGTAAAATGGACCTTGCCGCCATAGTAAAGCAATGCAGGCAAAAGTCAAGTATAAGGTCTTTATTTACTTGCAATTTTCCCTTAATTTTGCTAGATTTGACTACTTCAGACAAATTCTCTAGCATAGCCCCTCTCTCCTTGCATATCATACAATTTGTGCTGTTCCATAAATATTGTAGAAAGTCATATGAATGACTGGTTAAAAGTGGACCTACCACCAGAAATCTATGTTTTTATGAATGGCACTAGAAGTGCCAATAATAGGGAGGAATGCAGTAAAAAAAAACTCAAAAACTATCCTGTAATGAGCAATTTAACAAGATTACCACACAGCTCCCCTCACTTCCTGGTTCGCTGAAGGCAACACAAACTGGGGGTGCAATATCACGGGTGGCCACTGGGGGGCGTTCAGTGTTCTTCTATGGGAATTTTCAAAGCAGATCACTGCTTCCTGTGACGTGCTGCCTATTTCTGCCTACAATGAACCAAGAAGTGAGAAGAGCTGCCGAATTATCTTCTTAAATTCCTCATCACAGGAATGTTTTTGGGTTTTTTCACTGCATTCCTCCCTATTATTGGCACTTCTAGTGCCATTCATGAAAACATATTCCTGGTGGTAGGTCCGCTTTAAGTCCAGCTGAGATCACATCCCAAATGGTGGCAACCAACAGTAGTCTTATTACTTTTAAAGGGAGGCTACACAGGCTTCTATAACCTAAATATTTGAATCACAAATTTTTATTGCTAACATCGGCACTTTGAGAATTCCTGAAGATCTAAAATATTATGATATATGTTAGTAATCTCGAATTTTTGGAGATTCCAGGGAAAGTATCATGCATTGCACATGCAATATTTGCCAGGATTTGCAAGAATTAATACTAGCTATTTCATAAGCTAACAGCGCAGCTGCAATGTCACATTCTGCCACTAGATGTCCACATGACAACACACATGGCTTTTGCAAAAATTCACATTATAAATGCCGATATAAAGGACAGGAGATCTACAGTTTTCAAATTTACTTGGAATAATTCGAGAATTGTTGGGAATTTGAATATTGCTTATGCTGCTCATTACTAATAGGTAATGCACATAATTATTTATATTGTTACAACAATATGATGTCTGGTCTCTTAAGGTGGCCATACACAGGTCGATTTCACACTCGATTCCTGGCCGATCGATCACCAGGCGCGTGCACGCCCACCTTGACCGATCGACCCCGACCGATCGACATGGACCCCAAATCGGATCGGCCAGGGAACCAACCTGTTGGTGTTTTCTGGTCGATCGGGCACACATCAAGGGGCGTTGAAGTTTGTGAATCGATCGACTGGTAACAGAATCGGTGGCCTAAGGTGGTAGGCACAGACTTGTATGGTTGATCGCTCAGGAATCGACACGTGTATGGCTAGCTTTATAGTGTTGACCTTGAATATTCGAATTTCGAATATATTCGTCGAATATTGGCTATTGGAGAATGTTGGTACATATTCACAATCTCGAATTTTCAAGATATGATTTACCAGCAAGCTTTACAGACATGGATTGTGATAATTTTTTCGCATTGCGATAATAACTATAGCATGTGACCATTCATTTTGAATATAGTAGCAATGCATGGCCATATGCGTGAATTTCCTATTTCGAATAATGATGAGTATCAGTAGAATTATTCGCAGAATATTGCAAATTCGAATATTGCTTATGCCGCTTATGACACTTTTTTTTATTGCAGTGAAGTGATGTTTTCAATGAACTAGCATTAGTAAAGGCTTCCCTGCTTTGTAAAGGTGCATTAACATGATGGCAAACATTCATTGATTCCGATTTCTCGTGAGATTGACCATGCGTGATGATGTGATCACGCACGGCTGGTCATGCCGAGAAACGGATACCCACCCTTTTTGTGTCGCCATTTACTGCGGATGGGTTAGGCTGGTTACCATCCAAAGTAAGGAGATCGATCTAAAATTTAAGGACATGTCCGTAATTTGTTAGATCGATTTCCTAGCTGATTTATGGTCGAATTTAAGGTTTGCACGTTTGTTTTGTCGCACACGGCTGTCGTTCTGCCTCAAAATCTCTATGGCCACCTTTAGCGCTCTATATCAAAATTGTTTAGATTGCATAGTGGGAAGCAGCTCTTAGTTGAATGCTGGGTAGATATGGTGGTGGTTTAGTACATGGCCAATCTGGCGTTTTGGATTTACCAGTGTTTACAGCGATAGCAATGAGAAGATCTCTTTATTCTGGTGCTGCTTCTTCACTTTCTTCTACATATATAGCGACTGCATGGGACATTTATACCCTGAAACCCTCCGTGCTGGACTATGTTTCTAACTCTACATATAGCAATATCCAGATTGATTGCGAAGAGGGTGCGTGCAGATCTATGGTTACTTTACAGTTAGTATTGTAGAGTTAAAAAAAGAAAATGATGCTACTGTTGTAATAATACAATGTACAGTTAAGCCAACACATTTCATATGGTACAGTCTCCCCTCCTCAAGGATTCGTAGAAAGAAAAGAAAGCGTCGTGCGCCCTCATGGCCATCTATCTGGCCTATATAATATGCGGCCATCACTGTTTTCGAGCGGGACCAATCAATCCCACTCAAAAACGGCCATATCGGACATGACTGTTAAATACGGCCGATGTCCGTTGCTTTACATGGAAACCATGAGTCTCCATGTAAAGCATTGGCTGAGCTGGGGAGAGAGCAGAGCTGACTCCCCAGCTCCGCCGATATCAGACAGCAGTGTGATCACGCTGCTGCAGGGAATGCTGCTGCAGGGAACATCGGACGGCTCGAATATATATGCCATAAATGCCTGAAGCTCTTTTAGCATTGGTGTAGATATCTTAGAAGCCTCCATGACCAGTAATCATGATGTCTTTATTAATTTTGGAGAAATTTCTAGTTCTTTGCAATGTCAATGTCCCATATTTTCGCTAATTAAGATGACTACCTTCACCATGTTGATGTAAATTGGAAGTGTCTTCTTCCTTTGAGTATTACCTCAAAGGATATATGTGACACCAGAAAAAAAAACCCAAAAAAGTAGGGGAGAAGTGGGAGAGCACAAAAAACTAAAAGATGTTTCGGCTCTTAAAAAAAGCGGGTATGGCGGTGACTTCTTAGATCTTTCGCAATTGTGTTCCTCACAGTTTAGCTGTTGGTATCGGCTAGATTACTTGCCTAGGCGCCAACAGACCTGTAGATGTGGAGCTTTTTCTAGGGCCCCTTGGGTTTGTGTCTTCAGATGGAAGTGGTTGCTCTTGCTTGCCTCTGGGTGACCAAGGGGGAACACAAAGAGCAATGGTTCTTACTTCGGCGTGTAATCAGTTAATTCAGTGAGTATGGATTGTTCCCAGTCAAAAGGAAGGCTCGTGCAAGGCGCCCCGTATGAATAAATTTATTCATGAATTATAGTGATGGTGACATCAACGCGTTTCGTGGCTACTAATGCCACTTCCTCAGGATGAACAGTGTTTTACAAATTGTCTGGTCGGAGTCTTCTCACCGCCAAGATCTGTATCAGCCACTCAGGAATTCCACAATTGATTGGAGCATGGTAATGTCATCCTGCTCCACTGCAGCCCTGTGCTCTGCTCCGCCCCCTTTCCTGTGTCCCGGTTGGGAGCTGTCTGTCAGGCAGCACTGGCTGTGGGATCCCTATACACGATCGACCAGGATTTATGGACATGTCCGTTACCTGTTCAATTGACCTTTCTTCGAGTGGGATCTATCCAACCCACCCAAAGAAAGGGTTTTTACACTTCATGCAATCTACGGATGACGGATCATTGCGATCAAACGAAAAATTTATAGGTGTATGGGGGGGGGGCTTTAGTCACAAATCTTAAAGAAAGAAAATTCGACCATCTCTAATTGCAATATACAATTTTATTCCAAAATGGCCAAAGTCTCTCTGTAGCATAAACAACTGTAAGGAGAGTTTGTAAAGACCGACGTTCTAATGAGAACCTCACGAAGGACCCGTTTCTTATACGCCTGCACAGAATGAATGTACTCAAAGATGATAATAGTAGCAGTTTGTACACCACGACAGTCAAGATTGCCTGTTCTGTTCACATAACTGCAGTGCCACGCTCGATCCTGCAATTACCGAAGCCTTTATCATAAGATAATACTTCCAAAGTGGGAGCTTGAAATATTTATCAAACACGATTGAGTGCGGGGTTCATCTTTTTCTGCCATATATTACAGTGCCAGGAATCTCTCAACCTGGTAATTATTTTTGCATAACAAACTATCCAAATAGCGGCGTCAAGGTAGCGGGAGCGATGAAAACATTGAGACGTTACAAAGAAAATTGGCGTCTGTAGCGGATCGCATTGAGCTATCACCCCTAATGCTTAATGGTGGCTGTCCATAACTATTATTATTGCAATATTAGGTCACTTCAGTCTATACAGGGGTCTGGACAGTGGGTCTGTAGAAACACAAAGACCACCATAACTATTTTACCTGTTGATTAGATAATGTCATATTTATTGCCTTATAGTGAAGCATTGGACAAAAGCAATCGGTCACCTGCTGAGCAGTCGTCTGGTTCAGCAGGAACACAATAGGTACAGTGTCTGTCTCCCTGGACTGGTGATTGGATTATGTCTCAGGGTGAGGGGAGGTGTGGCTGGAACCGAACTATGATTGAACAATGGATCGTCTTTCTGGAGGTGTCTCCCTTGCAGAGGAGAATGGGATAAAAAGTTGGGTATGTTGCATTAAATTTGAGTTCTGCTCCTGATACTGAGTGTCGTCCAGTTATTGGGAAGAGTGATGGGTGTTCCTGGATAGATGTGTGTGCTATGTATGCTGTGCTTCCTGTGCTAGTTACCTGGTTCTGCAGGAACACAATAGGTATGGAGTCTGTCTCCCTGGACTGGTGATTGAATTATAGGCCCCCATACACGGGTCGGATTCCGGCCGGATTCCGGGCCGATCGACTCCGGGCGCGTGCACGCGAAACGATCGTGCCGGAATCGTGTGCAGCCCACCTTGTCCGATCGATCACGTCCGATCGTTCGAGGGCCCAGAATCAGATCTGACAGAGAACCAACATGTTGGTCTTTTTGATCTGATTCTGCACACATCAGGGGGAGTTGCCATTTGTGAGGTGGACAATCGGACACGGAATCGTTCCGGAATCCGTTGGACAAGGTGGTATGCAGCGATCGGATTCTCTTAATTGGCCGATCGATCACACCTGCGATTCCCGCCAGAATCGCCGGAATCGATCGGATAGGTGATCGAGCGGCCATGGAATCCGACTGTGTATGGCTGGCTTTTGTCTCAGGGTGAGGGGAGGTGTGGGCTGGAACCGAACTATGATTGAACAATGGATCGTCTTTCTGGAGGTGTCTCCCTTGCAGAGGAGAATGGGATAAAAGGCCGGGTATGTTGCATTAAAGTTGAGTTCTGCTCCTGATACTGAGTGTCGTCCAGTGATTGGGAAGATGGGATGTTCCTGGATAGATGTGTGTGCTACGTATGCTGTGCTTCATGTGCTAGTTACCTGGTCCCCCAGTACTCCTCTGTATTCGAGTGGAGAAGGCCTATGTCACACCAGCGCTCCACCGTCTATGGATTTGTAAACTGTAGGAGCTAATTGTGATTCGGCTAGGCGTTGTGCGCCCAGAAGTCAGAGGGACACAAAATATTAGGGGTTAACCCCTGTAATCACTGCTCACTCTGTGATGGATAAAAGAAAGCTCTGATGTCAATTCTTTATTTTGTGTTTGCTTTACATCATTGTTCGAATGCTAGCAGCTTTTGACGCCCTACCATCGATATTTTCCAGCGTATCACTTGGGTTGTCTGAAAATATGAAACGTTCCTCCTTTAGAATACAGCTTCATGGTATAGAGGATCTATTACCATAATATGTCAGCACTGAGTCATTAGACATTTCTGTTACAGCAAGCCTTATAAAATATAATTGCGTTCTGTCTTCTGAGCCTGCAAACCTGAACAAGTGCAAAGGCAAATTAGCTGCAAAACATTATTTTCCAATGAGGACATCTATGACATATGGTAATTCTCCACAATGGAAGTGTTTTCACTTTGATGAGATTTCATCTCATTTCCTGTGGCATCTCTTTGACAGGAAGTAAAGATCTCCCCATTGGGACACGGACAGCAAAAAAAAATTGGTGTGAGTTTTAACTCTTCGCTATCCTAACTAAACCTAAAATAAGTTTTGGTTGTACTTGCACTTTAACCCCGCAAGCGTTTAACCCAGCTCATCTAGACTTTGTTTACAGAGCAAACTCTGGCCTAGCTGGGGTAGTCTAAATTAACATACCCTCAGTGAGCTGGTGGCGATTCTCTTTCGGAGTGGACCTTCTATGGATCTTCTATTCTCTAGTCATCGGTGATGCCTTGATGATGATCATCCTTCCACCCGCCATGTTGATCCATGCCAAACCAGATCCCACACTTGGATATTCCGAGGAGCTCTTTACACCGCCACAATTAGGTTTGGCCCTTTCACCCAGCACCCTGGACGAGAGACCTGAGATATTGTGTCCTGATTCCCAACATCTTGATCCTTCACAGTCCCAAGAAGATGATGGTGGGGATCAGAAATCATCCGTTCATGAAGTGTACGATGATGAGCCACAGTTGCTAAACCCTCAGGTTACAATGATGTCAAGTCAGGAGGATGATCAGAGTAAGGACCATTCATTTTGCAGGTAATTGCGAGGAGAAAATATTGCAAATCTAGTTTTGCAATTGCAAATATTCGCGAATATAGAATCGACTATAAGTAGAATTATTTGCGAAATATCGCAAATTCAAATATTGCCTAAGCTCGTCCAGAGACTGGTATAGTCTAAGCTAACATACCCACGGTTATTCTCTATTGCAGCTGACCTTCTAGGGACCATCAATTCTCTATGGAGCCACCTATATTGCTTAATTGGTGATACTCTACTGCAATTGCCCGTAAGAGATGGTCAAATTTTTCGACTAGCTGACCTTGTGAGCGGATTGCAAAGCCCCTGAACATGGTATCATCACTAAACTTACTGGAGATGTAGAGAAGGGTTGGAGAAACATTTAAACAAATGTTGCTCTAGAACAATAGAAATTTTGACTCGACTTTGAACTTAATTTATGCAAAAGCTATTTTTGTTCGAGACATACTTTTTTGTAGTGTACCAATTAACTTGAAATCATCGAAAATTTTACCATCTCTATCGCCTGTACCGGGCTGTTTTTAGGGGCCGACCACTATAGAGGTTATTCACAGTCTGTGGTATGTTTTCAGCAGGGCTGCCGTCAGAAATCATGGGGCCCGGTAAAGCAAAAATGTCCGGGCCCCATGAGAAGACTTGTTGAGTGGGGGGGGGGGGTTGGGTGCTGGTAGAAAAAAATCACCATCCTGATCTGATCGGCAGTCCTTTGGCCCGACTAGACGTGCTGCCTTGTCGGCAGCCTTCTGCTCACAGCACCCTCTGCTCACTCTCACTGTGTTCCCGGACTGCCACTGTGTACAGTGTGCTGTCGGCAGTGTGGAGTGCCTATGTCCGCCATGGTACATTTCTTTTTAGTATTTTTCTTTTCCAAGATCCACTTCAAAACATATGTTTGGTTTTCACCTATATAGGAAGTAGAAACCAGGCCCAATCAGCTGATTAAATTGATCATGTGGCTCAACATACCTAGGAGAACCTGCCATACCTATTGAGGACCCTGGTGATGTCCCAATAGGCAGTTTTTTATAGAGATGGTCAATTCCTGCTGAATTAGATTTTTCAACAATATCTGCCCCTCCCGTTTGAAATCACTCTGGTAAAAATGAAACATATTATTACATATAAAAATGGAGTAGAATTTGTAGAGAAGTCTCACAGACCTCTTACCCATTCCTAAAGGATTAAATAAAAGAACACAGACACAATCAACCAGGATTTACGGAAATGTCCATTCCCAGTTCGATCGACCCGCTCGAAGGAAGGTTTTTTCTGTTTGAATCCACTTGTCCATCAATTAAACGTAATTCAAACCATGTATGGCCACCTTAAGGGTACGTTCATATGTGCTTTACATAAAGAAAAAATAGTTGTTTGTGCTTTCCAGGCGCCCCCCTCTGTGGCAGAAAAGTTGAGGCATCTCAATTGAAGTCTGGGATTGATTAATGACCCTCTTAACACGTC
Organism: Ptychadena robeensis; assembly: GCA_036250615.1. NCBI lineage: Eukaryota > Metazoa > Chordata > Amphibia > Anura > Ptychadenidae > Ptychadena > Ptychadena robeensis. Next base: position 13,412,983 of record CM070042.1, read on the forward strand.
AGAAGACATTCAAAAAACGATCAGAAAACTTACTGCATGATTAACGTCAGTACATTATCTGTTCATTGGCTTCAATTTTAAACTTACTGCAAGGTCGTTTTCTGGTCAATAAAAAGAACCTTGCAAACGCCTGTGTAAATAAGCCCTTAATGAAAGAAAGTTTGACTTGACGTATCCCAACTTTACATACATTTAGGGCCCCCACACACGTACCGAGTGGGGGCCAACAGATCAGCGATGGAGTGCAGCATAATGACGTCATCACTCTGCGCTCTGTCGCTCACAGCATCGGGGGCACCCTTTGTGTGCCGGCCATTTGTTTCAATTAAGACGCCGGTCTCCATTGAAACTAACGGCATCGGCCAGAGATTATCGGACTTGTCTTCTCTGGTTGATTGAGCTTTGGGGCGACAGGGATCTATCGCCCCATGTGGCACCCCCGATCAACCCCCGATTGACCTAGACGATAAAGATAGGTATGCAAAATTGCTCAATTACACCTCCCTTTCAATAGAAAATAGTAAAGCACAGGAGAACACCAGTTCATTGAAGCCATGTTATGTAAAACCTTATTTATTGTGCATATTGATTTCTTTTTATGCTTGTATTGTTTGGGGACAGGGTTGTAGTTTCTTGGCCCCCTCCATGGGTAATGCAGTTGAAGACATGCTCCCGATCTGGCCGTACTCTCCTTTTTTCTGCCGCCTCAGCGAAGTTCCTGACCTCTACTTAGGCATAATCTTTCCTGCCCGTTTCACTTCTCTGGTAATTGCTAAACTCGAAGTGACGGCGATGCAGTTTAATGAAAGCGCAAAGTTAATGCACATGATTTATTAATATAGTAGAGGTGGCTGAATTTAAAATGAACATTTATTTTGTTCCGTTATTTTAAATAAAGTTTCTATCAATTATTCACACTGCGAAATCTACTCTAAGGCTTGACCATAAATACAGAGCAGACACAATACATGTTGTGTATAAATCTACAAACCATGAACCCCTTTGGGGTTGAGATTATTGCTTCTTGGCATGAATCTCTTTAATTTGACTGGAAAAACGTGATGATTTGTTTCTAGTGATCCTTGTAGTCATTTGGAAGGTTTGCACATTTACAGTTATTTTAAGATATTGAACAGAAATAATTACCCTTCTACCTGTTGGGTAGGGTAGAGGTTACTGGAGAGGTTAATACACATTTTACACGAGGTTTGGATATTAGGGGAAGTGTAGAGTTGTAGGTGGTAGAGTGGCATGTGCAACTAAAAGAGCACCAAGACTAAAGGTACCCATAAACAGGGTGATATAATCGATTGTAGAGTGGTGACGCAAAGAGTCGCCGAACAATTTGCACAATCAATTCTTAGCGACAGTTGGCTCCCATTCACAGTAATGGTGATCAAACAGGGATTTACCAACATGTTGTGTCCCAGTTTGATCGATTTTTCTATGGAAAGGGTTTGATCACTCCAGGTGGGCTGCGTTCAATTCCTGAAAGATCGCTCGCTAAGTGAAAATTCAATCCGTGTATGGGAGCCTTAAGGGATGCCTCCTGGGTGATGGTGGACAGGAGGATCTGGTCTTACTTCTGAGGTGGGGCCCCTCTGGGGATGCTGGAGTGCTTCATGTCACCAATACCCAGAGAGGGGGCCCAGCCCTGCAGATTTAGCTTTGTCCCTGTACAGCTTCTCAGGGTAGGGTACATTCCCCCTCCAGTTACAATGTAAAGGTTATATCCTTTACTCTAAATCCTTTTGGCTAGGATAAGCCTATATCAAGATTCTGCATTATAGAAATATACTACAAACACACTATCCTTGGACTATGCCTTTTAAAGGCAATCTGTGTTTGTATATACACACAATGCTTTACTGTCTCTGAGCCCAGAGTCTGGGTACAGTCCTTGGCATGATGTTGCAAACAAGTCCCAGTGGAGATGGTGATGTCTACTCAGAGCAGAATAGATTTATGACTCCAGACCCATCAGGTGGAGTGTTATCCACTTTACCACAAGCCAGAGGGCGAGGTGTGATCACTCTCATATGAAATGATCCTTGCAGTTCCATAGGCCTGTGACTAGGCCCATCTCCCACCGGGATCAGTCATTTTACAGCTCATCCAGCAGCAAAGACCTTTTGCCATTGCTATTTCAAAAATATTTAAAGACCTCTATGACCAGTTCCACCTCCAGACTAGGCTAGGTTAAGCCCAGACATAGGAAAAACAGCATTGGTCACATTCCACTGCACTACAGAAGCAGACTGCATGGTTAGAACTAGGCTTGTCAATCTCTTATGACCAATGAAATTGGGTTGGTGAATGGAATGGTGTACTCTATGGCTCTTCTTGGTTTCCTCCAGTTTTTTTTTCTACAACCCAAAGATATACTTGTAGTCTAGTTTGCTTTTGTACAGATTGGCCTTAATGGTCTTTTTATGACATTGATTGGAGTCTCTAGGTTGCAATAGGCTAGCAGTGATGTTACACTGATGTGACTTGCTACAGCCTAATAAATGAAGGGAATTGAAATGATATTGTGTTATATTGGTGGATATGAAAACTGCATTATATATAACCAAGAGAGGCATTATTGGGCTACATACATGTGTTTGTTTACTCGGTAATACAAATAAAATATACCAATATCTAACATTATGGTCTGTTTCTTTCCCTGTTCTAATGACTACAAATAGATTTATTTTATGTTTTTTGGTCATAAAATGAAAATCTTTAAGACAGCAAAAGCAACAGTGACATCTGCAGGTTATAAAGAAAAAACTATAACAAAATTCCTGGCTGTGTGATGTCTTCTGTTTCATTGCTCATCCTCAAAGCATCTCTGTAAGCAGAACAGGTGCTGATACCCCATTCAGAGCATTCAGAACCAAACAAGATGTAATATGGGGTTTAGGAACCAATGACACCTTGTCAAGTTGCATATTGATAGAAGAGAATACAAATTTGGATTGTGGGTAGAGAGGATCGAAATTTTTTTTTTTTTTAATTCAACCATTTCGCCGATTTCGAGTTAATTGCAAAGCATCTGGATATTGTATCATCTCCAAACTTGCTAGAGATGAGAAGGGTTGGGGGTACACTACAAAAAAGAAAGTATGTCTTTAACACAAATAGTTTTTTCACAAATTAAGTTCAAAGTCAAGTAACAATTTTGAAAACCTGAATTTCGACTTTGAATTTGAACTTAATTTATGCAAAAACTACATGTGCTAGAACAAAGATTTTTTTTTCAAATGTTCCTCCAACCTTTCTCTACATCTCCAGCAATTTTGGTGATGATACCATTTTCAGAGGCTTTACAATCAGCTCACAAAATTAGCAAGTCGACAAATTCGACCATCTCTAATTGTGGGTCATTGTAGTTATGCTCGGAAACATTTGTATACAAGTTACATGGAAAAAGAAAGTACACCCGTGTTGAATTTGACCTCTGATGTACAACAAAAAAGATGACGTCATCTCATTATTTCTAAAACAAACTCTGTGAAAATGGACAGACAATGTGTGAAAGTAAACCCCTATTGGATAGCATGAGAATAGCCAATTAACTTTTGCTAACCTTTCTTATACTGCATTGATGATTATGAATCTATAAGAGAACTTGTCATTACAATTAATTAATAATTGTAAGTCCATTCACACTAAAACGTTAGTCAATAACAAGGGAGCACTCCTATACCTGTAAAAAATCTTGTAATCACACCACCCTAACCAATATGAATATTTTTGAATATTCTAATTAATGTGTTTTTTTATATTTATAAAGTAGACATTATATTACAATGTAAATGCCTTAAAGGTTCAATTATTTAATTGTTTATTATTTTCTAAAGGTCTATACTTGATTTAACTTCATTGTCCTGTTGCAGACACAATTTTGATGGATATTTAGCTGTTGAGTTGATGGCCTCCCATTTGACACTAGAATACTTTGGTATACACAGGTTCAACTGGATGACTACAATGTTCTTAGATGCAGTGTCTACAAATGAAGCCTTAATTATGAGTCAACCCCAGCACTGTTCTTTGTATGAGGTATGAGTTTGTTCTGTGCAAATATCACTGTGCATTATGGCCATGCTTGACTCCACCTTGGACATAATTCTAGAACTGTTGTGGTTTGTTGAATGGCAGCTTGACAAACCAAAACAGGCAAATTGAGGAATGCAAAGTCTGAGATTTTAGCTTTAGGAGTTTTTGCTATTTCTCTGAGCATTGCTCAATATGTCATTGGGTGAGTTTGGGTCTTGAACATTCTCTCCTAGATTAGCAACTGTGTTGTCTGTTTTCCACTGTAAAATGGTGGACTTCAACGCGTTTGAAAATGGCCTTATAACCCTTCCATTTGTTGGGTAGCTTCGCTAATGCTAAATTCGGTTTGAACAATTAATTCCTTTGGAAATTGTAAGGGTGTACTTAACCCCCCTAGCGCTTCTGACGGCTCCATCTCGTCTGCACTTTCTTCTCAGTATTGCAGAGGACGAGATGGAGCTGTCCAGCTAAGTTTAGATCCACCAGCAGCAGCACATACTCACTGTTCTGTGCTGCTGCCGGGGAATGCTCTAAGCTGGCCGAAGTCACCCCTCTCTGGGCCCAATTTGCATATGAATGTCCCCCGGGGGGACGGGCCGCGGGACATTCATGTGCAAATTGGGTTATCTTCAAAGAGCACATCTGGAAGATCACCCCCAGTGTCATCCCCATGTCCCCAGTGTCATCACCCTTTCAGAGGATGTCAAATGGCATTGTATTGGATAAGTGATAACTGTATCCAATACAATTCAAAGTAAAACAAAAACAAAACACATTTCCAATTGTAATAAAAATGTTGTCATAAACAAACATAAATACTGTTTTGGAATCTTTCATACCAAATAAGTATTCAAGAGATTTTAGCAAAAAATTTAATGTACTTTTTTATAATAATTGTGTGTTTTAAACATTATTATATTCAGGATGTCTACAAGACCCTTGTACGGACCTGTTTTGGGAAGTTACAGGGCTTCAACACAAAAAAAAAATTCCATTAGAGTCTATTGTGCGCTTTTGGTACAGAAATCTGGACCTTGCAAGAGCACTAGGGAGGTTAATTGTTTACACTGTTTCTGCATTTTGACTTACCATAATATTTGTTAAACAAATGTGAAACAATACCATGTGCTGTATCTGAGGTTATATTCAGAATATGTAAGGGCTTGGTAACACAAGCTTTTTTGATGTCCTGGTATATAAAACCTTTGATCTAAAATAATCTGTGCTTTATATTTTCCCCTATTTGTATATATTGCTTCTAATGTAAGTAGAAAGTTTTAGAAAAAAAGTGCCAGGAAATAATGTACTTACCTTTGCAAATTTGACTTTAAAATACTCTATTGGGCTAATTCCTTTTTAGCTCAGTCCTGTGTCATCTGAACATACATGACATCTTTCATTCTATAGGCTAGAGTGGTACTTTTGGGTCTGAGCCACGATTAGTATGGGATCAAACATTAAATGAGTCATGTGCAATAATCTGTGCCTAATACTTACAAGAAGTTGACTTGACTAATAGTCAAATAGGTTTATTGACCACATGCTAAAGGGATCATGAATCTCAAAACAACACCTTCTAGAATTGGTTAAGAACAGCTTGTTCTCTACAATCCAGAAGAAGAGCAAAGCCAGGGAATCACGATTCAACAATAGTAAAAGAAACTAATTAGTGGGCGCCATTAATAGGCGAATGGAACTTAAGTAAAGAAACAAAGTTCACATGTTCCCAGCAAAAAGAAATTGTAAACAATAAAACACACATTTTAACAATAACAAAAATGGGCAATTCACAAAAACTGACAATTGCAAACATAAAAACACACTTTTACAGTAACCAACCCCCACATACACATTTAGATGCCATAATTACATTAAATATGGGGTGATATTTACCCCTATAGAATTTACATACTGCCTCCATGTCAACCTTTGGGAGGTGAATCAAACATGGGAAATGTTCACATTTTCCATGGACGGCACCAGGTGAATTGTCTGCCCATCACAAAAATTAAATTAAATATATCATCGTACACAGTTATGACTGGCTTGCAAGGTGAGAAATAATTGGGAACATGCAATGACCCCTTAATCTTGCAATTTATATAATACCTAATATAAACATAGAATAGGTCTATATTGTGATTTTCTACTGTTTGGAACAAGCAGGATGTGTAATTGATTTAAAGTGGACCTACCACCAGAAATCTATGTTTTTATGAATGTTATTAGAAGTGCCAATAATAGGGAGGAATGCAGTAAAAACACTCAAAAACTTTCCTGTAATGACCATTTTAACAAGATTACCACACAGCTCCCCTCACTTCCTGGTTCGCTGAAGGCAACACATGAAACGGGGGGTGCAATATCGCGGGTGGCCACTGGGGGCGTTCAGTGATCTTCTATAGGAATTTTCAAAGCAGATCACTGCTTCCTGTGACGTCCTGCCTATTTCTGCCTAAAATGAACCAGGAAGTGAGAAGAGCTGCCGGATGATCTTCTTAAATTGCTCATTACAGGTACATTTTTGGGTTTTTTCACTGCATTCCTGTGCCATTCATGAAAACATAGATTCCTGGTGGTAGGTCCGCTTTAAGTATGAAAGTGTTGTTAGACCAGGCTAGTGTTCACATAAAGAGTGTGAATCAAGTACATACAAATCTCAGAGGAGTTGTTATAAAGTGCAATGTGCATTAGAGGTGTGTGTAGAGGAAAGTCTTGCTACTGAACTGACATTGTCACATCTCCAGTGCCATACTATGACAGTCTGTCCCGGAGGCATTCCTATTACTGCACTCTCACATTTGGCAGGTCCGCACAGAGGACCCCTTGCTTGTTTATTGCCAGCCTCTGTATTTTACACCGTGCTTCTACTGTGCTGCAAATTAGATGGCACAGAGCTGATATATTCTAAAGAATAGCTACCAATGACAATATATCAACCTTCAGCAACATTAGACATTCTCCTATTTACAATTTCCTCAAAACACCCAGCATATAAGTCTTTTGATTCTGTTGTTTCTGATCCTATCTGCCATTGATTTTGGACCTAAATTTCTTGCCTGTGTTAATTCGCTATTTTCCCAGCTTATATCCCATCTACATGTAAATATTATAAGTGAGCCTTTTTAATTAGGGATGGTTGTAAATTTTGCATATAATTTTCAATATAATTGACAATTCACAAACAAAATTTGCACAAGAACTGGAAAATACCTAACCTGATCGAGAAAATTGAAATTTAGTTTGAATACTATTTACGACATTAAAGTAAAAGATGAGTTCCACCTAAGGGGAATCTTCACATCTTTGCTTTCTAGGGATGGGAATGCTTGATTGCATAGCGGCATAGGCCCAGTCTATTTTCTTCTCAAACTTTAGAATTGACTACATTTCAACCATCTCTATTTGTAAATCACAGAGCACTGTCCCCATTATTAGTTGTGTTGGCTATTGAGCCATTGACTGACCAAATTTGTCATCAGACGTGGTCAGTATCCAAATCTGATCAAACAAGTAAAAGATTGTTTATATACTGAGGATCATTCCATACTCATCGTTAAATGAAGTGCTTGGTATAATTTATCACTTTGGATCAAGATCAGCTTTTGGCAAACTGGTCAAAATCCCCTTTAGATTGTAAATAACTGTCAGTAAAGCTAGGCACACACGGGTAGATTTGTAAAACGATTCGAGTACAATCAATCA
>CM070042.1:13434826-13449635 GCA_036250615.1 Ptychadena robeensis
TGCCATGCTGATAGACTCATACCCAAAATGTGCCATGCTGATAGACTCATACCCAAAATTAGAGATGGTCGAATTTGTGCTAACTTTGTGAGCTGATTACAAAGCCCCTGAAAATGGTATTATCACCAGGAGAATTGCAGGAGATGTAGAAAAGGATTGGAGGAATATTTGGGAAAACAAAAAAATTTTGCTCTAGCACATGTAGTTTTTGCATAAATTAAGTTCAAAGTTAAAGTCGAAATTCCGATTTTGAAAATTTTTACTTGACTTTGAACTTAATTTGTGCAAAACCTATATGTGTTAGAGACATACTTTCTTTTTTGTGGTATACCCCTAACCCTTCTCTATATCTCCAGCAAGTTTGGTGATGGTACCATGCTCAGGGGCTTTGCAATTAAGTCGAAACTGTCGAAACTGTCAAATTTTGGAAAAAAAAATCAACCATCTCTACCCAAAATGTGCCATGCACTCTTATGCAACCACATAATTTTTTTTTTATATTTTTTCTTCCCTCCACCTAAAACATTTCAGTTTGTTTTTCATTTGAGTGGCAGAGTTTATAGCTCTGGTGGAAAATGTTCTGAAATGATTTATCTTTGTTTCATTTTTGTACAGCACAGAAACCTGGCATTTTGCAAGGGGTGTTTAGACTTTTTATACCCACTGTATATATTCATGGACAGTTTATTTGTCTTTTTATGTATTATATCTCAACTGCAATGGGTCACAAGTTTTCAGATACACGTTGATAATCCTTGGTAGCAATGCTCTTTAGCCAAACATTTTGGGTAGGCTTCTTAAAGCTTCCTAGAAGTTTCTAGTTTATTATAGGTCTTTTGTCAAAATTGGTGTACCTGGGATCTTTGGCCTTCACACACAAAATCTTTAGCTAGACTACAGCTGCATTACCTTAACTTTGTTGTCCTTAAGCTACTTTTCCCCAACTTCAAAGGTATGCTAGGGGTCATTGGAAAGTATCTTTATGAATAGAGATGGTCGAATTGTTTTTAAAAAATTTGACCTTTTTGACGGTTTCGACTTAATTGCAAAGCCCCTGAACATGGTATCATCACCAAACTTGCTGCAGATGTAGAGAAAGGTTGGGGTACACTCCAAAAAAGAAAGTTTGTCTCTAACACAATCAGTTTTTTTCACAAATTAAGTTCAAAGTCAATGAAAAATTAAAAAAATCGGAATTTCGACTTTAACTTTAACTTTGAACTTAATTTATGCAAGAATTACTTGTGCTAGAGCAAAACTGTTTTTTTCAAATGTTTCTCCAACCCTTCTCTGCATCTCCAGCAATTTTGGTGATGGTACCATTTTCAGGGGCTTTGCAATCAGCTCACAAAGTTAGCAAGTCGAAAAATTCGACCATCTCTATCTATCTCTCTAAGTTGCTTCAACTTATTTTGAGATGTTGCAGCTGTATATTCATGTAATGCTAGTTATACACACTCCGATGGGTGCAGGCAGACCAGTCCCGATCTGCACCGAGATGCAAACGCGATGACGTCATCACGTTTGCACCCTGGTGCATTATGGGGCCCCTTCAGTCGGCCGGCACTCTTTGTGTGCCGGCCATTAGCTTCAATGAAGACGCCGGTCTTCATTGAAGCTAATGCCCTCGGCTCCCATCGGCCAGAGATTATCGGACATGTCCGTTCCCTGGCCGGCCAAGCTGTGGGGCGACAGGGATCTGTCGCCCCATGTGGGCACATGCCGATAAGCGGCCGATTTTTAACCTGACCGGCGCAAGCGCGCACGCCCGTCGGTCTGGTTAAAAATCGGACGCTTATCGGCATGTGTATGGCTAGCATAATGCTTTCCCTTTAGCCATCTTAATGCACCAGTCCCTCCTATGGCAAAACAGCCCAACAATATCATCCGAGCACCCCTATGCAAAAAGTTGGGATTGAGACCAGAGGACATTTATTTAAAACATTTTATCTTTATCCTCGTGTACTATTGCAAATGCTGCATTTGGACTTTTTCTTAAAGTGGCTTTGGATCTGTGGGTTTATACTTTATAATATTAATGGTGTTGTCAGAAGACCTCCACAATGTCCAGGACTTGATGAAACACTGATGCCGGTAGAAGCAAGAGTAAAATAATATTTTTGTAGACTCTTCACTGTATATTTGTTCCAGGAATATAAATTTAGAGTGGTTAATTCCCATAGGCCTGTCCACTGAGCAACAGTATCAAGTCTTGTTGATTTGATTTCCTCTAGGTTGTCATAAAGAGCAGGTGGCGTATTATTTAGCTATTCTATTAGAATTAAATGGAATTTATTGTGAGAACGGCCCTTGCATTCTGTATTCTTACTTTATTTAGAAATTATTCATTGATCCCTTCCCTTTCTGCATAGCAAATATTTTAGCGATGAATTTGCTTCTATGTATCATGCATCACCCATGGGTCTTGGGAATATACACTATCCTGCCATCTTTTTAGTGTGTGTGAACGTACTGGAAATACTCGCCAAGTGTTTATTAGAAGGAATATAGCAAATAAATGTCCCCTTTGGATTAGCCGAGTCAGGCAGAAACTCTCAAAATGTCAAGAATCCAACCCGTTACCATGGAAACACTCCACTGAGAGATAAATGAGCTATGCTTACACCAAGCAATAAGCAACTTACACACATTAAAGGCTCGACATGCATGTGTTGCTCTGTAACGTGTCCTTACTGATGTGCTTATATCCTATGTCTATATAAGCTTTGTGTATCGTTTTTATGTCAGGCATGCAAATGTCGCCCTAAAGGCAAAACTAATTCTTCACAACAACCTGCGCAAGGTTATAGTATAAGTTGATGTTTGTGAGTTTGTTTTAACATGGCAAGTGGAAAAATCATATGAATAGATGGGAGTCAATCCAAAGCACTTATGTGTCTTTTGTCAGGCGGAACCTTTAAGTCCTTAGACTTAAAATTGCATAAACAGCTCGACATTGGGCCTTCCTATATTTCCCATCAGATGAAACCTGACTTTCCTCAGAGACACTTTTCAAATAAAATAGTTTTCTTCATTGGAGTTTAGAGGTATCTAGATATTCTAGACCACAAGCCACACATTTTATCCTAACAAGTCACTATTGTTTTTTCCATATCTGAAATTAGTCATGAATCAAAATTAACAGCAACTTTTTACATAATTTTTAAACTTATCCTTCCTTAATAACACTAGAGATGGTCGAATTTTTATTCGACCATTTCTCCGGTTTCGAGTTAATTGCAAAGCCCCTGAACATGGTATCATCACCAAACTTGCTGGAGATGTAGAGAAGGGTTGGGGGTATACTACAAAAAGAAAGTATGTCTCTAACACAAATAGTTTTTTCACAAATTAAGTTCAAAGTCAAGTGAAAATTTAAAAAAAATCGGAATTTCAACTTTAACTTTGAACTTAATTTATGCAAAAACTCCATGTGCTAGAGCAAAACTTTTTTTTTACAATGTTCCACCAACCCTTCACTACATCTCCAGCAGTTTTCATGATGATACCATTTTCAGAGGCTTTGCAATCAGCTCACAAAGTAATCAAAAAATTCGACCATCTCTAAATAACACCTCTACTACCTTCTACCACAATACCTCATTGATCTTGCATGTACTCTGCTCACCAGCCAAAATGGAACTCACTTAATTTGGACACCTTAGCCATGAGAGGAAGTCCTTTAATTTGGACACCTTAGCCATGAGAGGAAGTCCTTTAATTTGGACACCTTAGCCATGAGAGGAAGTCCTTTAATTTGGACACCTTAGCCATGAGAGGAAGTCCTTTAATTTGGACACCTTAGCCATGAGAGGAAGGCCTTTAATTTGGACACCTTAGCCATGAGAGGAAGTCCTTTAATTTGGACACCTTAGCCATGAGAGGAAGGCCTTTCATTTGGACACCTTAGCCATGAGAGGAAGTCCTTTAATTTGGACACCTTAGCCATGAGAGGAAGGCCTTTAATTTGGACACCTTAGCCATGAGAGGAAGTCCTTTAATTTGGACACTTTAGCCATGAGAGGAAGGCCTTTAATTTGGACACCTTAGCCATAAGTTTAAGTCCTTTAAGAAAGTTGATTCTTTGCGCATCCTCTTATCTCCAGATTCCTGCCCTAAAGGCCTTTTTGCTAAATAATGTAAGCAACTAAAAATGTCAAAATTTTTCACACCCTGAATCCCATTTCACCTTCATTTTTTGCAACACATTTTATGTTTTAAGAAACGTTCTCATATTACACAGAGCAAACGAGAGACACCCAAGACTGTAACTGGTCTTTTTTTCTGAATTACTTTTCCTTACCCAGGCAGCCCCAACTGGACCCCACTATTCTGCTCTATATAGGCAACCATGGGTTAGACAGGACATGTAACATCTTCCCATGGTTACAGTTATTGGTTAACTAGAAACTGTTAGAGAACCTTGCTTTAAAGCAGACCAAAATTCTCAAAGTATGTTTAGAATAAAATGTATATACTCACTTGCATTGGAATTCCATATTTGTGGTGGTTGTATCCTCAAGCACCAATGGCTTTCTCTCCCATAATCTTCATGGCACTGCCCTAATGTATACTCAGAAAGTCTAGTTGCATTTTTTGTTAGCAAAATAAGTGTACTTTTCCATCTTGAGAGACAGAGCCCGATTGTTATAACTTAGCCCTCCCCCTCTGGGTCCACAAGCCGTGGACCCAGAAACATTGACGGTTCTGCTGATACGGTGGGATGCCGTGGCAATGAGTATGCCCAAAGTTATTATGGGGTGAGTATTGTAAGTAAACAAACTCACCCAGAAATTAGGGCTAACCGACTGTCAGAATGTACAGATTGGAGATTTGAACATCTTTGGCTCATGTTCATGTTACTGATCACTATTGGTTTATAGTCTTTTTTTTTTATACATACTAGAAGTAAATATTATTTGTTTAATGAAAAATTTGTGTTGATTGTGAATATTCTAATCGTGAATTTCTATATGAATTCGCAAAGATCTCAAATATAGTGCTATATTTTCATAATGATGAATATTCAAGATTTTGTACATCAGTACCCAGAACTACTGTGAATTGTGTTCTCAATATGAGCGTGTACAAGTGCAGATTTGCGCAATGAAGGTAATCTGTGGAATGTACAATGCATTGCATTCACAATATGCCCCGAAGATCACCTGAAATTCTCGAATTTGCGAATTGCAAATATTAGGAGAAATTTTTTCATTATTTTGTGATTATGAATATTGCCTGAACTGGATGCTGCACACAGGTATGACGGTACTCATTCCTGTAGCAGCATTCAGTGTCTACAAAAGCTTCAGCACAAAATGTTAAGTGAGACATTTCATCAATGTGTAAAAAGTGTTATCTTTTGCTTACATTTGCAATGTGATGCTCTGTAAAAGTCCTATTGATGTTAATAAAATATTGCCTGTCTGTGAAAATTCTATTAGCATTGAAGATTTTCTTCATCACTAGAATGATTTATAACAAGTGGAATGGAACCCTTTTAAATATGAAGTTTCAACTTATTACAGAGGGGAGGAATTTGCTAATACACATATTTCCACGGCTTTGTTATGTTGTAATTTGGACAAAAAAACCTTTGATGGCCCAGTGGGTGCTCAGATATGGACAATTAACTGCCCATTTCTGTTTGTTTCCCTGCAGTACCTTGTTTTTATTCCAGACATATATTTAGGCTTTTTTAATATTTTGAAAATTTGACTAGTTGTGTATTAGTTGCAATGTCCCTGAGCAAGGGTCCAGGGTATACCACTGAAAAGAAAGTATTGCTGTAACACAAACGGTTTTGGCATAAATTAGGGCTTGTTTCCACTGTGTTTTTCAATCCGTCAAGGTCCCTCCGTCAACGGAAGGGTACATCCGTCAGTGCATTCGTCAGGCATCCGTCAGTGCATCTGTCCGGAATCTGTCTGTTTATCCGTCAGGACATACAGGAGATGTTTTCCTTCAGTGCATGCGTCAGTGATAGATTACACCCCTCCGTTGCGTCAAAATAGACGGATTGCACTGACTGATGTTGGGACAGGCTCATTTGATATAATGGGCTACGTCAAAAAACGTACGTCAGTCGGGGGGTTTTGACGCAGTGGAAACTAACCCTTAAGTTCAAAGTAAACTTTGAACTTGATATGTTAAAAAACTATGTATGCTAGAGCAATATTTTTAAAAGAATGTTCCCACAAACCCTCACTACATCTCCAGCAAGAACCAAATCAGCTAGTCAAAAAAATCGACCATCTCTATTCATTTCTACAGTTATCTCCATCATTCATGAATATATGTTAAGAAAGAAGGCCACATACGCCACACATACGCTGTTTCTATCCACTGGCTGAAGTTGTTTGATGACAAGATGATGTCTCACTTTACATTGTTTCAAGTGACAGATATGGGGTCACTGAAGTGTCGTAGAAACATGCAGATGTTGAGATGATGCAAGAACAACCTGTTAGGCCTTTTTCATAATTATATAATTCACATTGTTGGTGACTGTTACGTGTTATAACAACATTTAGTAATTGTGTTCTTCCTAGTGTGGGAGTCCCCATGCTTTCAATCTTTCTGTATATACTGCAGGGGTTTTCACAGTGAAAAGTTCATCAATAATTGTGTGCTGGCAAAGAACGCACATCGGGGGTGGCTTAAAGTACATTGAGACATTGTTAATACAAGCAGTGATCATCTGAGTGGTTCAAAACAAGTACTAGCAGATGGAAGTTATCTTTGTCAATAGCTATCTAATTATCACAAATAATTAAACCTCTTCAAAGCCAAGACGAGTCAGCAGTGGAGAACCATTGTCAGGATTCACAAGTTATAGACATTTGAATGTCTTTTTTTCTGGAGACCTTTGGATTGTATGGCTGAATCAGTCATTGTGTATATAAACATCATAGAGATTGGTAATGGAAATGGATTTGAATATAATATACAAAAGTAAAATTGGAGGCCATGCCTTTCATGTGAATAGTTAAATATATATTTTGAGGTGCAAGCTCCACTTTATAAAATGGTACTCAGCTAGCCACACTTTTGTTTATAATTTCAAAGTAACCTTTGGTACAAGACTGTAGTGTCAGATAAATAATATTTTGTGATTGGGCAACCCAGCTGTTTATTGAGGATCTGTCATGCATACAATTGCTTGTGTAGCAGTGTACTTGGTTGTGCTACTTTGCTTGAGTTACCTGTCTGTCTGCAAAGGTCTTTGTTGGCAAGAGTGACCCGGCCTGATGTCTGACATTGCTTGAACTCTGACTTTGGATTGTCCCTGACCACGCCTCCTGCCTTTTCCATCTGTGCCGTACTTTGTTGGAATAACCAATGTATATGACCCGTGGATTACTTTTGAATTACCCAATAAAGCTTGTTAATCTGTATGGTGTGTCCAGACACATTACAATCCCTTTTTTTTTGCAAAGCAATTGGTGGTACCTACCATCCGGCACGAGCCAGGACCTGTAACCGAAGATACAGAATGGCAGCCCCTACACATGAATAACGGGTACATGTGCTTCTGCTGCCTACTAAGGAACTGTAGAAACTGTGGCCACCAGTGTATTGATTAAGCACTTTGACTGTATGTTCATGACATCATTGTCTAGCCACCTTCTCCAAGCCAATTCTGGTCTTGCTGTTTGCTTTTGAGGAGCCACATGACACATAGAGAAACAGTGCAAAGACTGCCAGGCAGGTTATAAAATATCTCAGAACCTGTTACTGCCTAGGTTTACAAGCATGGATGGGGAGAATACCAACAAACTAATATATATTGTGAAGGATGCCTGCAAGCCAATACATCTTGGGGAGGATGCCCACTAGCCAATAAATATTGGAGAAGATGCCTGTAACACATGCAAGGCCTCAGCGTGGGAGTTGGGTACTTTCTATGCTACCTTCTCAAGTGGGCTCCTTCTGGGGTCACCTCTCTGGAGCTTTCATCCATAACTTCTAAAGACTCTGTGTATACTCCACAACCACCTTGGGTAAGTGAAGACACCCTTCTCTCTCCAAGAACGGTGAAGCATGCCCTTAAGTAACTGCCTATTGCCACCTCACTCTCTGGGCTGTACGCTGTTTGCAGGTCCAGAAGTGCACACTTTTCCAGGTCACAAATAAGTCCATAGTCCACACACTTGCAGATGAACAATAACTGGGTCTTTATTAAAAGGCTTTGGGCAGATGCTTAATATGTATGTATATGTTGGAAATAATCAAACAATCTCTAGACCTGTGCCCAGTACAAGTGGCGTGTTGCTTACCCACACTTCTCTCTATAAACATTTCTAGTAATGACAGTCCCCAGTTACCCTCCACACCGGCTTAGATGAATGGGGTCTGGCTAACTCACATACTGATTTTCGTTTCTACAGTCTTGCACAAAAGCCTGTCTGCCTCCCTGGATTGCCTCTCTTTTTGCAGATCCAAACTGAAAAAACACCACTGTACTATTTATAAACTCTGGGTGCAAGCAACACCTCCCCTTAGGCTGCGTAACAGCACATAAAGATAACTCCTAATGGTTCAAACTAATGAAAATAAGCACAATACCACATAACAGATACTGTATAAACACACTTTTACTTATACCTATCCTAATAAAGGCCCATTATACTAATAGCACTACAGGTACAATATACTTATCCTTCACTTACTAAAGGTACATTATACTCCTTATAAATAGGTGGAACTAGCCATACAGGGTAACTCATTCACCCCAACAATACCACACAGCTACATGCCCAACATCAAACAAATCTTGAGGAGGATGCCCACCAGCCAATATATGTTGGGGAGGATGCCCACCAGCCAATTTTGGATAAATAGGTTTCCTGGCATGTATGTATTGCTAGCACCTTCTACTAAGCTATCTCTGCATTGGAATAATCTAATTAAGATTACAATTGCATTGTGGTAACATGAGCAATTGCACTCACTCCACAGTCTAAAGCCTGGCATAACACTCCGTTTAGTGGCCGATTTTTGCGCTGACCGACGGGCGTGCGCGCTCGCGCCGTCAGTCGGCGGCAAAATCGGCCACCAATTGGCGTGTGCCCACATGGGGCGACAGATTCACAGCTCGGCCGGCCAGAGAACGGGCATGTCCGATGTTCTCTGGCCGATGCCGGCTGATGCCATTAACTTGGCTGGCACACAAAGGGCGCCCGGCTGATTAAAGCAGCCCCAGAATGCAATGTGATGTCGTCATCACGCTGCATTCCAGAGCTCATCGGAGCTCGTCTGTCGGCACCCGTCTGTGGGTGTATGGCAGGCATTAGAGTCTGCCTTTTGGCATATTTAATTTTTTGGGGCGGGGGTGAAGATGTGGTCCTTCTATATTTTGAACTTTTCACAGAATGTAGGTTTACTGCATTCTTCTACAAATGAGCTGAATCTCTGCTAAATGACTGGCTGACTGTTGATTGTGGTAAGAGTTGGTTAGTCATGCAGGTGCACCACAATAAATAATCACATTGCTTGTTTTCTCTGTCACAGTCGATAACTAAGAAAGATTCCTCTGTTGAGTTGGGACCTGTGTGCCATTTTATATTATAGTTGTTTTTTTTTTCTTTTTCATTTTTGCTTTACTCGTCAGATAATATGAAACACGTTGCCCTTACAATATTGTACGTATGAAAAATCAAATCTAATATCCAAAAAGAAAATGTAATCCTTTATATTGTATTTTCCTTATTACATTTGGCTTTCACGCTGAAAACTTTCTCATTTTTAGCTTCTATGCCATTGAAAATGATATGTTCGAATTGAAATATGAGTAATCTCTCTACTGTAATGTTGATATCTCCTGATAAAAAAAAATAATACAAATTATTAAAGATAAATAGAATATGATGGGACCTGCTTAAAAGCCAGTCCACCCAGGTTCTTACTAATATTTGTATTACGTTCGGCACTTCTCACAATTTTGCTGCTGCAATGTGCCGGTCTTTAGATGTTGGTGTCTAGATTAGGTTTGTTGTCTTAGCTTTTTATTTATCTTTACCTGGTAGCCCAAACTCGGTCTTATAGTAGCTATGTTCTCCCCATTGTGTCTATTGGGGGAATAGCAGCCACCCTTGAACAGTAGCATTATCATCCCGAAGAGAGGGTTTTTAGTCTATGCAGCCCACCAATAGTGATGGCCGAACCTCGGGCATGTTCGTCCGCGGACGGGCGGAGCGGACTTTTAAAAAAGTCCGCCGTCCGCCCGTTCGCGGACAGATTCAAATTCCCCGCTGCTAGGCGGGGAATTAGAATCTGAAAACCCGGATGTGACGTCAGTGACGTCACATCCGGCACCTGGAACGCATAGTTCCTGGTGTGCTTACCGGATGTGACATCACTGACGTCACATCCGGGTGTGCGAGCTGGCTTTCCACTGAAAGACCGGGTTCTCTACCCGGTCTTCAGTGGAAACATTCTTCCTGCGGCGGGATCTCGCCGCGTATGATCCCACCGGAGGAAGAATAGAGGGCTCCTTCACGCCGGCGGACAGGGCGGGTCGAACACCCGTACTGTCCGCCGGCGGGAGGGAGGGCGAACATGCTTGTTCGCGGCCGAACTGTCCGCCTTGCGGGCAGTTCGGCCATCACTACCCACCAATGATTCACAGAGTGCCAGTATGGTCACAGGTTCTGACAGACCACCTAGGCTTTGCACAGGAGCAGGTTTCTCCAGAGAGAAACTGGACTTCACACAGGTTACCCTCCTAATCACAGCTCACCCCCTCTCTGAACACCTGAGCTTTTTCAGCCACAGTTCCTGTCTGGCTAAAAGATAGTAGCAAATCCTGGAGTGTACCCGCGTGGAATGGGAAACCCGACCCAGTTCCTTCCCTCCCTTCCCTCCCAGACCCTAAACCGCCTCAACAAATGGCAACCGGTTGCCCCTGTCTATCCCCAGTCTCCTTACCGGGAATACACTTTGTACCACGCCTGAAGTACGGGGAGACATACCTGAAATCCAGGTTCTTAACACAATATATACAGGTGGTTATGCCAATAATCATAAGGTGTACCCCACCCCTTATATATATATAAATACAAAAAAATTGCATAGCTGGGGAGAATCTCCCTTGACTTCTACTATTTGTGTTTTTTTCCGAAACAGAGGTTACAACATTTGCGTACAATCAAAATGTCTGTATTTTTTCATCAGACCAAAAGTGTGTATTTACAAATACATTTACAACTAATCTCAACATGTTATCACAGCATATAATATTGGTCAGGACCTCAAAAATCTACTGACCCAATGATGCATTAGTAACCATGGATGTAACATGCATAAAAAATGGATTCATACAGTATACAATTAGACAATGTGTTTCACCCAAACTAGGGCTTCATCAGGGAGATGCAACTCTAAAAGTAACATAAACATATAAATAAAATATACAAATTACAATCCAAAAAGTCATTTTCACATTTTATATGTTACATACTTACAGCAGTTTAAACCCCCTCATACACGTTCCGATTTTTCGTACGAATTTTGCCTGATCGACCACGATCGATGCACGAAAAATAATTCGGTAGAAAAATCAGAACGTGTATGGGGGGCTTTAGTAGGTAGACTTCTAAGTATACAGTAATATTAAGTTCAACATCATCCAGAACAAGAACTAGGGATGGACGTATTTTTTTAAAAAGATTTGCAGATTTAGACGATTGTGAGTTTATTGCCCCTGAGCATGGTATCATCACTAAACTTGCTGGAGATGTAGAAAACTGTTGGGCGCATACTCAAAAATTTTACTTTGATTTTGAACTTAATTTATGCAAAAACTACATAAGCTACAAAAAACGACTACTACAAAAATTTACCACAACCCTTTTCTACATCTCCAGCTATTTTGGTGATGATATAATTTTCAGAGGCTTTGCAATCCAGGCCATATCTATTAAGAACCAGGTATGTAGGCGAACCACAGCTTTCAAGATTGCAAAATATACCCTAACCACCGGGCATGAAAAAGAAGTGGGATATCCCTCCTGGAATAGGGAGGTATGTATATATCTGAGGAGACAAAGGAACGGGTCACACCTGAACTAGTGGTAGCCATACTATAGAGAGTATCATTGTAAACTTAGCCAGTCATTGTTTTTCCTATGTTATTAGTTGTCTCATGTCAGAGATGGAGCAGTATGCATCTCCATGGCACTGGCTTGGCAGTAGATGAGTCAGGAAAAGGGGTGATATGATATGTTTCACAGAAAGGTTATCAGCCCATAGAGACATAGCCAGATGGCTAAAACTTGAGACATGGGGCCAGAAGTTTGGGAGTCAAACTTGGAACTGGCTTTAAAGCGCACTTAAACTCAAAAATTAAAGAACACCAAAAAATGTAATTACATTTTAACTTACCTCTAAACTGTCCCAACAGCTCAAAGTTGCTCAAAAACCAAAAAGTATATATTTAGCTATCCTGCTGCCATCTGTGGGAGCCGCCATTTTAGATTCGGTGTTTGCTTCCTGGCTTGCATGAGTTAAGGCTGCAATAATGGGGGGCTGCCAAATACAACGTGCGTCAATGGATACAAAGTGAAAGCTGGGAAAAAACAACGTGAATAACTGCTGAAGCAATGTCGGAAGCCAAAAGTGTGAGGAGCAGGGCGCCAAGGCGGTGAGGAGATTGATTCACAGAGGGGAAGAGTTGAGGGGAGAACTATACAGATATCTGTAACGATTTTTTATTTACATATTGCTCCAATAATGTGGGGTTGGCTAGCTGGGGGAAAAAGTTTGTCTGGTGGGTATAGTCCTGGGTCTGGTTCCTAGCTGCTTGTACAATATTTACTCTAACCTTCTTCATAGATAAATGTAAACTGCTGTGAGCATGAAATCAGATTTGGAGTGACACTTTGGTTCATACCTCATGGAAGGGCAATGAAACAGAAATGTTTGTGGAAAATACGGCCATGGTAGAATGTAAGAGATAAAAGAATCTTATATAATAACAAAACCAACACTACATATCCAGAACGTTTATCTATGAAGATCAAGGTCAGGTCCGATATGATAAAGCTCTTTAAAAAACGTTTATTGATTCTGATATCTAAAAATCCTGAATGAAAAATAAAATGCAGAAGACCCTTTGTAACTGCTGAAGGAGGTGTGACAGACTGTTTGTTTGTCACAGTGCAAATGGACCCATCAGGTGTATTCTGGAAGGAATCCAGATATATGTTGGCCAACAACAATAGGTTGTTGTGCAGTTTTGTTTAGTTTGGGATTCTGGATTCTGGGATGGGGGAAGGAACTGGGTGGGCCTTCCCATTCCATCCAGGAATTACACCTGATGGACATCAGGCTGGGTGTGTTTCAACAAAAGAGACTGTAGCCACTCAGTCATGGCTCCCAATGTGGTTGGAGACAGGGCTGCTGGGTGCAGCAACTACAGGGCACACAGAGTGTGTGTGTGTGGCCCATGCTGATGGCTGCTAGGAGGCAGGGCATTAAGGTTTCCTAGAGGTAGGAAACTTTGTTTGATTGGTGCCAAGCCAGGAAGCTTGGCATTTTCGGGCCTGTTTAGTTTGGATATTAACCCCTGCAAGGGTAACTTATGTTTTGGAGTGCTGCTAATAAACGTGGGCAGGAGCCCTTAAATGAGAACAACGAGTGGATTGATGTTTTTGGAACACCGTTTGAGTTGAACCCCCACAGAGGATTAAAGTAGAAGAAATGCTAATCATTAGATTTTACTTACATCTATGAACTTTATTCATCAGATTGAAATATTTCCCTCCACAATCAAGATCAATTTTTGTTTGAAGTGTAATGATCCTTCCAGGCTTATGCTTAAATGTTATGGAACATAATGTAACCTCTGGACAGACTACAAAAGAAGCTTGTTTCGATCAGTATGACATAAAAATGTACATTTGTTAATCTAGAAAAGAAGGCCTATAATCAGACCAATACTTTAGTTGTTGCAATAGGGCAGTAGCCTAGAAGTTAGGAATAAGTGTATTGATGTCATAAAACACCTGTGTTCCATTCAGAACTGTTTTTCTGTACATGAACATCAATGGGAACTGAAGAGCAGATTGTAAAACCTAGGAGACCAAGAACTTACAATGAGTTTGATTGCTAAAATTGCCAACTCCAGATATGCGTGTTTTCCACATTCTGAGAACCTCAGGAGACTTGAAACTCAGAATTCCCTATTATTCAGATCTCTGATTAAGTGTTCTCTGCTTCCTAGTTATGCCAAAAAGGGGATGGGGAACCAGGTTTGGGTTACATCACTGCACAGGTTGAGCTAAATGTTAACTAATTTAAACAAATCATAATTATTGTTAACAATGGGCTTGTTAACATATGTCAAAATAGGATGTCCAGCATTCTTAACAATGTCGGTCATAGACAGTACCTGGTCCCAATCCAAGGTAATGAGATGGACCAATGAAGAACAGACATGTCTGTTCTTTGGCTAAGGAAAGACATATCCGTTCTTTGGCTAAGGAAAGACATGTCCGTTCTTTGGCTAAGTCCAAAAACTACCTTCTGTTCCCTCGTGGGAGTTTGGTTGGAGTAGTGACCCAATAAATGCCTATAAGGTATATTGCGAGTAGAATAGGGGTAAGGTAAAATTATAGCTTTATTGGTGACCACTGTCACAGTACGTAATTAACATAAATAATGACCACAACACAGAGTATGTACAACACACAAGTAGCCTACTATTCCGTAACATACATGGGATATAGTGACTGCAACTAACAAACATTGCCTGGTTGTGCCCACCTGTGTAAACATCTAGGGGGTCGTAAATGCTCAGAGATCCGTA
>CM070042.1:13449735-13464093 GCA_036250615.1 Ptychadena robeensis
TTGTTACATTTTTCTTTAATATTTTTATGCACGATTTTATCTTTTAAAATAAATGATCTTGATCATTTCAGTCTGTACCTGTTCTGAATGACCCACAAAAAATCTAAGCAACTGGAGAGACGCTACCTAGTGATAGATATTGTTATTTCTAGATAGGTTATTTTGAATGAACTTTTTCTCCCACAGGGATAGTTTAGTTAGGAGACGTCTGGCTCATTTTCCAGACTGGTTCCAGTGATACCGAGAGATATACATATACAATCACAGAGATTGCATGAAGATTGTATAGTGTATTGCATTCACATCCCCTCCAACCAATTGGTTTCCATTTTGGCCTGTTCACAGTGAGGAAGGCAGACCAAGGGCTCCCAGTGGCTGGGACTGGGACTGCGACTGTGAAGAAGGGTCAAGGATACGGATTGCTGAGGGGGTTTGTGACAGCCTCCATATTCTGTTTGTGTCTTTTTAAAGGGCCAAAAGAGCTAGTAAAATGCTGAACAAGAAAAAAGTTATGATCCAATAAATCTACAAGGACAGCATCTAAAAGAAGAATGCTCATAGCAGGTCTGCTTGAGTTTCCAACTTGGTTGACATTCATATCTGTAGTTATTTTTTAAACAAAAAATACATTATTTTATTTCCGTTTTAATATGATACAAGTAGAACCCAGTGGTTTCTCAGAAATATTCTTGTGGATTACATTAAGAAATTACACTGCTGACTGACAGGTTTTCTTACAAGTGTTTATTGACTGCCTGAAATATTTATGTAAGAATATATTGCAGTAAATTCGACACATTCCCTCTGCATTTCCTTATAAAGAAAATAGATTTCACAAACAGTTCTCAAAGACATACATTTGTTTCTAAAATTCAATACTGGATATACCAACCCAGACACTTGACCGTTTCTAAGATAATCATTGCTTTGTTCACACTGATGGTTGTGGGGTCACTTAACGGTAGTTATGTGGCAGTAGAACTTTATGTTCTTAATTAAAGCGGTTCTATACTATAAAAAAAAAACATACATTACATTGACATAATACTCACCTGCCAGCAGTATACATCTGTAAAAACTGCTACAGAATAAAAAAAAACATACTTTGCTTCCTCACTTTATTGTTCCTGGGGAAATTATATTTATAAAGGGCAGATAGAAGCAGTTCAACCCACACTTCGAAATACTTAATTCTGACTATGGGGCTGTAATTCTATAAAAAGGCCACTAGATGGAGCTTTGATTACATCACATTAGATTCTGCAGATGTGAAGCTACGGACATCCTCCCAGCTGTCCCTGACATGATTGTTTAGAAGCTTGCCGCAGGGGGTACGTTAAATAGTGGGAGGGACGAGCCCGGAAATTGCCTCTCCTGCTCTAATGAACATTTTTTTTAAAAATTTTAACAGTGATTGCCTAATTATCAGCAGTGCTGCTGCTGATAGTGTAAAGTGCCCAGTGAGGTGGTAGGACCACTTAAAGGACGATTAATGAGATGCATGCAAATTACCTATTACTGTTTAATTTTGTGCATCTCATTAACAATCCATACTCTTTATTATAAAATCGTCTGAAGTGTTTTAATGAGAAGTTCACCTTTGTTAATGATAGATTCAAAGTTTTCATATACTGTAGATAATATATTATAAAATGATTTTTTAATTTAAGTTTTTTATGAAAAATCTATTTCTATAATATAAAAAAATGCACAATTTTACAGTATATAAGGAAAACAAAACCTTCAGAAGCTTCATTGTCAGATTTTACTTTGTCAAGGCATTACTGGTGCTAGCTTTCTATCAGCCAATTTCCATATCAACCGAATCATCCAAAGAACTGCAGCTAGGCTAAGCTGTGATCATAGGAAATTCACCTACTGATGAGCTTTAAGGACTGGTCCTAAAGCCCAGGTGCCCAACCTGCGGCCCTTCGGGCGTTCCTTGGCGCCCCCCCTTGGTCTTCCACTTGCAGCCCCAGAAACCTAACTGTTAATACATAGGGCATAGCAACTCACCTTCTCACCCAGGATCTTCTTTGGGAGGGAAGAGGAGGAGAGGGACTGGCTCTGGCTGAGCAAATGAAAGCCAATCAGCAACCCAGACAGCGCATGAGCAAGTCCCTCACCTCACCAAGAATATCCTGTTCTAAGAAGATGTGTGCCTATGCTCCCACTATTCCACCAACAAATGGGGGATTATTGTATGTGGCATATAACCTCAGAATAGGGGCACATTACCTTTGATGATATATATATGACACAAAATGTGCATTACCGCACTACAGTGTTCCCTAATGCTAGAAGTATCATTTAAAACAAGTTTTGTTATTTTAAAAATATTGTCTTCTAGATACGCCTGTTGTCATTTTTTTCATTATAAAATGCTTATACAAGTCAGTATAGATTGAAAATGTTATGTGTGGCCCTTTAGTGATGCTGAGGGCTGCACTTGTGGCCCTCCATGTCAACTCAGTTGCCCACCACTGTCCTAGAGCATGGAGTGTTTAATTTAAGGTCTGTTCACACTTTATGGTTTTAAGTAGCATTGATGAACCCTGAATAATACATGTCCAATGCATGAACATTTAATCCAATGAGCTTCATCACGTCTGCCTGTTGCGTTGCAATTCCGTCTTTTTTGTTCAGTTGATTATCGTTAAAAGTTCAATTAATATTCACTGTCTACGTTTTTCCATAAACCGCTATTTACAAGTGTGAACGGGCCTAACACCTGTGAAAGTGCGAATCCACCACAATGAGTATGTTAGCTTAAGGCTAATGTTTAATTTAAAAACTGTGATAATATACATCATATATTCGTTCTTTACATTTGTTGTAATGCAGATGGCTCCTCCATTGCATTTTTATTTTCCAGTTCTAGTGACAGAAGTACAATCTGGTCAGGTAACAGAGTGAAGCTGCTTGCGTTCACAGATAATTACAGAACCCTTCAATAGGGAGCTGTTTAGTGCTGAGCTAGCCTCCCATGGTGCAGCTTGGTTCCATCTCTGCACCAGATTGCACAGTGCATTTTCACTATATAAAGCCAGCTGTTTTCTTCCAAAGCTTATTCGGGGTGGGACAAAATTTACCATAATAGGTCTCAGTAGGGTTGATTTACGAGACGAGTAGAGAATGTTTACTTTTCAAGGGACTTTTCCTTTAGCTTTATGAACCAGTCAACATTCTTCTAATCCCAGTCAACCATTTGCCAACAATATGTGCCAGTTGTTCTTTCCTGTAGTTCGCTTTTCTTTGCATTTTTGTCTGCTACACTAACGAACATTAGTGCAAGATGATAAATCACTTTGCAAGAAGAACATGTAACTAGGCCATTAGTTATTCAGAACACGTGCCACCCAGTAAGACAGGAACATGTATATAGGTCATGTTGAACTTTATTTTATGATGCAGCTATGAAGGGGTTGAGTCAACAGTAACCCTGATGGCATAACTGTTGTGAAGGTGAACTGGTGTTTCTTCACTAGGGAAAGAATTCTTCGGTCATCCACCACAGTTGTTTTCCTCTGTCTTCTGGGTCTTTTTGGTGTTGCTAAGCTCACCAGTGCATTCCTTCTTTTTAAGAATGTTCCAAAAAGTTGTTTTGGTCACGCCTAATGTTTTTTCTATCTCTCTGATGGGTTTGTTTTGTTTTTTCAGCCTAATGATGGCTTGCTTTACGGATAGTGACAGCTCTTTGGATCTCATTTTGAGAGTTGACAGCAACAGATTCCAAATGCAAATAGCACACTTGAAATGAACTCTGGACCTTTTATCTGCACATTGTAATTGGGATAGTGAGGGAATATCACACACCCTCCCATGGAACAGCTGAGAAGCCAATTGTCCCATTACTTTTGGACCCTTACAAGTGGGAGGCACATATGCAAACCGTTTACCTGATTTGGATGTCAATACCCTCAAATTAAAGCTGACAATCTGCAGTTAAAGCACACAAAGCACCTCAAGGTATAGGTCCTCTTAAAATAAACCTTGCCCCAGTATTCGGGGTGGGACAAAATTTACCATAATAGGTCTCAGTAGGGTTGATTTACGAGACGAGTAGAGAATGTTTATTTTTCAAGGGACTTTTCCTTTAGCTTTATGAACCAGTCAACATTCTTCTAATTCCAGTCAACCATTTGCCAACAATATGTGCCAGTTTTTATTTCCTGTAGTTCGCTTTTCTTTGCATTTTTGTCTGCTACATTAACGAACATTAGTGCAAGATGATAAATCACTTTGCAAGAAGAACATGTAACTAGGCCATTAGTTATTCAGAACACGTATAACATGTATATAGGTCATGTTGAACTTTATTTTATGATGCAGCTATGAAGGGGTTGAGTCAACAGTAACCTTGATGGCATAGAATCTATATTGTTCTTTAACAGGTTGTCCAGTAATGCCAAATTTTACATTTGCTGCACAATGTACAACTATAATATTTTTTTAACAATATAAAATTTTATCAATTTACTTCACTCTACTGTGGGCTTGTGAACTACATTTTTACTTTTACTTTAAAATGGATGCTCAATCAGATTCAGGTCAGATGATTGACTTGGCCATTGAATAACATTCCACTTCTTTCCCTTAAAAACTGCTTTTGCAATATGCTTTGAGCCATTGTCCATCTGCACCGTGAAGCGCTGTTCAATAAGTTTTCAAGCATTTGGCTGAATATGACCAGATTTTGCTTTTTTGTCAGCAGTCACATAATCAATAAATACAAGAGAGTAGTGATGGCCGAACATCGGCTGTCCGCGAACGGGCGGGTCGGACTTCTAAAGACGTCCGCCGTCCGCCTGTTCGCGGACAGATTCAAATTCCCCGCCTCTAGGCGGGGAATTTGAATCGGAAAAACCGGATGTGACGTCAGTGATGTCACATCCGGTCCCTGGACCGCATCCTGGAACGCATAGTTCCTGGTTTAGGGAGCCGGATGTGACGTCACTGACGTCACTTCCTGCTCCGACCCGGTTTTTTCACTAGGAGACTGGCTTTATGCCTGGTCTTCTAGTGAAAAGATTCTTCCTCCGGCACGATCACACAGGTTGTGATCCTGCCGGAGGAAGATACGAGATCATCTTTTCGCGGACGAACACCCGCACTGCTCGCCGGCGAGACAGTTCGGCCATCACTACAAGAGAGCCAGTTCTATTAGCAGCCATACATGCCCACACCATGACACTACCACCACCATGCGTCATTGATGAGGTGGTATGCTTAGGCTCATGAGCAGTTCCTTTCCTTCTCCATACTTATCTCTTAGCATCACAAGTTGATCTTGGTCTCATCTGTCCATAAGATGTTCCAGAAAAGTCAAGGCATTTTTTAGATGTCGTTTGGCAAACTCTAATCTGGCTTTCCTGTTTTTGAGGCTTACCAATGATTTACATCTTGGGGTGAACCCTCTGTATTCACTCTGGTGAAGTCTACTCTTGATTGTTGACTTTGACACACATACACCTACCTCCTGGAGAGTGTTCTTGATATGGCCAACTGTTGTGAAGGTGAACCTATGTTTCTTCTTCAGGGAAAGAATTCTTCAGTCATCCACCACAGTTGTTTTCCACAGTCTTCTGGGTCTTTTGGTGTTTCAGAGCTGACCGGTGCTTTCCTTCTTTTGAAGAATGTTCCAAACAGTTGTTTTGGTCACGCATAATGTTTTTTCTATCGCTCTGATGGGTTTGTTTTGTTTTTTCAGCTGGGTTTGTTTTTTTAAAGGATGGCTTGTCCCATTACTTTTGGACCTTTACAAGTGGGAGGCACATATGCAAACCGTTTACCTGATTTGGATGTCAATACCCTCAAATTAAAGCTGACAATCTGCAGTTAAAGCACACAAAGCACATCAAGGTATGGGGCCTCTTACCATTAACCTTACCCCAGTGTTGTGGGGGCATGTGGAGGCTTTTCTACCAGCAGTGGGTACCCTGTTTCCCCTAATATAAGACCTACCCCGAAAGACCTAGCTGCTACCCCCCCCCCCCCCCTGTGCTTCTAATCTAATATAAGCCCTTTCTCAAAAATAAGCACTACTATGTCCCAGAGAAAGCTTCCATATTTAGAAAAGACATGGCAGAAGGTGTTTTATCACTTATTCTAAGCCCAGAAATAAACCTTAGTGCATTTTTCGCACCTAAAATTAATATAAGACAGTGTCTTATATTAGGGGAAACACGGTATACGTTTTTATATATAACAGTCCAGTGTCCCCAATGACGTCTGTGTTTACAAACATGGGGATACTGGACTGCGGCCGGGAAATATAGACACAGGCAGTCCAGGTATATCTGCGGATGATGTTCATTCGATTACAACTCTTCTAAACTTTGGGTCCATACCCTTGGCCGCTATATTTTATTTGGCAAGCCTCCAATACAGTTCATGGCCAATGGTGATGCCTCAGTACTGATACCCCATAACTGTATTGCTCTGGGAGGAACAGATTTATACGGCCCCAAGATACATTCACAATGGGTTTCAAAACAACAGGGCCATCTGCCTTGGAGTCCCAGATCCCTTGAAAAACTGCCAAGGTCGAGGTAATTTGCAGTCCATGAAAATATCTACCAAAACTAACTGGAAAATACTGCCTTCTTCAACCTATTTTATGTAATCCTAAATGATCAAGGAAGGCTTTAAACAGCAGGTCACTGCTTGAGCAGAAAATACAAGTATTTGCACTGTAAAGAGAAGAAATAGCAGCAGCACCTTCTCTAGATAGCAGCAGGGAGCTCTCTGAAATAACACGATAATTAGGAGACAATTAGGCAATGGGCCTTTTCAGATCAATGCAAATTAATCCTCTTAAATGCTTCTTTTCTGATCTCATGCCAACATAAAGCCTCTCACCAGCTCTCTTCTCCAGTAATCCTTTGTCACCCAGCCAGTCCCCCTCCTTCCTTGTAATCCGCTCTGCGGTAATAGTGTTGCACTTGTTCCATTGCGTCTCTTATGAGCCTCTACAATCGTTTCACGGACAGATTTTCGTTCTGCACTCTAATACTTTCACACCCAGGTCATGACATCATATCAAAACCTGCTAAAAAAAAAACCTTTAAGCTGATTTTTTTTTTATTAACCCTTAAGTCTGTCTCCCAAATTACTGAGGGGGTCAAATATTCATTTAGGACTACAGTGGTCAAGAGAGATGTACTTACCTGATTTTGTACTCCCTTGGTGACTCCTCCTCTCATCAGCTTCTTCTATTCAAGTGCAGATTCCGGTGTTCTGAGATATTTTGCTACCCTGAAATATTTTCCTACCCTTACAACTGCGCATGTAGTTAACTTACGAATTTCGGGTGTCAAGGTTAGGGGAGTTGGTGCTTGATATAGGGGTAAGTTGGGGGAGGTTAAAATTAATCTAACCTACCAATCCCGAACCTTAACCCTCGGAACCTGGTAACCCCCCCCCCCCCCCCCAACAAAAAACTCATAACCTTGACAACCGAATTCATAGGGATCTTAACCCTGAAAAGACCAAAAACTTCTTGGACTATCTGCACATGCCCATTGTAAGGGGTAGGAAACTACCAAATCTTATACGCGCAAAACCTTTCTTCTGTCTGCCGTCCCCCCCCTCTATACATAAGTAAACATGTACTACATTTTCTGTTGAGGTGGGGCACCCACTTTAAGGGGGGGGGGGGCCGTAAACATTTTTCTTGGAGATTCGACTTGAAGTGCCAAGATGGGGCCGATGGGGTGTGGCGGGGTATGGGGGGGGGGGGGGGGGGGTTAGGGGGGCGTGGGTGTTGCCCTATACTGCTGTACATTTTTCTGCAAGCTTTGGATGGTATAAATTCCGCAACAATTTTTTTGCCATTCTTTAAACTATTTTATTTTCATTCTTTATATAGTTTCATGCAGTGTTTTCTTACACCAAAATATTCTGCATTTTACGTCTGTCTCCCCAAATTCCTCACTCTTTCACAGGTAGCGGTTTATTGGGTGCCTACAACAGGGATCGAGCCGTCTGAGCTAAGTTTCAAGGGCTTATGTTGTCTGCTGTATATCAATGTGCTCTGATTCCCACGTTTCATGCTACAACATTAGTTCAAGTTGTGTACCGCGTCTGCTGTAAGTAGAACCCCCCTTTTTGTCTGTTAAATCTGTGGCTGGTTTCCCTGCTGTCAGCCGCTGAGGAATCAGAAAAAAATGTCTGCACGAGCTGCAAGCTTGAAAGCCTGGGAATAGTGAATTTCCTAGCCAAACCTGTTTTACAGCATTACATTCGGTTGCTTGTTAAACATAAAAAAAATTGTAGCCTTATTATCCTGAGCTGGCTGTAGGTACATGCTTTCATTCTTGCCAATGTAACAGTGTCAGAACTTCTAAAGCCAATGAAAACTATGTGTTCTACTACTACCCTGTTTTTCCTCCCCCCAAAAAAGCCGTGTCCTCATATAAATATTTGCTCCCAAATATGCCCTATGGCTTATTTTCAAGGGATTCTTATTTTTTTCCTGAAATAATATGGCATTATGGTATGAGGGTGGGGGGGATCACTTAAAAGAACAGGGGAATCATGGGGGGGGGGTTCAGAATGATTGATTGCCCCTCTGATCCAGAGTTAAGCTGGGCAACACCAACGGCGACCAGCGCGAATCCGCCGGCCGATTTCTTCCGGTATTGTAAATGTGATGACGTCATCTCACTTTATAGCATCCCATTGCATTCCTGGGGGGCGCTTCACAGCAGTCGGCTTGGCACCTTTGATGTGCGGCCATAAGCTAACAATAAGCGTGGGGGGGTGGGGCCGCTTCATTGTAGCTTATGGCAGGCTCCCATCGGCTCGCGCCGGCCAGAGATTTTGCGACATGTCGGATCTCTGGCTGGCCGAGAAGTGGGGCGAGAAGTTCCCATTGGGCACCTGCCAGATAAGCGTGGGCCGTTTTTAACCTGACTGACTTCGTGAGCGCGCACGCGACCGTCGGCCAGGTAAAATCGGCGCTTATCGGCATTTGTATGGCATCTTAAAGGGCGGGCTTTGTTTCCATTATACGTCGGGACCCTACTCTAGGGGATCTTCCCTACTCTTCTCATTTTTCCCCCCGTATCCCACAGACTGCTGCCGGCGAATGGTCTGTTTACACATCCACCGGTGTAAAGGCTGAACGTTCTCAAACTTTCAGCCTGGATCGGCTCGGCGCAATGAAGACAGAGTCTACGCCGAGCAGGTAATGTCTATCTGTTACGTTGGGACCTCCCGTGAATGCTTAGCGGAGGGGTTCCAACGCAATGGAAACAAAGCCTTACAGTACCGTATCTTCGGGGGTGCCTTATTGTCGGAGGATGCCTTATTTTCAGGGAAACAGAGTAGTAGTTTCAACAAAGTGATTGAATTTGAATTTGGAGTGCAAAGTTTAATGTTAAACCAATGTGCATGATGGGTTGGATTGCATCTAAACCTAAACTCACTCAACTCAAGTCGGTCTGGAACTGCCTGTTTTGACTGTCAATGGGCAGTTACTGTTGGGCATTGCCTATAGCCCTACCATAGGGGAGTTGGGCAGAGAAATAGTCACCCTGACCACCACACTTTTTATGTAAAACAATATATTAATCAAAGAAAAACATGAAATATTGCAGTCTGTGAAATTTTAGTGTGTGACACTGTTGGAACATAGATGGTTGAAAACTCTTAGAGAAGAGTTCGAGCCTGCTATATTATGTCCTCATAAAGCATAAAGACTGCTGAGAATAGTAGCCATTGGGGGCTGTGCGGGGGGGGGGGGGGGGGGGGGGGGGGGGGGGGGGGGGGGGGGTGTGTGATGCATTGTGGTCTTGTTTACTTGCATAGGGCCCCTAAAGAGCAAGAAATAGCCCTGGCTGCTTTGACTATATGCTGTAACCTTGTAAAAACCATCAACCCCCCCTCCACCCCTCCCCCCAAAAAAATAACAAAAAGATTTGGTTTTGAACAAATCTGTCAAGTCATACATTTTGCTAATAGGAACATGTACTATTCATTGTAATGCTCATCATTACATCTATACAAAATGAAGCTCTGCATCAAAAATATGGTCCAAACATATTGTCACTTCTCCTATATTTTACACATGACAGAGAACCAGGGAGGTCGAGCAATATCTTGAAGACTCAATTAACATATTAACATTCTAGCCAGTGGAATCTGTACAAAGTGGTCTGATTTACCTTTTCTTGGACCAACATTACAATATACAATAAAAGATATTGGGGTATAAAGAAGACAGACCTACAGGACAGCATGGACAAAAGGTCTCCATGACTATGGGAGGAATGGTCGCCAAACATAGAAAGGGTTAAAGAGGGGGGGGGGGGGGGGGGGGGGGGGTTATATGATTGTGACGAGGAATGTTGTTCTTGTTGTTAGATAAGCAATAACTTTTATTATCACATGTGATGAGAACAATACAGGGCGATCGTTCTGCCAGTTTGCGGAAATACATGACACTTTATAGACATTGGATATTTGCATATACAGGAAAAGAACTCCTACTGTGGGAAGTGATTAGGAGTTATCAATATGGAGATTAATCAATCCTCATAGAATATACCTTCTGGACAACTGAGAGTTAACAGTATTTTATTAGAGATTTTAACATATTATTACGCCCTCTTTATGGACTTTTGACGTCATCTAGTAGCCAGCAGAGATGGTCGAATTTTTCGACTTGCTAATTTTGTGAGCTGATTGCAAAGCCTCTGAACATGGTATCATCACCAAAGTTGCTAAGGATGTAGAGAAGGGTTGTGGGAACATTTTAAAAAAAGAAGCTTTGCTTTAGCACATGTAGTTTTTGCATAAATTATGTTCAAAGTCAAAGTCGAAATTCCGATTTTCGAAATTTTGACTTGACTTTGAACATAATTTGTGCAAAAACTATTTGTGTTAGAGACATACTTTCTTTTTTGGAGTATACCCCCAACCCTTCTCTACATCTCCAGCAAGTTTGGTGATGATACCATGTTCAGGGGCTTTGCAATTAACTCGAAATCGTCGAAATGGTCGAATTTTTGAAAAACAATTCGACCATCTCTAGTAGCCAGACCGTGGTCACAAATCAGGAACTATATTTCAGACAATTTGAATGACCATAACCATATATGGCTTCTTTATGAGACAAACCTATTGAGGTGTCAACACAAAATATATATATATCTTAAAATTCAGTAAGTAGAAAGAAACATGAGTTGTTTGAAAAGTCCATAAAAGGTAATTTGAAGGATATGAGATATCGTGGTTCATACAAGATGGCCTAGTTCATATGAGATGTCCTTATATCAGGATTTATAAGTATTAAGAAATTCAAAGTCCTTACTGGAGCAGTCGCGCCTCCAGCACAATTGTAAGTCAAGGTGTCCAGGAGAATCCCAAGGGGATGTCCTACCTGCAGAACTTTTGGGAAGTCTTTCCGGATAGGTAGCCAAAGAAGTTGTCTGTATTCTTTAGATGTCTGGTGAAAGTGCATTATGGTTATAAGGTGGGGGGTCCTGGTCTGGTTTCCCCACAGTGTGTTGTTTGGGTTTTAACATGGGATTGGTCCCACTGGATACAGGAATGCTTAATTCTGGGGCTGTCCCTGACTCAGTTGGGGTGTGGCTGAGGAAATGATTTGGTTTAGTAAAGCATTAAGTAAAGCTCATAGGCCATTGTCTCCTTGGCATATTGCTCATTTGGATTTTCCATACATACTAGGAGTCGGATGCCCTTGACTAGTGATGGCCGAACTGCCTGCAAGGCGGACAGTTCGGCCGCGAACAAGCATGTTTGCCCTCCTTCTCGCCAGCGAGCAGTACGGGTGTTTGACCCGCCTGTTCCCCTGCAAGAACGAGCCCTCTATTCTTCCTCCGGTGGGATCGGGAGCAGCGAGATCCCGCCGCAGGAAGAATGTTTCCACTGAAGACTGGGTAGAGAACCAGGTCTTTCAGTGAAAAGCCGGCTCGTAAACCTGGATGTGACGTCACATCCGGTTAGCACAACCAGGAACTATGGGTTCCAGGTGCCGGATGTGATGTCACTGACGTCACAACCGGTTTTTCAGATTTAAATTCCACGCCTTGAGGCGGGGAATTTGAATCTGCCCGCGGACGGCGGACCAGTTCGGCCATCACTACCCTTGACCAGTCAACCAATGCACCAGTGGGACCAATCCCAAATCTAGTTACATGAATGTGCTTAGGTTGTCCAGCGTTAATGAATTTGCGCATAATTGTTTTCTATAATCCTATCCCTGTGCATAGAATGAAAAAACACACCCCGGTCATGTGAAATTATTCAGTAAGGTTATAATTTAGATTAATATTGCATGGCAAGAACATGGCAAGTGTGCGGGGCTCGTCGAGGTCTTAAAACATACATTATTTAATTGGAATCTCAGAAACAAGCCTTGCCAAGTGGCAGCAGGAGATGAAGCTACTCCTAAGCCTCTGAAATACTTTTTGAAAGGAAATTGTACTCTATAAATACGTTAAGCTTAATTAACTTTCAAAATCAATAATGATAAATTGTTCGCTTACCCTGGTCCCATTTTGGCAATTTCCTCATAAACACCAGTGGATTTCAACAGCATGTATGCATGGACGGTGACAAGAGAAATGAAATATGATGTTCGCAAAAATAATTACTGATTTTAATTGAAAAACAGCTCTCATGCATGCAGTGATATTTACTTCATTATTTCCGGTTCCGTTCACAGCAATGGATTTGTCACCCAAAAAAACAATCGAGCAGGAGTTGGGCTTTAAAAGGAAACCACGTTTTTAATATTTTGCCTGTTTTTTATTAAAACATATTTCTTTCTCATACCGTTCTTCCATAACATATAACAAATTAGTATAGCTTTTCTAAATAAAGAGCAGTGGGAGCTACTGAGATCTGTAAACATAAAGTTAAGCACACACATGTAAACCTGGTACTCCATCTGCTAGCTAAAATAAAACCAACCATATTAGATGATACAGCATTAACATTTTTTGTAATTGAATGTTATTAAATAGCAACTAGCCAGAATGAAACCCTTCAGTCTGCAGATGATCTGATGATCTGCAGCCATTTGCTAAAATCTTTTAAGTTCTTTTTTTCCCTCATTAATGTACACCCGGCAGAAACATAGAATTGTAGACATTTTTGCAGATTTATTAACAAAGAAAAACTGAGGGGGTCTGAGGACTTTCCATACCCACTGTATTCATGGGTAATACATTGGGCGATGCTGGTCATCCTAGTGGCCATAGATCTGAAGCCCTAATACATTTCTGTCCTTATATTGACAGGCTTTTCTGCAGCATGTACACCTCAGAGGTATGATGACACGTCTAGCCTCCATTTTCCACTCCTGCAGTACTCTGTTTTGAGTCTAGTTGGGGCCCATAGGGTTAGAGCGCTGGTCAGGACCGGGCCGACACAGAGGCTGAAGAGGCTCTTGCCTCTTGGCGCTGCTCATGGGGTTAAACTAGGACAAGTTTAACCCCCTGAGCAGCGCCCATGTCACGGTCAGCCGCTTGCGGCTCATGCCCTTATCACATGTTTCCCCTCGATCCCGTAATTGCGCTTCTTCGCTCGGGATTCTCATTCTGCAGAGGAGAGCCTCCGGCTGGACTGATTGGCGCATGTGTCAACCAATCAGCAGCACAGAAGGCGACTCTCACCTCTCCTCCACTTCCTGCTGCAAGATACCAGGCTGATGTCAACAGGTCCTCTGCTCCCTGCCCCCTCCCCCCGAGAAAGATCACTCCAGGGAAGGGAGCAGAGGACATGTCTAAGCCTCCTCTGTAAAAGTGATCTGTGTGCCAGTGTATCAGAGGTGAAGTCGGACCCCCCCCCCTCCCCTCCCCCCAGGGCACAGCTGTAATGGGAAGAGAAAGGAGGGGGAAGCTTGTTTAGAGGAATTAAGGTGATCACTTATCATAGTTACAGCTGATTTGTGTAGGATGGAAAGAGCTGTGACTGAGTGTGATAAAGGGGCATCAGTTTCAGTTGGGGTCCTCTGGGAATATTCAGGACAGCTTGTGGTTACAGAATATAGATCAGGGGAAGGGATAGCAGGACATGGGTGTTCAGAGACCGCAGCTTTTAGTGTGTGTGGTGGCCAGTGGTGATGCATTCATGTATGCATGTGATGTTCATTAGTGTTGCTGTTCTGTGATAGGATCATGTCAGGGGCATTGTAGTAGTGTGTATTTGCTGGCATTGTGATGGTCTATGCTTCTATGAGGGTCACAGTCTATGTTCCCTGTGTATGTCCCCAGTAGAGAAGGTCGAATTTTTTTTCAAAAATTCGACCATTTCACCGGTTTCGATTTAATTGCAAAGCCCCTGAGCATGGTATCATCACCAAGCTTGCTGGAGATGTAGAGAAGG
>CM070042.1:13478861-13492660 GCA_036250615.1 Ptychadena robeensis
ATTGATTTCTGAGGCCATGATGGACATCATCTTCCTCGAAAGATTGATTTCTGAGGCATTTGTGGACATCTTACTCATATATACATTGATTTCTGAGGCTGTGGTGAACATTATACTCATAGAATCATTGATTGCTGAGGCTGTGGTAAACATCACACCCCTAAAAATATTGATTTCTGAGGCATTAGTGCACATAATACTTCTAAAGATATTGATCTATTAGTGGACATCATCCTTCGAGAAGTATTGATTTGTTAGGCATTGGTGGACATCATACTCATAGAGGCATTGATTCCTGAGGCATTGGTGGACATCATACTCATAGATGCATTGATTTCTGATGCCATGGTGGACATCATACTCATAGATTAATTGATTCCTGAGGCATTGGTGCACATCATACTCATAGATGCATTGATTTCTGATGCCATGGTGGACATCATACTCATTGATTCCTGAGGCATTTGTGGACATCATGCTTATAGATTCATCGATTTTTGAGGTCATGGTGGACATCATACTCCTAGAGGCATTGATTTCTGAGGCCATGGTGGACATCATACTCATAGAGACATTGATTTCTGAGACCATGGTGGACATCATACTCATAGATTCATTGATTCCTTAGGCCATGATGGACATCATCCTCTTAGAAGTATTGATTTCTGAGGCGTTTGTGGACATCATACTCATAGATACATTGACTTCTGAGGCAGTGGTGGACATTATACTTACAGAATAATTGATTCCTGAGGCTGTGGTGTACATCATACCCCTTAAAATATTGATTTCTGAGGCAGTGGTGGGGACCCTACTCATAGAATCATTGATTCCTGAGGCATTGGTGCACATCATCCTCATGGATGCATTGATTCCTGAGGCATTGGTGAACATCATACTCATAGATGTAGTGATTTCTATGGTCATGGTGGATATCATCCTCATAGATGCTTTAATTTCTGATGCCATGGTGGACATCATACTCCTATGGTGGTGGCATTAGGCAGATCATGCTGCTAAAGAGATGTTTACTCTATGTTGCAAAAGAGAATGCAACATAGAGATAAGGGTATTAGAGAAGTACTGAAATGTTTACAGTTCCTGAAGAAAATGCTCAGCAGGACTTAATTCAGTGTATCATCAAGAAGAATATCGGAGGGAGAGAGACGCTGCAGACAGGTTCTGTGTTCTCAGCTCTGTCGGATCCCCAGACGGAGCTGAGGTGACATACCCGTACCTTGGATGGGGACTCTTATTCCCATCCAAAGTATTTAACTGATCTAAGAATTAAGGACATGTCCTTCATGGCTAAGATCGATTTGACGGACGATTTTGGGCCTTTACGTTTTAGATCTCCACCCGCACTGCAGTTGATCGGCCGAAAGATCAGTTAGAAATCTAAGCATCTATGGGGGGCTTTAGACTGTCTTAAATACATGATGATTGCATTTGTTATATTTCATCTGAAACAAGCAACTATAAAACTATTTAACCAATGTGTTAATTGATTTTAAACAAGCATTGAATAGAAAATGTGTTGGCCAAACGTCTTGGAGAATTCTGGTTTTGATTCAAAGTTATAGCTTGTTATGTTTTTTTATGCATAGGATTGAAGGGGATTGAACATGGCATCTTTGCAATGAAAAAAAAAATATCCTCTGTATCACTTAAATGATTGAAAATAACTAAATGTAACTGCAGCCCATATATTGGTAGTACATAGATGATGCCTGTTTAAAATCATTGCTCAGAGTACCTATGCCGGTGGTACAAGTAAATGGGTGAGTGATGGTTTGGCACCCTGTGATGTTTATTATCTGGACAAGCAATTTAAAAACAACTGTTTTTTTTTTTTAGTAAAGCATATCTGATGAAGTAATTATTTAGGAAAATGTGTAAAAGAAAGCCAAGCATTGAAGCAAAGCTTTTGTTCTATTCTGCTTGTATGCCACACTTGATGTATGTGTAAACCCAGGAATATAGCCTTTTTCCTTTTAATTGTTGTAGGTGACTACACTTACTCTACTGAACCAATTCTGGAGAAACTTTTGTGGAACTGTGGAGAGCATAGTGTAAGATAGACCAGTGGTTTCAGTAGCCCAATGTGGGAGGCTATTTCACTTTGACCTCATACTTTCCAACCAGAGACCTTTTTTTGTAAATGCTACAAGAGTAACAAGTCAACAACAGGACTCCATCACAATCGAGCCTTCTTAAAGAAGGTATTTACACGGCCCAATCCATCACAAATCCCAAAGGTTTAGGTAGAAACGCTTGTTTCAGGACAGTGGGCGGAGGCATGCAAATTATTCCTTTACGCCCCATCAGCCAAATGCATATCTAGAACCGTTGGTGTACAACGCAAATATAGCCTAATGGTACAGAGCCATTTATACCAAACTGCATACAGCTGTTTCAGTCTTGTTGGCCATCATCAGTGCAGTGCATGGAAACCATGGCTCTATGGAGTGGGGCTTAGGAGCCGAACAGTATATTATATATATAATATACTGTATCTGTACAACATTGCCCCACAATTTAACAACCATTACACTTGCAGCACACCAAATACGCCACAATGGGGTGACTCCATGGGTTTCCGGTAACTGGGAAATAGACTAAAAGATTTAGATGAACTTTTTATGGGCTAACAAAACCTAGCTCCTGTTTGTTTCCTGTTTTTGTATGTTATAAGCATCTCTGTCAATGTTAACTGTTTTTGTCTCCTCCTCTCAAAAACTGTATCTGGCATAGCTCTGTTTGGATCAGGCACCCCTGGCAGGGTATAGGGTAGGTAGATAGAGGATATAGAGCAGTGGTGGGCAACTGAGGTGATATGAAGGGCCACAACTGCGGACCTCGGCATCACTAAAGGGCCGCACATAACATGTAGGACCGCCAAAGTTGATTAGGAAAGCCGGGTCAGCGCATAACCACTACACATGGGGATATATGGAATGCCCCATGTTACATCCATTGTTTCTTTACAGTAGTAGAAAGGACACACACTTCACAGCCACATGGCATGGAGGAAAAGCAGGAACAAGTGTATTTGTAAGAGGAACAATAGGCAATTGTATAGAACATAAAACGTTGGCCCCTACAGGTGACCACCAGGCAATATCAAACATATTAATCTATTACACAACACCCCATATACATCAACAAAGGTTATGTGCCTCATATGCCAATAAGCTTGCTAAGCAAGTCCCTCTCCTCCTTTTACCTAAGAAGTTCCCAGGTGAGGACGCGTCAGTGGAGGATCGGTGAACAGGTGAGTTCCTATGCCATATGTATTATAGGGTGTCACCAAACAACACCCAAAGGGCCACAGGTTGGGCACCTGGGGTATAGACTATAGGTTCATCTTAGTTGTTTGGTGACAGCAGATTGCTAGAAGTGAATAGAATTATAAGACTGAAAAGCATTTGCAATCAACAAAGGAAAGTGATCTCTTGAAGACCCTCGTAGATCAGTACTATTCACATCGATGATGGGTATACACTTGCGGACTGTCACTGACCCTCAATATATAAAAATATTCATACTTGCCTTGCCACATATGATAGTATCAGAGCATGTATTCTGACCATGTACCACTAGATGTAGATGTTGGACAAGAAACATTCCTGATTCATTGTAAAGTCTCGCTATGCCCACATTTCGCATTTTCTGTGGCAAAACAAGAGATTTGAGCTAATGTGGTAGAATACATGACTTCTGACACCTCTATGACTTCTCTTCATGGACTGCTGAAAGAGGGCGGTAGGGATTATGAGAAAGAACAAGGTGTATCAAGACTTACCGGTATTACAGTCAATTGAAAACTAGGTTTCTGACACCAGATCAGAAAGCATAAGCTCTAGTTGCAGTGCCTTCATCCACAGCGTCGGACATCATTAAGATTATTTAATTTGTGTTTGGGAGCTAGCAAATGAAAAGGCAAATGGTATGACGAGAATACTTAAAGGTGGTTTTAGATTAATTCAATCATTTCAAACGCACTAATAAGGGAGCCATGTCTGATACAATAAGATGTCTACTGTTCAAGCTACACGATAGTCAATATCTGAGGTGACTTGTTATTGGACACACAATGTAGATGTGTATTATTAACCAGAATTAAATACTAACGTGTTGCGGCTGGTGAACTTTAGCCATGCATTTGAAGTAGAACCTACATGATGCAGTACTTTCTATATTTCTATTGAAAACAGGAATTCCAAGGTCAAATCTGGTAGACTACTATATATTACATCTGTGTTCTTAGATTGATCTACTCAATAGAGATGGTCGAATTTGTTTTTAAATATTCAACCATTTTGACGATTTTGAGTTAATTGCAAGCCCCTGAACATATCATCTCCTCCTGGAGATGTAGAGAAGGGTTGGGGTACACTACCAAAAAGAAGTATGTCTCTAACACGGTTTTTGCACAATTTAAGTTCAAAGGTTAAGGTCAATAAAACTTCAACTTGAACCTTATTTATGCAAAAACTACATGTGGTAGAACAAAACCTTTTTTTTTTTATGTTCCCACAACCCTTCTCTACATGTCCAGCAATTTTGGTGATTACATAATTTTCAGAGGCTTTGCAATCAGCTCACAAAGTTAGCTAGTCGAAAAATTCTGCTATCTCTAATACTCATGCACATCACTGATAATTGGCCTTGTACTGTTATCCCTAGGTTTCAGGACAACTATGTTTTTGCATTTTTCTCTTTCCTTCTTGCTAAAGTATTGTAATGTAGTGAATTGTAATGACCCTCTAAGAATGCTGCCAATTCCCATTTAAGGGGCAGTGCTGTGATTCCCTCAGGTGGGTTACATAGGGTCCAGTGTAAGGGAGCTTGGGATGCTTCTGAGGACTCCAAGTGGGAGGCAGACTGAGATGAGAGATATCTGTGGGAGTACAAGCCACCAGAAAGGCAACCTGTAAGCGTTGGAGATCTCCCTACCTGGGGATAAGGTGTAGGGCAAGGGACCCCCTCAGAGGAGAAAGGATATGAAGGACTTGATTCTTTATAACTCCTAGGAAGCAGCACCACTCCTCTCATGTTCACATGAGAATAAGGACTGTAAATTCAATGATTCCTGTAGGTGTACCCAATCTACTGGAAGACTGTTGGAGACTATGAATTTATATATTACTCTGTACAGTAAAGTTTATATTCTCATGACAAGGACATTCTGTTACTTCAGTTGGTGTTGAACATGGAACTGTTTCAGAGAGTGGGGTGATAAGGAAGACACCAGATTATCTTAAGATGACATGGTCTTGGACTGGGATTAAGTGGTCTGGAGCTAGATTTAATGTATCCATGAGTGGCCATAAGGGAACCTCTTGGACACATGGTGAAGTGCAGCCAGACAGAATGGAACTGCGTAGTCTGCGCACATCCAGGATCTGTGTCTCCCTGGCAGGCCTCAAGATCAGACATAGAGCCTAGTGTCTGGGAAGGTGTAATTTTTGACTCATTGGGAGAGAAAGAGCTCAAAGGTTTATTGCTATATTCGGAGACCTGAGGTAACTGGGTTCAACCAGCATCTCCCATGGTGGCCCCACTCAGCTACTACCGTGTTTACCCGAGAATAAGACATGCCCGTAAATTAAGCTCTAGCTGCATTTTCCCCCGTGGTTCTAACATAAGCCCTCCCTTCAAAAATAAGACCTACCCAGTTTCAGCCACAACATTTAGCAAGGACACGACAGGAGGCATCCTGTTATGTGTCCCGAATCCCCCAGATGCCTCCACACTGTGTGCACCCAAACACAGGGTCTTGTGGGTGCTTTCTTGGCTGCTGCCAAAAAATGCTCTGAAGCCCAAGATGAGCAGCTGATTGGAGTAGATAAAAAAATCTTAGACGACAGTGACATCTTGTGGCCATATTATATATTACATCAAACAAATTCTACATGAAACACATATTTATTTAGTACAGAAATTCGGTCCTCTATTTAACGCTAGAGAAGCGTTAGTATTTTGTAAAAATAAGACCTAACCGAAAATAAGACCTAATGAATTTTTTTGCTTCTAATATTTATATAATAGACAGTGTTATTTTCGGGGAAATACGGTACCTGAGTATTCATCAGTACATTACACTTTTTCATCAGTATATGCCCTTTACTGTGCCCACAGTTGCATTATTGTTTTCTGCCCTATTCCATACATAGGTCACTCTCAGCTAGGTAACTGACCACCAACCACCTTCTCTTATACAAACATGATGATTCTAATAATTCAGGTGACAGCAACTAAAGCTAGACAGTGAAGTCTGAACTCTGCACCCTGCATTCATCTTTTACCAATTAATAAGTATGTATTGCAGGGCTGTTGTAACCTTCCTGCTGACAATCTGACATTTGCCTACACTGTACTTTGGGTTTGTGGGCTATAAGACAACAGGAGACAAAAATAGAATAATCGCACATTTGTTTTTATGCTCTGTTGTCACTTGGGTCGCTTTATCTGAGTGATAACTAAAGGTTAAACAATAGGAATCATAATTTCTATATTACTTTAAGAGAAAAGGCAAGCAGCTTTGTGATGCCATATCTGCCCATGTAACGACACAGGAATCAACCAGACATCTAACAGTATTAGTAGTAGCTGTATCCGAAGCCGCCACCCATCAGGGGAGGTCCTCAGCTTGCTCTTCAGCACTAAAGGGGCAG
Organism: Ptychadena robeensis; assembly: GCA_036250615.1. Classification (NCBI taxonomy): domain Eukaryota; kingdom Metazoa; phylum Chordata; class Amphibia; order Anura; family Ptychadenidae; genus Ptychadena; species Ptychadena robeensis. The sequence continues at coordinate 13,485,542 of CM070042.1, forward strand.
GGCCAGCAAGAAAGTCCCCAATGGTGGCCGGAAAAGGCCAGATGGCAAAGTGTCCACAGAGGCAATAGGGACGCGGATAACACCCCACTCTGAATGCGCCAATCTCCGCTGGAGGCAGGGAAGGAGGCAGGCTGCTAGGCTCTTCATGTGCTATTAGACTTGTTGGCTGCACGTACGCTGGCTGGGTAGGTCACGTAGGAATACCATTGGGGGAGAGGGGCACAGGACAAACCTGTCTTTCTTCCTCGATCCCCGAACTAAGAACCGCCCCTTCTAGGTATTCTCTTCTTGTCTCATCTGGCAGTCCCATTGCACGCTAGGGCGCGGTCTTAAAGAGACCTTGACTCTCCGCACACAACTGATTTCCGCTACACCCGTACTTACTGGTCATATGTAAAACCAGTCTAGCCCTTACCCTATTTACTGATGCTACAGTCAGTATGTTGATTTCTAAAGTAAGTTTGGTGTATTTAGATATTTTTTGTCAGAACCTCTTAAGCTGGCCATACACCTTCAGATTTCTCTGTCAGATTTCCTTCAGATCAGATTTTGTTTTACCAAAACCATGTAATATGAGGACCTTTCTACACCTTCCAATCACTATGTATTCTATCAGGGAGGACACTATACTACATGGTTGTTGGTAGATCTGATCTGATCTGAAGGAAATCTGACAGAGAAATCTGAAGGTGTATGGCCAGCTTTAGGTTTTCTCGTAGAATATCAGAACCTCCTAGATTTTATTGCGTCCCTGGTAAAGGAGACTATGACCAAGTAGTCTCCAAATAGATAGCAAAAACATGCATGTATCCTATCATCATTAAAAAGAGTAATTTCAGTCCAAAATAGTTCACGTACTTCTGGGCTTTTTTTATTGTCATACATCCAAGAGATTTTTTGGACTTCATTGACTCTTGATGATAAAAAAAAAAAAACACTTTTAAAATACAGTGAAATAATGTTTTCTGTAACCATAAAAAAATGATTTCAGATTACATGGTACAAGCAATGTCAAACCTTGATCCCCACCCTCAAATTGCTGACATTTCCCAACAAACAAAACACACCCTTTTACATTAAAAATACCACACAATTTGCAAAAGCAGACAATTCCAAATATATAAAGCACAACTTGATTGATTTATACTGTTCCTTTGTTGTTATCACAATGCTGTGGTTCCTTTAGCTTGTTGTTTATAAGACTACTTGAAAAGTTGGAATTACTAATTATCTGACCCCCCCCTTTTTTTCTCTACCCCATCTCCTCCCATTGTTTCTTTCCCCCTTTCCCTCTGTGTTTACCTTTAATATCACATGACACTGTTTTATGTTTGTATTCTGTATTGTTTAGTCTCAATCAAATCTACATACTGTATATACATAACAATTTCTTACATGAAATTTGTACATCACAAAATACCCCATACACATTTATATATCACAATTACATTAATTCTTAAACATACAATGGGATTAAAATTGGGCTGAAATTAACCCCTATAGAATTCTCAAACCATTAATCCCTTAGCGGAAAAGTCATTGACTAAACAAACCATACATATATATATACATTAAAAGACCGGTTATAGGTAATAATAACCTTAATAATTGCATGTAACCGATGCACATGTTTCATATATGCATTGTATACGTGTTGTTGAGTGAACAACACATATACAATATATATATGAATTATACAACCCCCCAGAAAATTACATAAAATAATTAGACAATTACTTACAGTTAGTATTTCCAATACCGCTCAGTAATCTATTCCCGTTATGAATCCATTAAAGCAATGCATTAAAAAATAAATAAAAAAATAAATAAAATGAATCCATCTACCATCCAATTCCATGCTGAAAAGCCCTTTTTAAAATTTAAGTAATAAGCCTCCTTTTGACATCTGATTCCTTGGAACCCCCCCCCCCCCCCCAAAAAGCAAGAAAACTAAAAGCAGAGATAAAGAAAAATAATCCATCTTCACTTCGCATCCGGAGCTCTGCTGGCCAGGTCAATTCACATCGCCACCCAATGTAATCATTGGACACACGCCGTAGAATGGGAAAATTTTCCCATGCAAATGCCTAATAACGTCACATGGGTCTTTTGTTCATTAATACACACGTGTCATTAATGGCCAACGCCAGACAATGTCATTTGTAAATGCACAGAAGAATTTTTTCCCACGATTCTTTGCATGTACAAATGGCATGACCCTTAGAGAGCTGCGGGAGCCATAATGTATTTTAATGGTGTGCCATGGCAGCCTATAAACCATAAACCTGAGAACCTCTGTATAATGTCCACCAAAAATGGATTCGTTGTTGATTGATGCTTGATGAAGACCTGTTACCTTTATGTAGAGATCTTAATTATAGAATTACAAATACAGTTTAAACATTCTGGAATATTACTAGAGTGTTAAAGTGTGTGCTTTGAAGTGGTGTATGTAATTGCACATCAAAGATGTAATTAGTGTGTAAGAAAAAAGAAGAAAAAAATGGTTAAAAAACAATGTATTACATCTCTTTTTAGTACTTTTTAATATTTGTATCTGTATATGTAGTTAATTTCAGCACCATGTTGTATTATAAAACTGAAATTACATTAATGCCCAGTAACAACTTAAAATGAACTAATGCTACTACTGAAATTCTAATACCACTACAATTGAAAAGCTCTTTTCAGCATTCTGCTTGTATGACTGCGGTGGTGGCTCATCTAGGTCAGCATGTTTGCCTGAAATGTTGTCCATATGGACTGCACAGCCACAATAAACATATGTTGTTGTATTTTGCCTTCCTAGCCTTTATTAATATGTCATAGGTTTCCGGGTTCAAGTCCAAATCTCCTCATTATTGTGACTTGTCATCATTGATGAAGTCGTCCCTAATTTACAGCTATCTTCTGTCCTGTTGCTAACGAGATGTTAATAATCATCTTGATGGTATGTACGTGTATGCTATTTTTATCCCAAGAAGCATGCCCTTCACATCTACGGGTGGTGCGTATTTGTTGTGTATGAAACCAGCATCTCAAGACATCTTTCTGTATTAAAGGCATACTCCTAATAAACACATAACATTTTTGTCTTTGAATCCTTTCATATATTGACTTATTGGTATAGTTCAGGGGTGGGCAAACTTTTTGACATGTGGGCCACATTGGCGTCTTAAATTTGAAAAAGGGGCCTGACCAAGAGCCTGTAATGGCCAACCCGCCATAGGTGTGCCAATTCCATGCAACGTCAGCATCACTTATGATGGTGGTGATTTTTAATAGGCAAAGTGTGAGGTTATCTTTATAAATTTCCTGCACTTTCAAAAAATGCTAATTTATTGCAATGAGCAGAGATAATTCCTAGAGACTGCTTGTTGTCGCCAATAAGATGCACACACATTGTCATGCTCAAGCCTCTGCAACCTCCGCAAGGCAACATATGGACACCTATAAGCATTATGTGTACTCACTGCAAGGAATAAATGGAGGGGAGCATATTTTTAACAAGGCGACAAAGGGCTAGAAGGGCCTTAGTTTGCCCCCTCATGGTATATCTAGTAGTAATTAGTCACATTTAACTGGACTTCTGCAGTGATTTGGGATGTTTGACATCAAGCTACTTCTCCAATGAGTATTATGAACATACCCTGGCATATATTGCCACACAGGTACTCACATGAATCCACTCTGAAGAGGGTAGGAAGTCAATCCCTAGTGTCCAGGAAGAATGCAACCACGATTGGGAAGGTTAATAGTGGTAGTTAAAAGTGAAAAAGTGGTTATTTTCTGTTGTTTTCATTTATTGGTGCATATTACATACAAAAGGGTTCCCCAACAAGGCAGGGAGGGTGTGCTGCCATGAATAAGTGTCAGTAAAGGAATTAATCAGTTTTCTTTAATTTCTTGTGCCATCTTGGCAGCATACAAATGGAAATGATTTGAAGGATTACTGCAATTACAGTTTTAATAACATAATCACATAACAAAACCAAAGGAAATTGGAGAAGTAATGGATCTACCTACTACCATTGAGGTAAACGTAGCTTGATGAATCTGTAATGGGCAATAAACAAACTAGAGGGAAACCAGATGGTACATATGACATCAACTGGCAGACCTTAGCTCTTGTTATATGAGCACTTAGCAGATCGGGTGGACAATAGCTAATATGTCCACTCAATCATTTTAACTTTCCATGAAGAAATGGTTCTAGATGAAGCATGTTCAGCTTTCAGGATGGCAAAAAGAAGGATGAACAGCTCTTTTGAGGATGGATGTAGGCTGTTCTGGTAATCCCATAAAGTTCGGAAAAAAAGGGTAGAATTGCTATTCCTACATTCTTGTATAGCGGTAATCATAAATATTCTAGTTGCCCATTTTTATTGTGAATATCGGTACTTTGAGAATACACAAGGATCTTGAATATAGTGCTATATCTTCATAATCACTAGTGATGAGCAGCATTGGCAGTATTCGAAATCGCAACATTTCTCGAATTATTCTACAAATATTCAAACTAAATTTGTAAGTTTGTGGTGACATCTGGTGGCACAATGTAACATTGCAGCTGAAAATGTGAAATCACCTAAGAAAGGAATTTGCGAATTCTTTGTGAATATCGGCATTTGTTCATGCAAATATTTTGTGCGCGATGCATGCTAACTTCCCCAGAATCTCAAATATTCACTATAACAAATACAGTGCAGTATATTTGTGATTTCTTAAAGTCCGGATATTTATAATAAAAATTCGATTTGAATATTTATGCTCAACACAATCACGAATATTCAAGATTTTTTTAGACTCAGTACATAACTACCGTGCATTGTGTTCCCAATATGCGCATGTACAAGTGGTGATTTGTGCAATTAAGGTAATCTGTGGAAAGTACCATGCATTGTGTTCACAATATGCGCATGTACCAGTGCCGGTTTGCGCAATGAAGGTCATAATGACTGGAGATTATGAATTTATTGCAAATGTTAGGCAAACAATCCACAATATTTTGTGGATATAAATATTGCCTTTGCTGCTCATCACTAGTGATGGCCGAACTGTCCGCAAGGCGGCCACATGGATGTTCGCCCTCCTTCTCGCCGGCGAGCAGTGCGGGTGTTCAACCCGCTCCGTTCGCCGGCAAGAAGAAGATCACTATTCTTCCTCCGACAGAACCTGTGTGATCGTGCCGGAGGAAGAATCTTTTCACTAGAAGACCGGGCATAAAGCCGGTCTCCTAGTGAAAAAACCGTCTCGGAGCAGGAAGTGACGTCAGTGACGTCACATCCGGCTCCCTTACCCAGGAACTATGCGTTCCAGGGAACGGTTTTTCCGATTCAAATTCCCCGCCTAGAGGCGGGGAATTTGAATCTGTCCGCGAACAGGCGGACATCTTTAGAAGTCCGACCTGCCCGTTCGCGGACAGTCCTGGCCGATGTTCAGCCATCACTACTCATCACTATTAATGTATTGCTTGGGCTCGTTTTGTTGAGGAATTGGAAGATTAGAGTGTGAATTTGTACCTGCTTCAGTGGTAATGTAAGATCTTTTTTGGACCTAAATCCATTTCATCTGTTAATTCTTTAAAGGAGACTGTGTCCTACACAAGCAAAGTTACACGCAAGGCACAACAAGGCTGCCCCTTAGATTACAATTGTGAATCCAGTCTTCAACGGTCAACCAACATTAGCCACATAGTCTATTTATTCTATCCACCAATATTTGGTGCATCCCCTCTGTATTAGATCATGCTTTATGCCATCATCTATAATGTCAATTTAAAAAAAAATGCTGAGATCCCTTTAAAAATAATGCTGACTCTTTCGCTGTCATTTTATAGAGGATGAATGACCACACATATGAATACAAATCAAAGCATTACATTATCTCCTGACATATTGACAAAGACTCACTGAATATGTTGGTGTATGTGGTCATGTGTTTTGAGTATAGTCCTTGCTTACAGGCATTCTAGGTTGTGCTTGACCATTGAGCAGCCTGAATGTATGTGGCGTTCATAAGCAGTGCATGAAATGTAGGCAATGAGACATAGTAGTGACAGATGTTCTTCTATTTTCCCAGTATGTCTCTGCTGATTTTCACACACTGCAGATTATGAGGTAACTAGAGGAAATATATTGCCGACTCGATGTGAGTGATGCATCTTCTGTAACAAAATTGGCCCATTAATATAATTTAGATTCCAGTGTTTGTCTAGCTGTAATTAAGCAATTATGTCATTGGAGACATTGTGTGGAGTGGAGGGGAGCAAATTTACAGCATTTATCTGAGGCTTGAGGATTGCTGAGAAAAGTAAATGAAACTTTGTGTACAAGGACATGAGTAAAAAGCTTGTTGAATGTAAAAGATGCAACATGACTTACTGTATGCATCACTTGGTAAAGGTTTAGAAACAATCTAGTAAAATTTAGTTTTGCCTTCTCAATCACCCTTATGTTCAGTTGCCGTATGCCAAGAAAAAAAAAACAATACTGGTGGGTATGGGGGAGTATTTGGTTTTTTTTTACCATTTGAGAATATGGTAAGTGATTTGCCTCTTAGACACCTGGCGCTTTCTCATTTAATGTGGAGGCCTTTGTCCCTTACACATCCTTAATAGAACTGTAGGTAAATAATGGGCGGAGAATTGGTCACATATTTAGGTTTGAACTGCTGCAAAAATGACTACATTGTGCAGCATCAAGGGTGTAGTAGGGTTGCTCTTTTATTCAAAAAGGCCTCAAACACACATTAGTTGAATTATAGATTGTAAGGTAAAGAAGGACACCACATCAAAGCACAAATACAAGAGCATTTATTTGTTCAAGAAGAAGAACATGAGTCAACATGTTTCAGGAGTTGTGGGTATCCCATTTTATCAGGACATCTTGTTGTTCCAATGGACTTTTAAAATCATATGGGTTAATACAGGGCTGCCGTGAGGGGGGAAAAAGGGCACTCCTGTCTCAGGCTCAGGCAGCTAGGGGGGCCCAGTGGGCAGCTGCCGAGGCCTGCCTCACGCCGATGCCGACTGCACAAGACCAGCTGCAGGCATGGCACCCTGCTTCTGTTATAGCATTAAGCTCTGCTAAGCCATTCATTAACACACACCATCCCCCC
>CM070042.1:13492676-13507812 GCA_036250615.1 Ptychadena robeensis
CCCCCCCCCCCCCCCCCTTCAACCGCTTGCTCAGTAATTATTTTGGACAGTACTGAAAATTACAGAAAGACAGTACTGAAAATTTTCCAGTATGGGGCCTCGAGATTTCTGACGGCGGCCATGGGTTAATATAGGATTTAGTCTCCTCAAGAATATCCTGTCTCTAAAAGGTGCCATACACTGGTCGCTAACCGTGCACTTCAAAGAGTATTGAGTGCAGCATGACAACACCATCACACTGCACTTGAGCTTCATCTATTTTGAGGTGCAGCGTCATCAATATCGGCCACTACTTTGGATGGGGGACCCACGGTCCCCATTTGAAGTAATGGAAATGGAACAAAGTTTTCCAACATGTTGGAAACCTGTTTGCCTGAGCTTCTCGGAAAAAGCCTGGATGGCTAAAATGTTCTATTAGATTCAGATAAAATCGATTGTGCTTGAATCTATTACAAAATTGAGCCGTGTATGCCTTGCTTTAGATTCAAACATCATTCTTGTGTTGTTAGTTATATATCAGTCAGTCCCATTGTTTATTCAATCAGTAGTAAGAGTAAAGTGAAGTCAAAGAATCACACTGCATATATAATTTCAGACAGTAGTGGTATACATGTATTCATATCAGGTGATGGAGACCTGAGATTTGATAAACTGTTATGTACAGCATGCATGTTGTTCCCAGCACTATAAATGTTTTGTAGGATTTGATTAGCTCACACCAGTTTTTTAAACTTCTGTGAGTGATAAACAAAGCCATCCATTACCCTGCAAGCGTGTTTCATCAGTCTCCTCCAGCTGCAAGAGAAATAAATCCCCTAATTCGTAATGAACGTACTGAATTTGGTAGATGTTGTGGAACATTGAGCCATTCCTGTGCAACAAAATACTTTAACTTTGCAATATTTAAACATTTTCCCCCTTGAAAAGGCAGAGGTTTACTTCAGATAGCATTTATGTCCCAATATGTAATGTGATGGTTGCATTTGACGACTCGGATCAGATACACAAGCATGATGACAAAAGCAAGGAAGCAGGGGCAGTCTAGGGAGATTAGCGCCCTGGGTACCCCATCTGACAGCCCAACCCCAAACCCCCCGGTTGACATCTCTGGTCACTCCTGGGATGGGGGATGCTTGTGAGTTGACCAACACCCTCAACCCCCCCTGGAAAGCATCTCCACTCCTGGGCAGAGAGAGCACTGGGAGGGGGGAGGGTGATAGTTGCAAAAGATTTCCGATGCCCAGATGCCACCCTGGGCAACTACCCAGGTTGCCCATGCCTAAAACTGCCACTGCAAGGAAGACTATGTTAACTTAATGGAAAAGAAAGGAAGGAAGGTTGCAAATGGCCACAGACTCTTCTAAAGAGGCAAAGGACACCATCAGATTCCTGATGATTTTATATTCTGGGGACTTTCTTTCAAAACAATAACCTCCTTCCATTTCCCCCTCTCTTCCTGAAAGCCAAATATGTAAACTTGAATGGTGATTAACATATTTTGTTTCTGGTAGGCTTGGCACATTTTAACATTTTGGCGAGAACACCAGGAAAAGGATTTGTGCTTCTGGTAAATTACACATATTATACAAAACTTTTTATTATGAAAAGGTTATGTAATGGGTGTTCTGCCCATATTATTATATGGCCTTTTATTAATGTATTGTATTACTAATCAACATCTACTGGTCATGTTTGGTGTATATTTGTAGTTCCCATGGTTACCAGATAGTAAACACTGCCTCAGGAGACTCTCTGAGGAATCTCCATCTTGGATTTAGCTGTTTGACTCCAAGTCTGGGACCCCAATAGTCTGTTATGCGGGGCATACACACACCGAGTAGGTCAGACCGACCTACTCCGATGTGTTCCGAGATGCTAATGTGATGACGTCATCACGTTAGCATCCCGTTGCATTGTGGGGCCCCTTCAATCGGCTGGGCACCCTTTGTGTGCCGGCCATAAGCTGCGATGGAGACGCCGGCCAGAGATTATCGGACATGTCCGTTCTCTGGCCGGCCGAGCTGTGGGGCGACAGGGATCTGTCGCCCCATGTGGGCACATGCCGATTAGCGGCCGATTTTTAACCTGGCTGACGGCGCGAGCGTGCACGCCCGTCAGTCAGATTAAAAATCGGCCGCTTATCGGCATGTGTATGCCTAGCATTAGTCCTCTGTTACTGTCCATCGTATGTTAACTACCTGTATTGCTTATTGTGTGCATGTTTTCAAGTATTCTATTTGCATTACAGTTTCACATATTAAATTTAAGATTTTGGATAAAGTTAGAATTTCTCAGCAAACACATGAGAGAGTGTCTTCTTTCCTTAATTAAAGATTGTACAACAGTTTAGCTGGCTGTATAGCAGCACACACATCTCACAGTGCTGTGAGGACAGTCCAATGGGGGCTTTGGGATATTATGAATGCATTATGGGTATTTTCATTATAATATTATTGTATCAAGTTATGAGTCCACTGTATTGGTTGTTCTGAATCTTTCTGCAACATTTCTTCCTTAAGTATCATCACTGGTAACTTGATAGGGCTACATAATACCATTATTTTGTTGACCATAAGACAAACCAGAATCTCTCCCATCGATCTCTGCCTGTGTGTGAAAGCTACGCTCATGCTGTAACTTTCACACACAGCGGTAGAGGGGAGACATTTGCACACAGCTTCCCTTGGCCCCCCTCTTCCCCGAGAAAGATGACATGATGTGAAGTGCTATAAGTGACATTTTGTGGCTGAAATGTGGTATTGCATGGGGATTTTTCCCCAATTAATTTGAACACTTCAAATATTTGTTTCTTGTTTTCCTGCTCTAACTGGGTGTCTTATGGTCAGGTGTGCCTTATGGTCTGGAAAATATGGTAAATTTTCACTGCTGAAAGAATGTCTCCAGGTGCTTCTGAAGAGAGTTAGCAGTTAGTAGAGCTCCCACCATCGCAGCACTTCATCAAAGTAGATGAAAGACGCAGGACAATCAATATTTTCTGATTATATGTATAGTTTTTTTTTTTTTTTAAGCAATAGATTTTTATTGAAGGGTTTGACAAAAAAGACCGCAGAGTTATACAACAAAACATGTGATGAGTAACAATAGCTAATAATTAATAATGCTTTTGCTTCTACCCCTTATCTTTATGACCACCAATAACTCTTCCTAACTCTGACCACTATCTCCACTAACTAATCCTTCACTTTCACCTTGTGTCTTGTGTGTCTTGAGAAAACATGTGTTTTTTTTACAATATTTATGTCCTTGTAACTTGTGAGCTTCTAAAACCAGAATTGTATTAGCCTAAAGAAGGGATCTGCGATATCCCGAAAGCTTGCTTCTCTAATGACTTCAGTTAGCCAATAAACGGTATCACTTGAACTCCAAACTCTCTATATTTATCGATGGCTAACACGGTACCACACTCTACTATTAATAATTAATAATGAAATACAACAGATACAGGCAACTACATTACAGTTCTTAAAGGCGCCATTTCGAAAGGGTAAGTAAACCATCACAGACAATGTAATAAAAGAACATGGATATATATATTAGCAATTTATAACAAGATTAATCAAGTAGAAAAGCAGTAGAAAAGGGTGACAACCTCCCGGTATGAGGGAATAGGTGAATTAACTGAGTGGGGGAGGTGGTAGAGCCTCCAGTGGGGGGGGGGAATATTCAGCAATCAACTGGTGAAATTTCTATAGTTGTTTTTTTTAATAGATTGTATAATATATATATATATATATATATATATATATATATATAATGAAAAATTGTTACTTCCCCTTCCAACATAGTGTGCCGACATCCAGAAATCTCTCAACAAAAAACAGAAACTGAGAGGGGGATTGAGAGTAGAGATGGTCGAATTTTTTTTAAAAAATTCGACCATTTCGCCGGTTTCGACTTAATTGCAAAGCCCCTGAGCATGGTATCATCACCAAACTTGCTGGAGATGTAGAGAAGGGTTGAGGGTATACTACAAAAAAGAAAGTAAGTCTCTAACACAAATAGTTTTTTCACAAATTAAGTTCAAAGTCAAGTAAAAAATTCGAAAATCGGAATTTCGACTTTAACTTTGAACTTAATTTATGCACAAACTACATGTGCTAGAGCAAAACTTATTTTTTTCAAATGTTCCTCTAACCCTTCTCAACATCTGCAGCAAGTTTGGTGATGATACAATTTTCAGGGGCTTTGCAATAAGCTCACAAAGTTTGCAAGTCGAAAAATTCGACCATCTCTAATTGAGAGCTATGTATTGACTCTCATCCATCCTCTCCAGAATGGAGCCTCAAACTCCTGGACTTTTAAGGCACATTTTAGAATTGATGGTTAATATTGTATATATAGGATTTTTATTAAAAACAAGGTACATACATAATTGTTCAAAATTTATGTTATCACTACATGATTATAGATGCCACATAATACAAAATACACTTGACAATTCACATAAAAATTGCTGTTACAAACATATAATCCTTTACATAAGCAATTGCTTTATACTACAGTATTGCTGGGCATTATCTTGGCGCGTTTCGCCGTATCGGCTTCCTCAGGAGATCCAGCCCTTGATATAGTCTCTAAATCCCTATTCACAATACATTAAAATATTCATATATATGTATACATGTACACATATATGCTTACTCATGTAGGTAATTGAGTTTACTCAGTTTATATATATATAATGGGTGGTTTGACTGCAAGGGACATAGAGTGTATTAGGTGAGTATTGGTCCATTTTAAAGCACAACTACAGCTATCCTTACCACCTAGAAAAGACATCCAAATTCAAGATAGTGCAGTAATGCATGAAGAGCAAATCATGCCCATGGATTTGGGGGTGTCAGATAGATTTAGGCAGGGCCGCCGTCAGATGGGGACAGAGGGGACTCCTGTCCCGGGCCCGGGCAGCTAGGGGGGCCTGACGGTGAGCACGTAGGGGCTCCGACGTGCTGCCTGATCGGCAGTCCTCTGCTCACAGCACCCTGTACACAGTGGCAGTCCAGGAACACAGTGAGAGTGAGCAGAGGGTGTTGTGAGCAGAGGACTAGCGATCAGGCAGCATGTCGGGTCGGGTCAGAGGACTGACGATCAGATCAGGATGGTGATTTTTTCTACTAGCACACTCCCCCCGCCGCACAGCCAGTCTTGTCATGGGGCCCGGGCATTTTTGCTGTGTCTGGCCCCGTGATTTCTGACGGCAGCCCTGGATTTAGGGGCCTCTTTGGGGGTTGTTTTTTTGCTATAGTATAATAAAGTATTAGTAACTGCAGTTTCCTAAAATGTGCCAGTCCACATTCGTGATTTTTTATTTCTTCTGAACTTCCAGCAGTCATCTCCTTGCTACCATTTGTATTGTATTATTTATTGTATAATATTTATACCGCAGTCAGGTAAAATATACGTTTTGGCCCATACATTTTATGATGCTGCCTGTAAAAATCATTGTTAATCTCTTTTTGAAAGCTGGAATTTTGTGTTTAATTTATAATTTATGGAGCTGTACGATCCCCTGGCCAAGGAACAAAGAGGAAATGCCATAGCTGTTTAGTTAAGCTTGCAATATTTTAATGCTTAATTGTTTTTAAAATAATTTCAGTGTGTCTTGGCTTCCACCAAATTGGATCTTTAAGCAGGAGGTGACCTGTGTAACAGATGGCTTGTCGTTAGAATGGTGAAAGCAAAAGCCTAAGTTTTAGAAATAGTCGTAAATATTTGAAACAGCTTCTGTTAACCGCAGAGATAAGTAAGCTATAAAAATGCAGATTGTATTGAATATTATGACTTGGAATAAAAGCCATTTTGTCCTCGTACAATAAATGTATTTAAGGAAGAACGGAAAGCATTCTTTCTTAACTGCATGTGATTGGGCACCAGCGTAAAATGATTTTCGAATCCCGTGAGCTAAGGGTACTAATTAGAAAATGGAGGATACAGCCAGCATTAAAGCCCCTCTTTGAATTGGCGGACCTGGCAAAGATGCATATTAAAGCAACAGGGAGCAGTAACAGTACAATAATACAAACAGAAACTATAACTGTAAATAATGCAGACACCCTCAGAGGCACGTAACACACAATACTATTGGTATGGTGCCAGGAGACCAGCATTGGTTTATTTTAACCCAGGTAAATCTATGTGAAATGATATGTGTGTCCTCTACACTAAAGCATTCACCTAAACTTAACACTCTTACTTCCCTTATGGAATTTTTAATTCATTGTTCAAAATTGGCTCTGCAAACTGGTGTACCTACCAAGAAAATACAAAATTACTAATGTAAATCTTACGTCTGAGAGGTGCGTTTGGGTTTAGCAGACAGCACTAGTGTGCACTTGTCTGTCATCTTTGAGATACTATGTACCGTATCAACTGGAGCATCTTTTTTGGGGCAAAAAAAACCTCCCGCACAAGAGAGACAAGAGAGTTAACTGAGGACATAGGCAGAGCATTGATATCTGTGTAGTTAGAGCTGGAGTCTTCTGCACTCGGCTGGTGGCTGGTAGCATGGATCGACCATATCTTTCCTATATCTGCAGCCAAGGTCAGTGCTTGGCTGGGAACACAGGGGGGGATGCATAGAATGCACAACCACCCGCCGCCAAATAGTTTTCACCATGTAAAAGGGAAAGAGACATTTTAAAATGAATTTGGTTTATCGAGTCAACATTCTTCTTAATGCAGCCATGGAAATTTCTTACTTTTTTTTTTGTTTTTAAAGGAAAAACGCTGGCAGCTGTGGTTACCAGGGAATTCCTGTAAAAAATACAGCAAAATATAGTCTATAGACTTTATGGTTTAGAAAGTCCCTCATTTTACATGGTTTTGGTAAAACAAAAGGAGATCTAAAGGAAATCTGACAGAGAAATCTGAAGGAATTAACTTATTTTGTAGATTTAACCGTTTTTTTTATCATTATATTCCATAGTGTGGACTTGAAGATTCTAAATGTTACAGCTTTCATTAAAATGCATATATCCAGAGCTGAACAAATTGATTTGCAAATTTAGACACACTATCGGACACGCAGGAGTGCTATGTAATTACTGATGCAAACAGGGCTTTGGCTGATTCAAGCAGTTCATTGCATTTTTTAGATCAATTTGCTTAACTGTCATTTAAACCTAAAAAAGCAGCAGCTGGCCCTATATACATACCAGTAAATATTTTTGCTATGGCCAGGGCTTTTTTTCTCAGAGAAAAGGTAGTGGAACTCACCCCCCTCCCCTGGCCACGCCCCTACCCACCCTTAGGACTGCCCCCAAAAACCGCCTCTTTATGTCCGGTGTCCGCTCCATAAATAGCTCCCCATCGGGGGAACAGGGGCAAGTGTGTCCGCCAGTGCAGGCAGGCGCGCCGCCTCCCTCAGGACGGCTAAAACTCCACCCCCCAGTCCAAGCTGAAAAGAAAGATCTCTCCAGCATGGACAGGGGAGGAGATGCCCCGTCATAGGGCCACCACCTATAAACAATGGGAAGGCGCCACCCCTCCCTCGCTGCACATTGCGAGGAAGGGGAGGCACAAAATCACCCACCCGTGGCGCGCCCGTAACCCGTGCTGAATGGCCAACACTTCTCCGCACTAAACAACACACATGAGTGCCCCCTGGCGGGCCACCCACGACGCACTGCAGCCAGTGCCCTTATTTTAGGGCCAGGCTTAAAATAGGTGGCGGAACTCTGTTCCAGTGCATTCCCCCAGAAAAAAAGCCCTGCTGACGGCCATTGGAAAGTGTTTCAATATGTATTTCCCTGATGATGATGAGTTGATAATTTTCCAATGGAAATCAAGTCAATGAGACAGAAAAGATTCCCGCCCATTTTCATATGTAGACATACATTTCAACATTTTATGAAGAATTAGCTAAATGTGTTGCCTTATGCACTGAAAACATGTGATGGTCAGTGGTAGAAGAACATGTCTAAGTACACCTTATAGTTGGATATGTTTTACTATACTAAAATGTTTGTAGCATAGATGACCTAAAAATATGATTATAGGTTTGGGTTAAAGTTGCAAGCTGGAAATTGAAATTGTAGGAGTTGCCAGTTAGTAGCTTATAGGTAGCATCTCAAAAGTGTGCACTGAATGTTGAGGAACATCTCCCAGAAATGTATGCAAGAGGCAACTCTGCAGGAATGAGAAAAACCCGGTATGGGTCATTAAAAAAATCTTTCACATCACAGCTGACCTTATACTGCATTTATGCAATGCAACAACGAAAATGTATGTTATTACACTAGACGACTGCAAAAGATTACCATATCTCTCTTAGATTTGTTATTCATAGTAAATCTGTCAAAGCATTTGCAGAGGGAAAGGGATCATCAGTTCTTGGAAAAAAACATTAAGTTTAATGATTCTTTCTGCATTATTATGATGGAGCAAAGACATCGAGCAGCCTTTTTCAAACTTTTCAACCCAAAGGAACCTTTAAAATAAATATTTTGTCTCCAGGAAGCATTGCTAAAAAAAATGTATGTTTGTGGATGACTAGTAGGAAGAATAACCTTCTTAGGTTAGGTTTCCACTTCATTTTTCAGTCCTTCAAGGTCACTCCATCAACACTAGAGATGGTAAAAATTTTCGACTTGCTTACTTTGTGAGCTGATTGCAAAGCCTCTGAAAATGGCATCTTTACCAAAATTTCTAGAGTTGTGGGAACATTTGAAAATTATTGCTCTAGCACATGTAATTTTTGCATAAATTAGGTTCAAAGTTCCGATTTTCGACATTTTGATTTGACTTTGAACTTAATTTGTGCAAAAATGACTATACTTTTTTTGTAGTATACCCCCGACCCTTATCTACATCTTCAGCAAGTTTGGAGATGATACCATATTTAAGGGCTTTGCAATTAACTTGAAATGGCTGAATTCAACCATCTCAACACAATCATGATGCATTGGGCGCACATGCTAAGCATACTTAACTTTTTTTTGTGTGAAAACAGTCCATTACTGACGCATACCCGTTCGTCAGTAAAGGATTCAATGGATTGTCTATGAGTGTGTCAGGCCCCCCCCCCCCCGTGTTGGTAACGGATGCTTTAAGATCAACATAGTGCTCTACATTGATTTTAACGCAATGTAGCAGACCAACGAATGTGGAGACAGCCTCATTTATTATAATGGGCTATGCCAACATCCTTCCATTTGACATACGTCAAACAGGGATCTTGACGTAGTGGAAACCTAACCAGTTTGTATGCCACACTTACAAAAGGTAACCATCACATTGGTGTCATTTGAATGGCTGTGGGAAGTAGCATTGACATGTAGGCACCATTAAATGGAAGATCAATAAGCCTCAGCTCAAGGAACCAATATCAAGAAAATTAATATAATATAGCGCCATCATATTATGCAGTGCTGTACATAAAATTAGGTTAGGGGTATATTTATGTACCAGGTTATAAATGTAAGAGACAGGAGCTGTGGAGTTATTTGAAAGCAAGAACTTTGAATTTTTCCGGGACAGAGGGAGTCAAGGCCAGGGATACATACATTTGGGTATCATCATTATATAAATGGTATTGCAGACCAAAGGATGGCATGAGTTTACCAAGGGAGGAGCTGTAGAGAGAGAAAAGGACTGGGCCAAGCACTGAGGCTTGTGTGATGCCAACAGGGAGGGTGGTGGGAGATGAAGAGGAGCCATTTATAGAGGCTTGAAATGAGCGGTCAGTCAAGAAGGATGAGAGTGAGGAAAGTCATGTAATGTTAGCAAACCAATCTGGTGTGGTTTTCTTACAGAAAATATATGGCACGGTATTGCAGACATGGTGAATACTGCGCACTGAACTCTCAAAAACAGTGTGCAGAGTGCTAACCATTCATACCACCACCCATGGTTTCTGGGGCTGCCTAATGTAGACCCAGCATTACAGGGGAAAATGGGGTAAAGGCCCCCATACACGTGTCGTTTTCCCACCGGATTCCGTCACGATCGTTTCCGGGCGCGTGCACGCGGAACTATCGTGCCGGAATCGCATGCAACCCACCTTGTCCGTCCGATCACGTCCGATCGTTCAGGGGCCCAGAATCGGATCCGACAGAGAACCAACATGTTGGTTCCATCAGATTGATTCTGCCCAGATCAGGGGGAGTTGCCATTTGTGAGGTGGACAATCGGACACGGAATCGTCCCGGAATCCGTTGGACAAGGTGGTATGCAGCGATGGATACTCTTAATTGGCCAATTGATCACACCTGCGATTCCCGGCAGAATCGCCGGAATCGATCGGGTGAGTGATCAATTGGCCATGGAATCCGACACGTGTATGGCTAGCTTAAGAGATACAGCAGAATGGGATTAAGGGAGTGGGTGTAGTGTGGTTTGCAGAAATATCAAGTCTGATGGTGTCAATTTTATCTTTAAAATATGTGGCCATGTCCTGGGCTGAGACGTTAGCAGTGGTAGGGTCTGTAGGTTTAAGAAGAGAGTCAAACATAGAGAATAAGCAATGGGTTGGGTGCTTGTGAGGATATGAGTGTGGAGAAGTAGTTTTGCTTGGCAGTAATAGTGCAGCATTGAATTGATGGAGTTTGGCCTTGGAGATGAAAAAGTCGCTGTTCTCCTCAGACTTCTGGAAGTTGATAGCAGGGAGTGTCCGTACCATAACAGGCGTAAGTGGAGTGGGGAGAGCTGAGGGTGGCAGGTGCAAATTCATTCAGAATTTATTGGAGAGTGAGAAAATAGCTGGTGTAGAGTAATATTTTGGGAATAAGTTGAGTCTTGAATTTTCCTAGAATGGATCATCCAACAATCAATCTTATGCTTGAACCAGGACACTGGAAGTATCTAGACAGTGGTAGCTGTAGGTTAGAGTGACCCAGCTCAGTATGAATTCAGTGTATATTCCCTATGTCGTGATTTTTTTTTGTAAATTCACTTGTTCAGAAATTGTTCTGGTTTTATGTGGTCTTTTAAATCAATTTAAATACACACTAAATAGCTGGGGACACTCTGCCTTCATTATCCTGATGCAAATATTTCCTTTCTTGTAAGTCTAGATTATATTATACACGATATTAATTTTGACTCCTCTGTGATCTGCGACTACATTTCCATATCTGACTCTGAGGATGTGAGTGATGTGGAAGTTATGCGTGAATCCCCTGTGCGTGCAAGTCTTCTACTTTAGACGATGTGACAGGAGCCCCCAGTCCGTGTCTGGCTCCATTCTGGCTGACAGCACTGGCCCCTTACCTCCTCCTCTCACTGCTTCCATTGTGACATCTCAATATAATAATTATATGCGTGTGTCCTAAGGGGCAAGACTATGTATTAAATACAGGCATGCAGAGCAGACGCTAGCACATAGGGAGACATCCAATGTGCCATATTCAGATAATACTTTCACAGTTATGTAAGCATAATTGCTAAAACAGCGTGATGATGGTTGGAATTAATGTTCTGAACAAGAACAATAGTGGCCCATGAGAGCCAATCAAAAACTTAAATGCCTTTTTTCCTTTTAAGTTTTTGAACTGCTTCCCTATTGCACAATATTAACATTACTTTTTTGGGTGGGTCATACATGGTACTTGGCTTGGTTCCTGTAACAGAACAACTCTGTCCACCTGGAGAGATGTGTGATGTACAGACTGTCTCCGGCCTATTCCTCTCCCAGACGGTGGGGCATTGTGTGGACTGTCTGGTAGACCTTACAGACGGTGGGACATGGTGTGGATTGTACAGGCACCATCACAAACAATGGGGTGTTATTGTTTTCTTCATTGTATTACAGACTGATAGTGTTGAGCTCCAATATTCGATTTTCGAATATTTAGCACGAATATCGCCATTTTGCCATTTCGCAAATATTCTCGAATATATTATCGGATGTCCGACGCGATTGCGATTCTTCGCGATTTAGTGCGATTGTATAATAGCAATTATATACTCGCAATGATATAATCGCGATCCATTGCAAAAAATGGAAATGACGGATATTCTCCCAGTCGAATATCCGAGCTCCATTGACTTGCATGCATTGCGCATATTTGATCGCAATTGCGATATGTAGATCGCAATTCATGTGGTAAGTGTGGATATTCGAGATTACGAATATGTTATCGAATATTATGGCGGATATGCACGAAAATACGTGGATTCGAATATTGCCTAGTCGCTCATCACTACAGACTGAATGTCTGAGCTAATTATCTCCGATGCCGGGGAGACCTGGTGGGAGTGGTCCCAGTGGTCTGTGTGTTGTCGCACACAGTTCTCCATCAGGTCCCCAGGGGAGGTCCTCCAGCATGGGGAATATGTATATAAAGCCAAGAAGTTTACCAATAAAGGAGTTCTACTTCTTACCCTCAACTTGAAGCATCGTCTCATGTTGTAGGGAACGGCTATAATACCACTAGCTCTTGTAAGAGCTGCTCAGAAGCTTGGAATCCCAGCTCGGTGTGGAAGTCACGGGAGAAAGACGTCGCTGGCTGTAATTTTTTAAGTGCTTTATATTATATATATTATATAAATATTTTGTTAAATGCCCCTTTGTGTGTCCTCTATGGAAGCCCTTGAAATGCCCTCTGTTAGCCATTGAGCAAGCAATAGATAAAGCAGTCAGAGGCCATCAGCTGCTTCGTAGGAAGGCAGAAGAAGCAGATGCTCAGGGCCATGCTCCATGGGGTTCAGGCTCAACAAAAGACGGGGTCCCAGTCTAAAAATAAAGCAGACAGACGGTCATGGATTCCTGCAGGACATCTCATTAGGAAGCATGCCACTGCACAGGTTAATGAAGGATAGTCTGGTATAAATAGGAACTGCTGTGCTTCCTGTGGTATCTACAGATGTTCTGCATGTTTTATGCTTTGTGATTCCAGCGCGTCATTCGGCTTTAAGTCTCCAGCTGCGTAACAAAGACATGTTCCAGTACAACGAGAAATTTACTCATGAACATTGGTTTGGAAATGTTAGTAACGGGGGTTGTGACCCTTGGAAGAGCAGAGACAAAACTGACATCAGTGCCGACAGCTCCAGAAGTAATTGAAATGATTGTATTAGTGCCAAAACCTATCGGCGAAGGATTGTGCCATCAGAGATAGAAGTCATGTTAGTTTTGGCAACATTGCCAACATCTCTGGAGTAATCGCAATATTGTTGTTTGTGCCCATGGCGCAACATTACAAATACATTATGACATTAGATCCAACGCATTAGTCAGTGACAGAATTTATGGCAGAAGCATCAACTCTTCATAAGATAGATGAGTTGTAAGACTCAATGCAGGTAGGTAGGAACAATGCATTGAGCGTATTGTAAAACTCATGTATTTATTTTATGACTACATCACTGAACTGAAAAATGGTTTTATACAATATTTTAGCCATATGGCAGTATTTTTTTTACAGCAACTATACCAGCTCTGGCATCCGGATAATGGGTGATTGATTTGCAAGAAGCCACACAGAGTTTTACAGCATGAGTACAACCAATAAACCTGTTTATTAAATTCCTAGATGTTTTGGTCTTGGTCAGTATGGCATTGGAAAATGAGAAAGTGAGATGATTGATAGTGATGAGCGGCATAGGCAACATTCGTATTCGCGGCATGCCGCGAATTTTTGGGAAAACATTCGGAAAATATTCGCATTCGGCAATATTCTTCTTATTGCGAAGAATAAGCAGTTTTATGCGAATTTCGTGAATTTTATATATTCGCGAATAGATGTTTAACTTGCATTGAGGGGCGTGTGGAAAAAAAATTTGCGAATTTTGGACGCCATCTAAGTGATTTTCGCGAATTTTCTAAAGTGCCGATTTTCGCAATATTCCGAATATTCGCATCACCCCAATATTGGATTTAAAAACTGTTGATGGTGTTGCTAAGCTCTTGTTGCAGCCTTCCCATTCGTCCACTTGCATTGAGAGGCATGTGTAATGGAAAAAAAATACAGAATATCCGGAATTGCGAATATTCGGCAATATATTCACCATCTTCGCGAATTTCCGAATTGCCGATATTCGCGATTAATATTCGGAATCCGAATATTCGTGATCATCACTAGTGGCCACTACAGTTTCAGTTGGACTCAATATCGCTAATGCTGTAGAGATACTAATTAGCAGTGATAAAGATTAATCCAAATCCAAAATCAGACTGGGCAAGGGCTTGTCCCCACTCAGGCAATTGACCACGATCACCTACGAATAAAATCGCAGCGGGCGATTGCGGGAGATCGCCACCATGCATTTGATGGGGCTCATCCCCACAGCTGGGATTGGGCGTGGTGTGGCCCGCTATCTAAAATACGGCTTACCGATTGTCCCCCCTGACATAGACACACCTATAGACATGAATGGACGTGTTTAAGAAATGCATCTCAATTCATTGAGACAGGATTTTTAAACACGCCTATAGAGAATGAATGGGGGCGCGTATAAAATTAGAATCTCAATGATCAGGGGCAATCGGGCACAGTTGGGAAAGATTACCTGTCCCACCCCCCAATTCCTGCCTGCCCCAAATCACGTCTAGAAAAACACACCGAATCACTAACAAGAATCATCGTTAGTGGTAATGACGGGTGATTGCATTTCTGCGAAAGTGA
The DNA here is from genome assembly GCA_036250615.1 of Ptychadena robeensis. Lineage (NCBI taxonomy): Eukaryota > Metazoa > Chordata > Amphibia > Anura > Ptychadenidae > Ptychadena > Ptychadena robeensis. Next base: position 13,507,262 of record CM070042.1, read on the forward strand.
GGTTAAAGAACTTTTCCAATTTGGATAGGAAAGGATTTTTATCTGAAGATAATGATTTCAGTATGAGGGTGTATAGGTAAGATAGAAAGTGCTAAGGCCCCACACACGCACCGAGTGCTAAGTGCTAAGATCAGCTCTGGAAAGCAGAATGATGACGTCATCACGCTGCAGTCCCGAGCTGACTGCATCAGCATGCACCCTTTGTGCCGGCTGTTACCTTTAATGAAGGCCGGCATCGGCCAGAGAACATTGGATATGTCCGTTCTCTGGCTGGCCAAGCTGTGGGGTGACAGAGATGTAGGCACCCCCGATCGGCGGCCGATTTTGCCGCCTACGGCGGCTGCGAGCAAAGTCGGCCGCTGATCGGTGCATATATGGCAGGCTTTAGAGAGGTCTGAGATTGGAGTATTTCTCCTCCAAGGGGGTAAGAGGTCTGTTGAAAGCAGAAGGGGGGGGGGGGTTTACAAGGAGGACACAGTAACAAAACCTTCTCTGAACAGGTCCAGGAGGGGGCTGTGGTTGCTGCGGGCACCACGCAATGTTTGTTTTAT
>CM070042.1:13517932-13530439 GCA_036250615.1 Ptychadena robeensis
ACTACATAGCAGTGATATATACCGTCCAATCACTATGTATTCTATCAGGGAGGACCCGGTGCTACATAGTTGGTGGTAGATCTAAAGGAAAGTGTATGTAGGTAGATCTAAAGGTGTATGGGTAGCTTTAGATTTTGTTGCTTTCCTTGTACTTCAAAATCCACCCTGTACTCTTACTAATAGGAATGGGCAGGCGTGTTTAGTATTCACGGAGAAGAGATGAAATTACTCCTAGGAACAATATTTTAAACTCATATGTGGGAAGAACATTTTTTTAACAATAACTTTTTATCACATTTTCAAACATTTTATAAAAAACATAGGAACTAAACAACCACAATAGTAATGCACTACATAGAATACAAAACAACACTAAAAAGACAATGAACAAATGGAAATTAAAACAGGACATATCCATAGCCATAAGTCATTTTCATTGTCCATCAAAACAGCAAAAACTGCAATAAATGGCAATGGGTAGGGCCTATGACATACTACACAAAAAATATAGTACCATATAGGAAGGAAAAAAGTCTCTTGCAGCAGACTATATCTATCTATATAGTGCCATATTGAATATTCATGACTCTGGGGAAAGTACCATGCATTGCTCATGTAATCTTCACATATGTACAAATGCTGATTTTCAAGATGAATTTGTTTGAATTACTTCTGATTGATGTTTCATAAGATTACACTGCAGCTGCAATTTCACATACTGCCACTAGATGTCACCATCACTAAATAAGAGTAGAATGAAGGTAAGGAGAAGGCAAGTGGAAGGAAGGGGAATACAGGGTTTGTCTTGTTTGTAATTTGTGATATAGGGTTCCCATACCTGTTGGAATGGTTCTTACTATTCAAGATAGTGGCTAAAAGCTCATAGAGAGAGAGACTTTGGGTTTTGTAACCATGGGCAATGGCGACTAGCAAGCTTCGGCTAAAACCAGTTTGGGTGCTGTCAAGATAATATTACCATTTATACTTGAGTATAGGCAGAGTATTTCAACACCCAAAATCTACTGAAAAAGTCCCCATGGCTTATACTAGAGTCAGGTGCAATTTGTACTCACAGCCCATCTCTGCCTACCCCTTCCTTGCCCCCTGCATTGTGTGTACATTGCATTTTCCCACCACTTCCTGATATCGAATGAAAATACATTCAAAATTACAGCGACAGATAAAAATCAACATGTTCGATGACCTTTAAAACAATTTGTTGTTCGAGGTCAAACAAAATGTATCCATCGAACAAATTGGCCATTCTAGATTTTTGTTCAATTAACCAAAAAATCTTTCGTTCTTTGTTGATTGAATGAGAAAATCTACACGTGTAAACCCACCTTTAGCTTTAACGTAACTCTGATACAGAAGCACATTTGCTGTGTGTTATGCTGCTGCATTTCCCACCCTAGGCTTATACTCGAGTCATTCCATTTTTTGGTAATCTCAGCTTATATTTGAGTTGGGATATACTCCAGTATATACGTAGTATATATAAATAGTTTAAAATCCTTACAGCCAGCCATACGCAGTCGGATTCCATGGCCGCTCGATCACCTATCCGATCGATTCTGGCGGGAATCGCAGGTGTGATCGATCGGCCAATTAAGAGAATTCGATCGCTGCATACCACCTTGTCCAACGGATTCCGGGACGATTCCGTGTCCGATTGTCCACCTCACAAATGGCAACTCCCCCTGATGTGTGCAGAATCGGATCAAAAAGACCAACATGTTGGTTCTCTGTCGGATCCGATTCTGAGCCCCTGAACGATCGGACGTGATCGATCGGACAAGGTAAGCTGCACACGATTCCGGCACGATCGTTTCACGTGCACGCGCCCGGAATCGATCGGCCCGGAATCCGGCCGGAATCCGACCCGTGTATGGGGGCCTTAAGGGTAGAAGAAGTTGGTTTAAGATTATGCAAGGCTTCAGCAGGTATTTCCTGATACTTCTCCCAAGTACATTATATACCAATTGGTAGACTCCTAAGCCTATAGCTTTTAAATAATCATACAGTATATGAAATGCAGAAAGAAAATAGATTCCAACCGCTGCCATTGGTGCTTAATGCATTCAGGTGTCTGTATGGCTATGGTGCATTTGCAACGCATCAGGTCTGTCCATAGTCCTTCATCCTAAATTCTGGCTTGGGAATTCATCTTTTATTCTAAACATGGTTGGCTCATCATGTAACCCTATGGTTCCTCACATATGGTTAATCACTAGTGTTGAGCTTGAATATTCAAAAATATTTTTGAATGAATATTGGCAATTCGAGAATTATCGAATATCTTTAATATGGCGGCGAATATTTGTAATTTGGAATATTCAACTTTTTTTTTTCTCAAATAAACATGATCCCATGCGTATTGCCATGCATCGCGATAATAAATATCGCATGTAACCATTCATTTTGAAGATAATAGCAATGCACATGGATTTTGCATTTACAAATGTCGAATTGAATAGTAGTGATATTAATGAATATTGCCTATGCCGCTCATCGCTATTAATCACCCATAGCCTCAGTCGCTATTTGATAGGATCAGAAGTTTTGTACATTCACTGTGTAGCTTTTTGTAATTGTGTGCAAACCTGCAGACGTATTTGATTTGGTTGGCAATTTTCTAAATATAATAAAAACTAAAAGTTGTATACACATTGGTATTGTGCCTTATATAACAGCATTTCCAAACCTTTCTGCATCACTCCTACTCAACAGCAGGGAGAAAAAATTACTTGGGTGCTGACCAGGGCCGGGACAAGGTCCACCAACAACAGAGGCTGAGCTGCCCAAGTGCGCCCCTCTCCCAGCCCAATTTGCATATGAATGTCCCGCACCCCCCCGGAGCGGGGGGGGACACGGGACATTCATATGCAAATTGGGCGGGGAGGGGGGCTGATCTGAGCTTAGCTGGACGGCTCCATCTCATCAACTGCAATACTGAGAAGAAAGTGCAGGATGAGATGGAGCCGTCAGAAGTTTAACCCCCTGAGCAGCGCCCAGAGGCTGGAGCCTCTTCAGCCTCTGTGTCGGCCCGGCCCTGGTGCTGACGGTCAACATAGCCAACAGCCCTGCATTTCATATGTTCTATAAGGTTTTAATTCAGAGAAAATGTGCATGACAAATACTCTGTGTTAGAGCGTTTTAGAAGCATTACGAGTTCATCGAAAAGTCTTCAGGCATAGCAGGGCTGCGGAGAAGGATGTACAGGCCAATTAAGGCATTCATGAGCCTAGCATAATGGGGTATAAGAAAGTAATGAGACAGCAGAATTTTTCACCGTTAACCCTAGTTGCAGAGGATTTTACAGCACAACAGTTAAGCTCTTGTCTTGGCACAGAGAAACAGATTGCAGAGCTACCTAGGGACCAGCGCTGGAAGCACTGCGTAGGCAGACAAGGTATAACGACACCAGGAGGGCCAAAGAAAGAGTGATTGCAAGAAAACGATCCTAAAGATGATTCCGGGAGGAGAGATATCAAAGCCTTTCATTACGGAGCCGTACATTCGCTGAAAGCAATCAGCATTAATCAGGCCCCTGGAAAACACCTAGACAATCTGTAGGGCCACAGGGCAGTTGTTTAAAGACTAATAGGATTCTTCAAAGAAGATTGCTCCAGGACAGGAACAAAATCACATGATGTATGTGACATGTAATATTACCCTTTAATGCAAACTAGTGATGAGCAGCACAGGCAAATATCCCACAAATTTGTCGCCTAATATTTGCAATAAATTCAATGATCTCCAGTCATATTACCTTCATTGTGCAAATCGGCACTGGTACATATGCATATTGTGAATGCAATGCACAGAAGTTCCGGGTACTGATGTAAAAAGTCTAGAATTTGGACTATATTTAGGAGTTGGTAAGTAAATTCATGGTCTTGCCATCCTCTGCCAAGTATCATATTGTAAAAATTATTATACCTCAATGTTACCTTTTATCTTTGGGGTCATCTGAAGGCTATTGTCTATGCTGTGAAGATATGAAATGTGCAGCACCTGAACTACGATACGAAAGCCTGTGCTAGCATTTTCTTCAGCGGTGTTGCTATCGGTGGTGTGACGAGTGGGAGATTGAGGGTTGCATCAGACAATCCAACACCAATGGGCAGCAGACATGAACAACATTTAGAAAGTGGGACAGAAACTTGTAAATAACGCATTAAAGATAAAGTTACGTAAGCACAACATTATTTTCTTGTGAAAGTCCCAATGAGTTGGACGTGTTGTCACAGGAACCCTCTTCCTATTGAAAAAAAAAAATAAACTGGGCGAGTTCAAAATGGCCCACCATGGTCAACCACCCATCTTTGAAAAGTTCCCCCATCACATTTCTACTCATGTGCCACAAACAGGAAGTTAACTTTTTTATCACAACCATTCCCATTTTACTTAAGTTGTATCCATATAAATGGCGCACCTTGTGTGTGGTCACCTTGTCATTAGTTTACATGGCTGTGGACTACAGTGGGAATACATGTGGTATGACTACCTACATTGTTGCGAAATAATGTTCCAATTGGTCACTAATTATGAATCTAGTACCAAGGAATGATGTGCTGGAGCTAGGGCACATAGCCAGTTAGCATACGTGTCAGTTTCCTCGTTGGAGGAACCGGGGGGGGGGCGTACAGGAAATGACGTCAGTGACGTTCAATTCCGGTACTGGAACGTGATTCTTCGCGACGGTATTTTGGCTACTCAAAGAAGGGGAAAGGGGCGTTACTTCCCCCAACTGCTAATGTCACACCCGCTATTGTGCTGATAATGTGCAAGGGGGGGCATTAGCAGGGAGAGGTACGACTATGCCTGCTAGATCAGTATATTGTCCAGACCGGGGGGAAAAATCCGGTATTGTCTTGACATCGGGATATTTTGGCCGGGAAAGCCCATAAAAACGTGATTTCACGGACCAAACAGGAGGGCTGGCAGTATGCAACACAGTAAGAGTAGTGATGAGCCGGGCCTAGGCAATATCAAATTAACGATATTTCGCATAATTCTACTAATATCGATTCTATATAGTGAATATTCACTTGTACTAGAAATATATTCGCCTCGCAATTACCTTCAAAATGGTCAAATGGCTATTTATTTATTTTTATTATATATACGCAATCCATGTCCCATTAGCAGCCCCAATGGTGAAATATCGCGGGAATACTCGAAATTGGAATATCGGCCGCCACACATGCGCGAATAATTTGGAATTCTCAAAAATAGCCGATATTCCCCCGGAAAATCGCAATTCGAATATCGAGCTCAACACTTATAGACAGGAGGTGGGTCTAGGCAATACAAGAGAATATGAAAACCAGTATGTTAGTAAAACCTATGACGTTGTTTGTGAATCTAGGTTTAATCAATTGAGGAACCTTCTGAGTAGCAACATTTGTTCCCAAGCTTTAACATGGCCAATTGCTTCAATGTTACTGATATTTTCCAATGTATGTTTCAGAAGCACAAAAGACATTATCTGGGTACCATTTCAGTTGGGTATGGCTACATTCCGGAAGCTGAACATTTCTGGACTGGGTCTTACTGTTGTTCACTCTTACTTGGCAGATTGCGTTGGATCAGTTGTTGAGAGAGAGGATAAAAAAAAAAAAACATAAAAGGTGATCATGATAAGCCTTATGCCCCACTGGAGTGTTGGGGGCTTGATGAGTGGGATTATGTACAGGAACCTTCTGTACTGTCGGGGTGGTCCTGTGACTGATTGAAGTGCTCTATGACTACGTTGTGATGGATGCGTTTGGGGCATCTGAACTGTAAAGGTATGGTTCACCGAGGTGGGCATGAAAACCAAAGAGCATGCAGACTAAGCTGTTCCGTTTGGACAACATCTTTTAACCATTAAATTTTATATCAACACAACAATTGCTCTATAGCACAGTGTTGTTTAACAGTGTGCTCTCATCCATTTTGGCAATGTTCGGGGTCGATGTTTTTAAAAGGGAGAGCTAAATGGATCCAGTATTGGCAACCTGTTAAAGCTGTAAAGTAGTAGCAGAGGGTCTGCCTTGGTGGTTCTTCTTCAAACATACTACAGATGTCCATAATTGTGGAATTGTGAGAACCTAGGGTTGGACGTGTCTGTTATCTATCGTCTTCCTGATTAAACCTGCTTCTGAATTGACTGCCTTGCTGCTATCCCAGATAGTGGGTCAAGGCTTAAATCGTGGCTGATCTTTAAGGGAGGAATACCCATCTTATAAAAAGATGGTGGACCATATTAAATAAATCTAAAGGTTCTATATAATTTCACATCTGACATGAATGCTTGGCTGCCTTTAAAGGTGGCCATGCACGTGTCGATTTGCATTGATTCCCGAAAACAAATGATTCCGTGTGCCCTTCAGGGTAAGTTGATGGCCAAACACGGCCAGATATGTCCGCGAACGCAGCGGATGGACTTTTGAAAGAAGTCCCACCGTCCACCTGTTAGCGGGGCAGATTCAATTCCCCATGCTCTAGGTGGGGAATTGAATAAAAACCGGATGTGACGTCAGTGATGTCACATCCGGTACCTGGAACCCATAGTTCCTGGTTAAGGGAGCCGCATGTGACGTCACTGACGTCACTTCCTGTTCTTGAGCCAGTTTTCACAAGGAGACCGGCTTCATGCCCGGTCTTCTAGTGGAAAAGATTCTTCCTCTGGCGCGATCCCGCTGTTTCTGATCCTGCCGGAGGAGGAATAGAGATCTCCTTCTCACCGGCGAACGAGGCAGGTCGAACACCTGTACTGCTCACCGGCGAGAAGGAGGGCGAACATCCATCCTGTTCGCCTTGCTGGCAGTTCGGCCATCACAATCAAAATATTGAATGGGATCAATTGCGTAAAGTGGTGTGCATCGTTTTAAGCGCTCGCGTGCAGCATGGTGATGTATGAGGACCCTAAGTCTGGGTCCCCTTTAGAGTCGGGAGCGTGTTTGCAGATTAGAATATAACAAGCATACCAAATGTTTTGCGGCCATTTATGCATTCTCTACTGCTTTGGCCACCAACCATCTTTTTGATTGATTTCTAAAAAAGAAATTCAGATCAGTATGCATGAAATCTGAATGCTTTCTATGCAGCTGTCATGGGGCCGTCCGGTCCATCAGACTGGAGCACCGAAGGAAATTGCTGTGTGTATCTTGAGCTACAGATAAACCTTAATGGAAAAGCAAGACACATTTTGTATTTTGTATTTTTGATGTTTTATTTTTGTCATTTCTGCTGCCTCATGTCCATCAGGCTTTTGACATTGTTACCTACAGTATCTCCCTGATGCTAAATACAACACTTGTCACATATGTAAGCGAAAAGCAAACACTGGCATTTGACAGTAAATCAATTCTAGCAAGGATCCACTGAAATTCATTATGAACGGGGATCATCATTGTACATCACAGTGTTTAAAATTATGCAGCACTTACATTTTCTCATTGTGACTTTTCAAACTAATAAGTAGAATTAATTATTTCTGTCTGTATTGCCAATAGCATCAGAATTCAGACAGATTATTCCTTTCATTTAGAAACCAGCATTTCACATTTTAGTCGTCATCAGAGAGTAATATTTTCTTTTACTTTGATAAAGAAAGACCATTTGGATTGTTACCCCTTATTTTTTTGTAAAACCCTTACCTTAGATAGAGCATCCACCAATCGCCTGACAGCCTCAGCCACAAGGAACTAGATCGCAGAAGTAGGCATGGGCTAACATAGGATTACTAGCATTTTTATCCCCATAGGATGTGTGGTGGTCCGGAAATTAATGAAACGACAGCTGTAGAAGGAAAGTAAGGGTAAATTTACACTGTTGTTATTTGAACAATGCGTTGTCAGTGGCCAGAAAGGCCCTCAGTGGGTGTATGGGCCTGAGCAAAGATCACAGAGTAAAATGGAGTCAGTATGAGGAGGGGGGTGTTTACGTTGTGTATAGGTGTGCAGCTCTCAAAATGGAGGAGTGTGGCCCCCTGTAACAGACAAATAAATAGGAACAAGGACAGAGGCGCACAACCTAGTACAACAAATGGTTAAATCATGTGGAATAGGATAAGATAAAACAAAATGAAGCAAAACAACAGACAAGATACTCAAATTAAGAGAGGTTTACAAGAATGGATCTCTCAGGACCATGTGTTTTCCAGGAAAACCTCACTTCCTGGTTGGGGATGAGATCACTTTCTGCTTACAGATGCTGGGGGGCTCAACAGGAACAATGGGACGTGCTTCGAGCGGAGGCTCTTTTTTCCCCTATGGTTGAAAAAGAGCGTCTGCTCGAAACGAGTCCCATTGTTCCTGTTGAGCCCCACAGATCTGTAAGCAGGAAGTGATCTCATCCCCAACCAGGAAGTGAGGTCTTCCTCGAAAACACATGGCCCTGAGAGATCCATCCTTGTAAACCTCTCTTAATTTGAGTATCTTGTCTGTTGTATTGTTTCATTTTGTTTTATCTTATCCTATTCCACATGATTTAACCATTTGTTGTACTAGGTTGTGCGCCTGTCCTTGTTCTTATTTCAAAGCATTACAAAACCTGACAGATCATGTGTTCTATATATGCAGCAATATGATTCCTTTTAAAACTGGTCCAAGGAAGAACAACCTTTAAACCAGTGGCTGAGTCATGAGTGCCAATGATGGTTGAGTGATATCTGTGAGGAAAGGGGTAGTCCATCTTTACAGCCAATACTGGAAAAGAGTTACTGAAGCAGATGTAGCTGAATAAATTACATTGGATTGGGTTGGTGCATGATTTTAGTGGTTGACCACTGACCATGTCATTAAGTTTAGTCAGAATAAGGAAGCCCAGTCTCGCTATTATACTTGAGTCTTTTTTTGAAATGTCCATATACCAGGGAAGCATTGAAATACCTTTATTAAAATATATTTGGGCGCACATTAACATAAATAAGTGATTTTAAAACCATTTACAAAACTGTAGAAAGCTCGAAGCCAAATGAGACCCAAAGGTATTCAGTTTGAATATTCTAGGTAAGGCAATACAAGGTATTACTTAAACTTTGGGCTTTTGCATAAATCAATGGCCAATGTGGTACAGGACTCAACTACTAAATTGACCAATAAAATGGCAGGTTAAATGGTTTGTGTGAAGATTAACCTCGCTGTGTGTAATTATGTAGAGGTATTTCTGACTTCTCACAATCTATTTGCCTAAAGGTGGGTTTACACGTCAAGATTTTTTCGCCCGACAGATGAACGACGAACGATTTTTTGGTTCATTGTACAAAAATCTACAACGGCCATTTGCTCCGATGGATTTTTTTTTTTTTCGTGTAAAAACGAACGCTCCTCATTTCACTCGATATTTTTTGACTCGAATTTTAACCAGTAGCATGACATATTTCCTGCGCAATGAATGGTGGGATTTTTACAATGTATGATTTTGATTCGTCTCTGATGTTGTTTATATTTTATTTCCAAGTAGAACCTTCCGAACGAAACAATTGCATTGTGGACGAACGTAACAACGTGCTGTCTATAGCTGTGGTATAAGGTGTTTCAAAAATACATATATTTCACTATTAAATGTTCGTTGTTAATAGCGATATGTATGTATGAGTTTGAATACACAGTGAATATACAGTTGTATACGCCCACAGAATACATCACTTCCTAAAAAAAAAATCTGAAAGATTTTTTATTCGTGGTTCCACCGATTTTTTTTCATTCGATATTTGCGTCGGTTGTACAAAAAATCTAAAAAAAATCGAATTACCTTCGATAAATGGACGAACGAAATCCGATAAAAAAAATTTATCAAAAAATCGAATCTGAAGTTGAATGACACAAAAATCTTGACGTGTAAACCCACCTTTATTCTCATGAAGGATGAAATTAACCACCATTAGCTCTCAACCAGGGTCCCCTTTTACTTTCAAAGAGTCCTGGTGTCTGTGCAGTTCTCTACAGTCTAATCACCAAAGCCCCCTCCCCCCATACACCTTTATATCACTCCATACAATTTCCTTTAGATCTACCAACAACTATGTAGTATAGTGGCCTCCCTGATAGAATACATACTACATGGTTTAAGTAGAAGAAAAATATTTTATTCTTTCCTGTACAGTGTTCAACAATAAAATAATCCCCATCTTACCCATGAGCATTTGGATACCTCTAGCTTAATGGGCCGGATCTGGCCCCAGGGCCGTAGTTTGCCCATGTCTGGTCTATTGGGCTGGAGCTTAAATAGCACTCTTTAGTGATATACAGGAGAAATTAAGTAAATTGTACCATGCATTTCTAAAGACTTTATACTTACTTAAAGACACATTTCTGTTAGAATCCTGAATACCATAATAATGAAGGATAATAATGACCTATTGGCTGGGGAGATTGCCCCCCTTTGACCCTTTGGTAGTTATGGAGATATGGATATGACAGCATTCGTTTATTTTGTAGTTTGTACTTTGCAGCCATTTCAGGACATACCGTACTTATGGATAAAACCTTATAATACCCCAAGACAGGTGACATTTATGTCAACACTCTCATTAGCCATTAAGAAAGCTATAGTATAAAATAAACTTGTTAAAACAACATAAGTAAGTACACAGCTTAACACTATATGTCCTTGATTGGTTTGGAGCCGCTGTTTACCCATTTGAAGCATCTGGTCAGGGACTGCAAGTTAGCCTGTGCAATAAATATTCATGAGTGTAATGAATGATTCCTTTCCATAACAAATCAATTTATATTACCTCATATTCTGCTCCTGCTTCTCCAAATAAATTCATTCTGTTCATTGGAAAATTAGCTCCAGGCAGGTGCCAGGTTGAAAATCATTCATGTAGTTGGGGTTCTACAACCATAGCACATCACGTGACTCTATGTGCGGGGTATGTATACTATATGTGTATAGTCCCATGATGGATTCAATGAAGCAGACATACATTTCTTTAGCAAATAAAAGTGATCAAGATGAATTTTATATAAGGGATGTACTTGCCCTCAAGATATATGCAAAGATTAGTCAATATCTCTTTAAAAACAACTAATTACTTCATATGGAAAAACGTTGGTAGACATCTATAAAATTTTTTATAAACAACCAATATCAAAACTGGGCAATAAATTGTAGCCTAAAGTGATTCTCCTCTGAGAAGACTGTATGGGCTTGTCCCCACTGGCAAGGGTGATCACGCGGCGGGCGCTTCCATTACTTTCAATGGGCTTGTCCCCACTTGCTCGGCTGCCCGTAGTTGCATGATATGAAACGCAGGCACCCTAGCGGCTGCATTGGCATGTATTTTAGCCACACTGCTTCACCAGTGGAGACAAGCCCTGTGGGATTGTGGGATTCCTTTTGTGTTCAGTAGGTTTGAGGTCAAGACTCTACACCAAGCCACTTGAGTTTCTTTACACCAAACTCGTCATATTATGTCTTCTCAGCTTACTTTATAAATATGAAGCTGGATTTCTGCTCAGGGGCACAGTAATAGGGGAATAGAAAAGGACCTTCTCCAAACTGTTGTCCCAATGGCTGCTTAAAATTGCAGAATAAAGGTATAGGTATAATGAAGCATTATCAGTATAAGTTCTTCCCAAGTTTGAAACTAGCCCTGTGGTGTCTGGTAGGTGATGATTGGGGTCCCCTCCCATGGGGAAAACTGACTGAACTCTGCCACCTATAAACTCTTGACCTCTGACTTTTGCTGGTTTTCTTCAGTGATGTACACCTTAGAGCATCTTGGGACATGTCTAAACTCCAACTTGTCTTGCTTTGAGTAACCCGACAGGGAAGAGTTACACAAGACCCTGGATATGTCCTGTACTTATTTGTTTCTACATCTCCTGCTGCTCTCCTCTCTGAGTCAGCCCAGAAGGGATCATTGAGACCAACCCCACACTTACACATCCAGTCCATTCCTGGACCACTTACAATGCCTGCACTACTCTAGGCTACTCTAGGTGTATTTTCAGGCATTCCTCTCCATCACCCTACCTTCCCACACTGGGAGAGTAGATTCAATGTTTACACCTTGGGTATGCTAAACAGTGGTAATACAGTTCAATCACTTGTGGTGTTGCAGTTGGCAGGTTACATCCTTAGGAATTTGTTACCGAACAGCCAACATTACTCATGCTCTATATGAGAGAAATGGTGCCACTTCCCTATAGCTTTTGTAAATCAAAGTCTTACCTCTGTGCCTGTCCCCCACCCTACCAGATCCAACACTCACATGTTGCTGGTTGGTGCTTGTATTTGCACGCATGGACTCCTCACAAGCGACCCTAGCCACCCTTAACCAAGACCTTATGTAGCCCCCTGGGAAACCAGCACCACTTCATTGACAAACAAATCTAGAAGGGTGACCTATATTGCATTTTCACCTCATTGTAGCCCTACTTGAGAATACTCAAAGCCCATATGATATCCTCCTCTGAACTTCGGGTTCCGGTAAAGAAATACGGAATTGTTATGCTGCAGGTCCTGGGTTAGCACGGGGGTACCAGGAGCAGGGAATCTAAGCCA
>CM070042.1:13556012-13587721 GCA_036250615.1 Ptychadena robeensis
AAAGTCCGCTCCGCCCGTTCGTGGACGGACACGGCCGAAGTTCGGCCATCACTATTTATCTCACAAAAGCTTTAGTTCATCAGACAACCCAAATAATATGAGTTTCTAACTCCCTACAAACAAAAGACCGGCATCCCAAAATCAATAGCACAAAATAATAACTGAAGGAAAAATGCAGGACGCATCAACCATAGTTCAAATTTCCTGGCTGGGGTCCCCTGAGGGCGGGAGCCCCCCGTTCCACCGTCTTTGTCGTGAACTCGGCTAACGCCATCCACTTCACATCTGCTCATTCCAACTTGCTGTGACAATCCGCAGACATAATCCTGCCCTTTGACCATCTACCCCCTGATGAAGTTTAAAAACAACGAAACGTGCGTTGGGGCATGTCAATCAATTCAGGTTGCAGGGTCTCCACACTGTCTGGGAAAGTGACGAAGGCACTGTGTAGCTTTGAGTGTCTGAATGTGCAGCAAGTTACTGTTGTTTTCTGTATACTGTCCATTGTTATTTTGGATGTATAACCTGTAATACTATGAAGTGTGTTACAGTATATCCTTATAAACTAAATGAGCTGATTGCTGAACATTTTTATCTATTTACGTTTTGTTTCATATCATTTCAAACAAATTGACCTTTAACCTCCCTAGCGCTCTTGCAAGGTCCAGATTTCTGTACCAAAAGCGCACCATAGACTCTAATGGAATTTTTTTTGTGTTGTAGGCTTGTAACTTCCAGAAATATGTCCGTATAAGTGTCTAATAGACATCCTGACTACAATAATGTTTGACACACACAATTATTATAAAAAAAAAAAAGTACATTAAAAAAATTATAAAATGTATCATCTGAATGATAAAATCTCTTGAATACCTATTTGGTATGAAAGATTTCAAAACAGTATTTATGTTTGTTTCTAATAACATTTTTATTACAATTGAAAATGTGTTTTGTTTTTTGTTTTACGTTGAATTGTATTGGATACAGTTATCACTGTATCCAATACAATGGCATTCGGCACCCTCTGAAAGGGTTAACTTCAAAGAGCACATGTGAAGATGACACTGGGGGTGACTTTCCACATGTTGTCTTTGAAGATAGCCCAATTTGCATATGAATGTGGGGCCGCGGGACATTCATATGCAAATTGAGCTGGGAGAGGGGTGACATGGCAAAGCCAGCTTAGAGCATCCCCCGGGACAACACAGAACAGTATGTAACAGGATGTAAGCTTAGCTGGACAGCTCCATCTCGTCAGCTGCAACACTGACATGAAAGTGCAGGACGAGATGCAGCCGTCAGAAGCGCTAGGAAGGTTAAAGTCCCCCAGCCTCTGTATTTACAGAGGAAATTTGAACTATGGTTGATGCGTCCTGCATTTTTCCTTTAGTTATTATTTTGTTTATCAGACAACCTCCCAACACATTTTCCTGTTGTGTATCATGATGTTAAATAATACTGCTTCTCAGGATCGAAGGAGCAGTATTTCATGGAAGGGCAGCCCATGGAATACTTTTTTTCCAAGAGGATGATCTTTTTGGTGCATTGGTGGATGAGATCAAGAACATCAGCCCAAAAGAGGAAGGAAAGAAGAACAATGGGGCTAAGTCCTGCAAATGCTTTATCTCCATGGAGTACAACCTCACTTAGCCCTTAGGAGAATTAAAATTTAGCTCCTGTAGCACCAAGGTGATTTCCAATGGAACTTCTAGCTAATAGTGTTGACCTCAAATATTCGAAATGCTATTTTTTGGGGCCAATTCCTGCACTCTAGAATATAGTGCTATATCTTCGTAATCTTGAGTATTCAATATTCTATGGAAAGTACCAGGCACTGCATTGGCAATATTTGCAAGTACAATTGCCAATTTTTGCCATCAAATGTCACTGCAACTGCTATTTCCCACTCTGCCACTAGATGTCACTCTGACAACACATATTGTGTTCGTTGGACATGGCCCGATTTCCACATTAATAATGATACAAGATTTTGAATTGACTTATAAAATTTGGAGAAATAATTTGCGAAATGCCGTGAATTTGAATATTGTCTATGTTGCTCATCACTACTAGCTAACCCATAGACAAGAGGATCTACGCATTTTGCCATAGACTATTAAACAAGTTTGTCAAGCTCCCTGAGGATAGATTCACCACAATCATTTGCATCTCTCCCCAGTGCTTGGTCTGGCAAACATATTGGCAAGAAATTTGACCAACAAACTCCAATTGGGAGTCTCAGATCTGTGAAAAGGTTCAAAGCTTCCTATTCTAATATAGACACAGTGTGAGCTGTTCACGCTTTCTTCACATATAAGCGTGGAATACAAACTCACTTGGATCACAAACAAGGTCTTTTTTTCAATGTCTACAAATCTGAGATGAAGTTGGTCTGTTCAGTTGGTCAGAGAATTCCTCTATGGCATCCATAGATACCAAAGGACCTTAAATTGAGGGAAATCAGTATTTGATCCCCTGCTGATCTTGTATGTTTGTCCTCTAATAAAGACATAACCAGTTTATAATTTTTATGGGAGGTTTATTGTAGCTGTGAAAGACAGAATAACAACAAAAACACCCTCACAAACCACACTAGAGCCGGAGATTGATGTTCATTGCAATGAGGGAAATGAGTATCTGATTCTCTATCAACAGCAAGTTTTCAGAAATCAGGAGATTAAATACTGTGTTCCCTTATGCCTGCCATACACACGCCGATGTGTGTAGGCAGACTAGTCCCGATATCTTTCCGGGAGGCTAACGTGATGACGTCATCACGTTAGCCTCCGGTTGCATTATGGGGCCCCTTCAATCGGCTGGGCACCCTTTGTGTGCCGGCCATAAGCTGCAATGAAGACGCCGCTTCATTGCAGCTTATGGCATCGGCTTTCATCGGCTCCCATCGGCCAGAGAAGATCGGACATGTCCGTTCTCTGGCCGGCCGAGAAGTGGGGCACATGCCGATTAGCGGCCGATTTTTAACCTGACCGACGGCGCGAGCGCGCACGCCCGTCGGTCAGATTAAAAATCGGCCGCTTATCGGCATGTGTATGGCTAGCATAACTGCATGCAGCCATTTACCAGTGGTTTCCATTGTTGTGACCAGTTTGTACTTTTTCCTTTTGGCGTAACCATATCATCTTAGATGTTTGTATCTGCAACATTGAATTAACCAAGAGATGCTAATTGTAGGTTACCTTCTATTATCTGCACAATCTTACTAAATATTGGACTCCAGGCAACATTTGAATTATAAATATTAAGAAGTATGTAATACCTGTGGCTAGTGTTGGATAGAGATGGTCGAATTTTTTTCAAAAAATTCGACCATTTCGCCGGTTTCGACTTAATTGCAAAGCCCCTGAGCATGGTATCATCACCAAACTTGCTGGAGATGTACAGAAGGGTTGGGGGTATACTGCAAAAAAAGAAAGTAAGTCTCTAACACAAATAGTTTTTTCACAAATTAAGTTCAAAGTCAAGTAAAAAATTCGAAAATCGGAATTTCGACTTTAACTTTGAACTTAATTTATGCAAAAACTCCATGTGCTAGAGCAAAACTTATTTTTTTCAAATGTTCCTCCAACCCTTCTCTACACCTCCAGCAAGTTTGGTGATGATACCATTTTCAGGGGCTTTGCAATAAGCTCACAAAGTGTGCAAGTCGAAAAATTCGACCATCTCTAGTGTTGGATGCCGAACAGACAAAGATTTTTTTCTTGCTTTCAAGTGGTGGTTGATTCATCACTGCATGTGAGTTTTGGGTTTTATGGTAGTGGCCTTTGAGGTGCACAAGGAGACTTATGTAAGTTGTCTGATGGAACACATTTACATACAATCCCATTTCCAGTTTAGATGCTGAAAGTGTAGCATGGTGGAACTGGATTGTGGAAAGGAGTACCCTGTAATCAGGGAAATAAATGCTTAAAGTGTATTGCTTCTGTTTTGTTCTAGAATGTTCTACTGCATGTAACCCCTGCCGGCCCCTGTGGGAGTTGCTCTGCCCTAGGGTATAAAAGTTAGATAGGGGAATTCCCATGGGTTGTTGTCCAAAGGGCTGGCACAGAATTGGAACTGTTATTTTTGTAACTGAATTCCCAAGAAACTTTCCCTGCAGATTGGGCTCAACTGAAAAGTATATAGGTAAAAACTTTTTTTGGATTACATATAAAACCGCAATTTGATTTTAAGAAACTTATTCTGTGGACATTCTTATTGGGAGCTATGCTAGGTACTGCAGAGGGAGTAATAGTCTGTGACATATCCTGGATGGCTGAATGGGTCACTTGGTATCTGGAGAAGATTCCAGAATCTTCAGAGGATAGTGGCCCCCACACTTGTGACTGTCACGTCAAATTAACCCTTACCCATTACAAGTAAGTTGCAGAAATAAGCACGATGCCAAAATTTGTAAATCCTATTTTTAATTAAAAAAGTACCAATTGGACATTTCAGATGAGAAAACTGAGAGAATGTTGTTTAGCGAAAAAATAAAAAAAATATGACTGCATTGTGTACTTGATGCCAGCCACGCATTTCAAAATACAAGACACAGGGTTAGGTAACTATTGTGTTCCATAACCGCTTTAAACACTTTGTAAATGTTTGGGAAATGAGACGGACGATTGTTGTGGTTTTGAAAATAAATGTTGTCTTACTTTTATTTTTTTTACTGTTATTGATTTTCCATTGCCACGTTGCACTCTGTTTTCAATGGGCGACATGCAGCTGGCCTGCTTAGCACAGAACCTCTTTTACTATAAATGTATGCTATTGTTATATGTGCTGAATGGAGCTGAGCATTGTCCTTCTGAAATAAGCAAAGACATTCCTGAATAAACATGGCCTGCATGGCAGCATATGTTGGTTAAATGTCTGTATATAAAGTGCATCCGGAAAGTTTTCACAGCGCATCACTTTGACACATTTTGGTACATCCTATAATGACAACGTGAAATAGTGTACTTGAGACTTTGGCAAATTTATTAAAAATAGAAAAACTGAAAGATCACATGTAGACAGCCTTTACTCAATACTTTATTGATGCCCCTTTGGCAGCAATTACAGCCATAAGTCTTTTTGAATATGATGCCACAAGCTTGGCACACCTGTCCTTGGCCAGTTTCGCCCATTCCTCTTTGCAGCACATCTCAAGCTCCATCAGATTATTATTATCATGTATTTATATAGCGCCAACATCTTACGCAGCGCAGGTTGGATGGAAAGCATCGGTGCACAGCCACTTCACCTCTCCAGGGATGTTCAATTGAATTCAAGTCTGGGCTCTGAATGGACCACTCAAGGACATGCAAAGAGTTGTACTAAAGCCACACCTCTGTCGCTGTACATTGCTGCAGTCATCTTTCCCTTTATCCTGACTAGTCTCTTGCCGCTGAAAAACATCTCCACACCATGACTCTGCCATAGCATATCATAGCACAGTGATAGTAAATATACATGTGCAAGCTACCCATGCCATGTACTGATTGATGCACCCTTACACCATGTGGATAAGATGTTGGATGTGTCTCAGTGGCATTGCTAGGTTAAGTGTCCCCTGATGCCTAGGACCCATGGTGTCGCCCCATAGTGATGTAAATGGCATACTGTGAGTAATATGGTGGTCAAATTGTGTAAAGATTTGTACAGGCATGTGGCAGTACACAGGCTACGTATATACACACACATATATAGCAGGGGAAGGGGGTATTCACATTACACTAATATAGTAAAAAAAGTTTAGCTGCAAAGCCCTGGTCAGACGCAAAGATGAATACCCTATAGTCTTAAGCCCCCCATACACCTTTAGTTTCCTCCATACAATATCCATCAGATCTACCAACAACTATGTAGTATAGTGACCTCCCTGATAGAATACATAGTGTTTGGAAGGTGTAGAAAGGTCCTCATATTACATGGTTTTGGTAGAAGAAAAGGTGATTGTACAGAAATTGCATGGTAATTGTATGTGGTGTATGGGGGGCTTTAGGCATTTACTTCAGAAGGGATGCCAAGGATGCATTGATATATGTAGCCCATACTTGTAAATTTTTCTGTAACTGACTAAGAGAAATATAGACATCACTTCCGGTATTTGGAACGCTGAACTTTTGCGTTCCAAAGATAGGATGATGTCACTTGGTAAGCGCACGGCTCTGAGAGATCTATACTTGCTAAGCCTCCTTTAATGTGAGAATTTTGTCTTTTATTTTATTTTACCATTTACAGTACTTTACTTTGTTGCATTAGGTTCTGCGCCTTGTGTTCTTGTTCCTAATACACCATGATGCTTTTCTGGATACAGTAAAATATTTTAGAGATTGTTGCTTTACATACACTACAACATTCACGTTCCCAGACTGCATTTCTAATATTAAGTATATCACATCTGTTCCTTTCTCTCGCCATACTATAGGTTTCCACTAGGTGGCGCACCAGTACATGCCTATACACACTGGTCTACATTTCGCTGGCTCACAATTGGTATGCACTGCTGTACCTTCAGCATCACACACAAGTACCACAGTTGACCAGAGGGAGATAATAAGGAATACTGGTCTTCCCCAAGAAGAGATGCTCTGTTGCTGGTGGAATCATTTAGTCATTTTCTACTTCAGAAGCAATTAGCTTTGGAATCTATTGGGGTTATTTTAAATGCAAGCTTAAGAATTTACAGTAAGCCATAGCAGCCATTTACAATGTGATTATGGTAATAACTGATGTGTTGTTCAAGGGCTCTATCTCAAAACTACAAACCTGTAGTATTAAAATCTGAATACATTGTCATATGACAATCCCTCTCTTTGTTATTAGCGTGGGTTGCAGGATCTCTCTGATCCTCGCTTATCCAGAACTCTACAAGAGGTCTGTGGTAACTTCCAAAGCGTCTGTCATTTGCCAAGATGGCTGCTATGGGTTAACGCTGTTGATACTGTTGTCTATGAAAGATGTGTGGGGGTCACCCTCAGAAAAAAAATTCTCTGCCCAGAAAATATAAAAGAAAAGGGAAAAGACGCACATAAGAATGTGATGAGGAGCGGATCGATAATATTATTTTGATATGAAATGTCAATCACTTACTTGATGGTCTGCATAAGTACAAATGTGTACGATAAAAATCTAACATGCCCAAAAGGGTGGGCAGCAAGAATTCAATTAGGACCACACACACAGCCTGATCAATCTGAAGATCCCCAGAGATGCCATAGACATGCACTACAAAGCATTTTTATTATGTGCCCCTTGTAGATTGTGTCTTTGAACTGCAGAATATAAAGGTATTACATTTTTGTTTGTTACAATATAGGAAATAAAGAAGATGGAAGAAGAAAATAATAATGATCAAATATTTGGGAAAGCCTCATTAATTTTTTCTGTTTTGGTAGTAGCCTAGACCCTAGACTCTAAATATATAGAACTTAGTTGGGTAAGGTGTCAGAGAAAAGCACACAGTTCCAGCTTCTTCTATACAGAATATATTGCTATGATATGCTTCTCCTCTTGGAGACATTGTCAGAGTGCCCCTGCTTTCTCAGCTTGTTGGTAGTTCTGAGAGCTCTGGCGTACAGAGAGGAATACGGTAATGCAGGATTGCACTGATGCACAAATAGAGATGCCTGTGTGCAGCAGAGACAGCGAAAGAGGGACACATGATATACCAATTCTCAGTGCAACTTAGGAGGACTGACCCTTACGTCGGATCACACCCCCACCTGCAGGCAAGCCGCTACCCTGATCCTTTGTAAATACCATTTACTTCATTTTTTTCTATCTTGATTGTGAAAAGGCAAACCTCCTAAGCGCTGTCTGTCTGTCTGGTCCACCTATCTCCTGCTGTTACAGCTCTGCATCTTGCCAGAGCTGAGGACTTGATGCTGAAGGAGCTGTCCGCAGTGCTGAACTTACCCAGCCCATGTCTGCTCTGGATTCCAAAGTTTGTTGGATGTAGAGCTGTGTGTTATCTGGAAAGCAGCGAATGGTTTCCCCTGATGCTTTCGCTCTCTTTTGCGCGGTGATTGAGTACACAAACCCAGGCACAAGGAATTCTTGTCCTGAACGAATCAGCCCTGGAACACAGACGTCTTTTGCCAAGTTTTCAGCTTTGCGACCAATGCTGTCATCAAAACACTGGCAGATTGAAAATCTTTTCCCACATGTTCTTTCTTCTTCTCAGACACTAAATATGAATTTAAAGGACTAATTATCCCTTGTTTTTGGTCGTGTACAGTATAGGCATACTCAACGTAAGAAGAACCAAAGCAGCCAATTGATGCTCCACTCCTAACCGGTAGGCAGAATCATCATCCTGGGGTCTCTCGTCCCTTATGCCTGGAAAGCATCTAAAAAGAAGTCCGTAAATGAAAAGGAGACGTTGCATCAGAGATAAACAACACAATGATCTTGGCAGCTCCGGGGTAATCATTTCGGAAGGTATGTTGGTTGCATACCTGCCCTGAACTGGCAGAAGATAGAGAAAATAAATAACAGCTTCACTTGTTCCCCAAATGCTTTTCACTGTCATGGCAATCTGGCTTCCCTGGGAAGGAGAAACGTCTTTCCCTTTCTGAAGTGTGTGGGAGACAACTAGTTGCTTATGTATTATCACGCTAGCACTTCTTTTGAGCGAGGAAGGTAATGTTCTCACAATGATCTGAAGATCAAGGATACAGGAAAATCACAGATCTTCTTTTTTTTACCTGAGCAATGAGCATAACCTGATCGTAGGTTATACATAAAAACAAAGACATCAGTCTTTTTAGACAAGGCACGTCAAATGGATTGGGGTTTGTTGGGGGTACTTACTGTCATATTTTTTTAAAACTGCCAGGGTATAACAACTAGGCTGCTTCTTGCTGGGCCATTTCATTTCGGCTATCACTCTGGGCATTGCACTGACTGAATGAATGAGGGGGTGGTGGTACCCAGCTGTGCTGCAGATGCCCAGAGTGAGATGCTCCCCTGCTGGTGAGTCCCCGGGGGTGTGTCATGACTCGAGAAGAGAGGAGCCGGGCTCCAGCTGGCAGCTGCCCCTCAGGTGTGGCCAGAAGAGATGCCCAGGTGGTGCCTCCCACGTGCTACGCCAGTACAAAGCAACGCCGTGCCTTAAAGCTACCCTCCCTGGAGCACACCAAACTTCATGGCCTGAGATACATATGCTCACCAAGGTTGGCATTTCAACGACGTGCGTTTTGGTTCCTTGCCTTCTTCACATCGCTGGGGCTCTTACTGTCTTGGTCATCCAACAGGTTGCTCTACTGGTTATCTTTTCCATCACACACCCGAGTGCAGTTGGAATGGAGCAAGGAGCTGGCCTTTCCAGCTGTTACCCTCTGCAACAACAACCCTGTCCGATTTCACAAGCTCAGCAAAAGCGATCTGTACTTTGCAGGTTATTGGCTGGGACTACTGTTGGCCAACCGTACAGCTCGACCCCTGCTGTCAGAGCTGCTGCCCGAGGACAAACACAAATGGTTCCACAAACTTGCAGATTTCCGGCTTTTCCTGCCACCACGGGACTTTGATGGGATCAGCGTCGGGTTCATGGATAGACTGGGCCACCAGTTGGAGGACATGCTGCTTTCTTGCCGGTATCGGGGTGAGACATGTGGCCCACACAATTTCTCCACAGTAAGTGCCCTATTATCTATTCATATTCTACTTCCCTCTTCAGTTGTTGCTGGGATTGTTTATTGACATCACACTCTTATTTAGTGGCACATCTATCTAAATAAATGAATGCATTGTAAAGGTTTACTTTCAAACCAGTAGGTACATTTATTTATTTATTTATTATCCTAATGAATTGTAATCAAAAACGAAGTAATGCTAGCAATCCTAGAACTAGGACAATGTATTTTACAGCTCGTTATTATTTATCCATAAATGAATTGCCCTATACTAGTTATATCATTACAAATAATCTAGAAAGATTAAATAACATGATAACAAACAGAACAGTACTGACTTTTGCTGATTTTATATTCAAACTGTTCTATTTATTGTTTTGCTTTATAGCTAACCAAATAATCAAACCATTACCTCAGTTTATTAAAACTTCCCATTTCCTTGTGTATATCACTATATTCCTTGGCTCTTCCTTGAGTTTCCTTTACATTCTCATTCATGTTATTGAAATAAACTGTGTCTAGTAAGCGGATTTAGGTTCCAATTATGGAAGAACAAATGAAAATCTACAACATTGTCTGAATAACCAATCAAATCGCTTTTCTGTAAAGAACACTAGTGAGAAGCTAGCTTGTGTCTAGGGATACCGCTACATGAGGAAATATATTGCTGGTTGGATGTGTGGATACAACAGACTTATGTTATGTAACTCTTCCAATACACTAATTAGCTCCCGGCATGATAATAAGCACATATGGGCAATGCTAGACATTGTAAGTACTTGTTACATGATAAACTCATAGGCTGGATCATTTAAAAAATATGGAATGGAAAAATTAAATTTTATTCTAAAGTATAACTCCACCTTTATCTTTCCAGCCTCCTCTTCTCTAAATGAGAAGGGGCACTAAGCAACACTTACCTCTTTCATACTCCTGCACTACTACTAACTTCCTTCCTGGTCCAGCGCTGGCAGTCCTTTTCAGGAAGTTACATCATTCTGTCCTGTAGGGTGCATGACATCACACAAACTTCACGATCAAGCCCACGTTACTACTCAACCAATTCACCCCCACTATTGCCATAGAAAGAGAAGTAAGATCACCGGACCAGAGACAAGATTACAAAGTTATGCTATGTTTTTGGGGGTTTCATTTAACAAAAAATACTAGGGTTGGGAATTTTATTGTCTTTAGGGCAGCTAGTGTATTGGCCAGTAATGGCGAACCAATGACACGCATGCCAGGGGTGGCACTCGGAGCCCTCTCTGTGGGCATGCGAGCTGTCAGCCAGCACAGAGAAAAAGAACTGCAGCCTATTGGCTGTCAATGCTGTCGGTTCTCTTCCCCTCTCTTTTTGATTGCACACAGTGCCCCATACCCTCTCCTATTTTTTCATATAAGAAAGTTGACTTACATGTTTTGTGTGTATAATCAAGGTTAAATTGCCATGCCAGCATGTTGAGATAAATAATTGGGGTTTGGGTTGCAGTTTGGGCACTCAGTCTCTAAAAGGTTTGCCATCACTGGTATAGGCCTTATGCTTTAAAATAGGAGGTGATATCATTAAACATAATCTATTATCTTTATTTGCTCTTTATTGTCACATGCTACTAATAATTGTGTAATTGCACAATGTAAAATATTTTTTTTTCTGGTTCAGACATGCTCTTGTAATAAGGATGACTGTGCAAAGTTTCCAAGACCCTTCAAATCTTAAAAGTCTACTTTTTACATCTCCCAGTGTAAAGGCCTTTTCAATATTTCTCTTCCTTAGCAGGTTTCCTATAGAAGCCTTCTTATACAGGCTACTAGATGGACATGCACATGCCTCACAATAATATACATTGAAGAGTAGATAAGTAGACATGTTTCAAGTGAATGAAAGTTTCAGCATTGTATTTTATAAAGTATAACAAAAAAGTTTCAAGAATAATTATAATGTTTGTGTTCACGGTATCTTGGACTTGAGGCACAAGGTTTGATGGTATTGTAGTTCGTCCAACTGCACAATATCTTTATGGTCAAAAGTTGCATTGTAGTTCTAGTCCAGTGGTGGGCAACTGAGCTGATATGGAGGGCCACAAGTGCAGCCTTCGGCATCACTAAAGGGATAACATTTTCCATCTATACTGACTTGTATAATAATTTTATAATGAAGAAATGACAGCTAGAAGACATTATCCTGTTTACATTATACTTCTAGCATTAGAGAACACTGCAGTATGGTGATGCACATTTTGTGTCATATAAATTGTCAAAGCCTTTGATGATATCTATGGGTCACATGACCTTGATTCAAAGGTTATATGCCCCTATTCAGAGGTTATGTGCCACATACAATAATCCCCTGTTCTCATGGAATAATGGCAGCATACATACTCATCTTCTTAGAACTGGATATTCTTAGAGTAGTAAGCGGAGGAGAGGTTTAAGGACTTGCTCATTGGCTTTCATGTGCTCAGCCAGAGTGAGTCCCTCTACTCCTCTTCCCTACCGAAAAAGATTCTGGTTGAGAACAGGTGAGTTCCTATGCCCTATGTATTAACAGTTAGGTCTCGGGGGCCACAAGTGGAAGACCAATGAATGCCCAATGTTGGGCACCTGGGTTTTAGTCCATTAGGTCTATAGATAGAGCCATTAACATTCCCAAAGGTCAATGATTTTCATCTGAAACCAGGGAAATTGAACAAGTATCTCAAAGTAAAGGAAAAGGTAGGCATTCATGTAATTGACATATTGTTATTGGAATTGAAGAGTGTGTGGATTCATTTATTTTTTCAGTTATCACTGGATTGTTCTAGCACATTTTTTGGGGAATATCTACCCTGTGAAGATTCATCTAAATGATAGATATATATTGGTAGATAAGTGGTATCGTTCTTCCCTTAATCTGTCTAGTACAGTGGTTCCCAAACTTTCCCTGCAGGTCCCCCCTTTTCTAGATAGGGTCACAATCAAGAAACCCACCCCCCCCCCCCACAATCAAACTACACAGGGCCATTTCACACTAGCCACGTTTTAATTGTAGTATCGTGTACTAGTGCAATGGCCCTCAAACGTTATTTAAAATACAACTCATGCAACTTTATTTGGTTTTCCCACCAATAATGCAAAGACGTGTATCATATATATATATATACACTCACCAATTATACAGAAACAATTATTATTCACACAAAGACACACTACACTCCTGCAGAGATATGAATCATTCACATAGAGACAAAAACATACAGAGACAGACAAACTGTCTGCAGCTAATTCCTCCATGGTTCCTCCATGGTCGGCTTTCTGATTTGTCTTCCTCAGCCCTCTAGCTGCACCCCCCCCCCCCCCCCCCCCCCCCACCAGAATACCTCCGCACCCCCAAGTTTAGTATGACTTGGTAGATCAAAAGGAAGAAACCTGTTGGCACTAATCTAAATTATAGCTGGGCAGCCTAAGCAGTGGGTCAAAAGCAAGTTTAATTGTACATTTCCATAAGTTTAATTGCCATCAATAGGATCAATTCATTTGTAGGGTTAATCTAAATAAAGTCTCTGATTCAGTTATCATTAGTATAAATGGGATCTAATGTACCAGTTGTCCTTTCCTTAGCTAACGTTCTCCTGCAAGAGAACCCATAGAGAAGCAGGGGAGTAATTTGATCAGCTGATCGTTTTGTATTGCTCTGATTGGCTAATGCTGCTTTTGACCGCATAATCAAATCAACTTTATCAGCCAATCAGGGAAGATTAACCTGATCACATTGATTACACGCTTGTCAATGACAGGATAACTTTTCCTAGGAGAACTTGTCACCTCTACATACAAGTTACAGTAAAAAGGAACAGAATAACAATGTGCCAATGGTTTGTCTCATAATGGGGGGGGGGGGGGGCACAGACAAGTCTGTATTCACAGTTACCCTTTTAAGGGTATTGTATAACCCAGTGTTGTCCAATCCTAGTCCCTCCCTTAGGGCCATATACAAGCCAGGTTTCAATCATTAACACCCTAGTTAACTACAGGAAAACTCACCTGTCTGCCGTAGCCATACTCACGTACCCGCCAATTCTTCCATGTTCGCCACAATGACGTCAGATATGACGCCTGAGGGTGGGGGGTAGGTGGCACCATTGACCTCCATATTATGGAGGGGATGTCACCTTTCTAGAGCACTCCTCTGGCGTCACCGGTGACACCGGGGATGTGTTCTGGGTCTCCTGGAGAGCAGCAAAACGCTGCAAATTTTATTGTGATCCGTCACATGTGCAATGCCCAGGAGGTTAAAAACTTTATTTATCTTTGTATGAAGATCCCAACCCTTGAGGATTGAAGTCGGACAACCCTGCTGTAAACAAAGCTAGGTAAATCCTGAGCGTGTTTGTTGTATAATAGGCAGCATCCGAATATTGTGATTTTGTCATCTCCTTGATCTGTATGTTGATTCTCACAAGAGGCATTAATCTCATTTCCTGCAGACTGAAACACGGTTCACCTAGCTAAGTTGCTGATGGCTAATAAAAAATATCAGTTTAATACCTTGTATGCTTGCAGGACAAGGAAATGCTACAATTAACAATACAAACATAGACACGGAGAACACTTTTCTGTTAGAAAGAAAATGGCGAGGCAATGTCAGTGTTGTAGACACCCAACGCTAACGTATGTTCACTGCTAGTAAAGTAAGGATCATCACTATAAACTTCCACTCAGTGTTATTTCATACATGTATACAAAATATAAGGCACATGGCTAAATGCTGCATCTTTTAACTCTTTTATCTAGGATCACAGTAGGTTTAAGTCATGACCCGTGGATGACTGCAACACCCTGTCCCTTTAAGCTTACCAAATACTAAAATAAAGACAGAGGCATAATTTCTTTGGAAAAGAGTTGGATTTATATATGTAAAATGTAAATACAGAAAATAGGCCACAGCCAATAAACAGTATAAGAGGATGACCAGACAGTGCCGCCAATTAAACATCTTTAAACCACTGTACCGGCCACCAGCCCTTAAGAACCAGCTCGGTGGGTAATTTTATTTACCATAAATACGGTAATAACTCAAACATGTCTGTGGCTGCCCTTTTAAAGAACCGACACACCACAAAAGACTCTTTAAAACATCCACTTTCTCCCTTCGGCACTGCTGATTCTCTGCCAAGTAGTGACAAGAAACCTGCAAAACAGTAAAATGCAAAAAAACAAAAACAAACACCACATAGTGCACATTAGGGAGGGAGGGTGGGTGACTGCTGGTCCCAAGAGGAAGTTCTTCCTGCTCCTGTCCCCTTCTAAAGACTTTGAAGCCCCTCCCCTTCCAGCCCCGCCTACCTCTCCATGATGTCCCAGGTGCAGATACCTCGGGTCAAGGGGCCCTCCCCCTACGTCTCCGCCTCAGATCCAGGCTTGTCATGCTGGCATAAACCTTTCCATCCTTAAGGATCAGCTTCTAATTTTTATTATAATAAACATTTCACCACCCATTTGATTAAAGGCATTTACATTTGAATGTAATCCTAAAGGGCAACCACACTTTTTTGTTCAAGAAAAGGTTATCCAACATTTTATTTGTCTTCACATTTCTAAAAATACAACAAAATTAGAATCTTGCTCATTGGTATTATTAGAGGGATACGGGAGAGGAGGAGGATGTAGCAGGGTGTTCATAGGACACAGTAGGCATTGGGCAGGTCGTTATTTAGTAATCCATCTTACTAAATAATTGATACTGGCCTCTATACCTACACTTAATATTTGCCAACAACAACACAATCCCAACAGAATGTCTCAGATAATATTTAAGTAGAATACAACATATTTTAGATTTGAAAGAAAGTTGAGGGTTGAAAAACAACGTGCCTCCTGTATGACCCTTAAAGGCCCCCATACACGGGCCGGATTCCGGCCGGATTCCGGGCCGATCGATTCCGGGCGCGTGCACGTGAATCGATCGTGCCGGAATCGTGTGCAGCCCACCTTGTCCGTCCGATCACGTCCGATCGTTTGGGGGCCCAGAATCGGATCCGTCAGAGAACCAACATGTTGGTCTTTTTGATCCGATTCCGCACAGATCAGGGGGAGTTGCCATTTGTGAGGTGGAATCGGAGGTGGAATCGGACACGGAATCGTCCCGGAATCGTGCCGGAATCCGTTGGACAAGGTGGTATGCAGCGATGGATACTCTTAATTGGCCGATTGATCACACCTGCGATTCCCGGCAGAATTGCCGGAATCGATCGGATGATGAATCGATTGGACATGGAATCCGACACGTGTATGGCTAGCTTAACAGGTACCAAGTCTAGTTTCTGTGAGCCAATGCACACACTTCAAAAAAAGAAATGTGAGGCAACACAAAGTAACACATACATAATAGGAAGCCATAGTTCTACGTACATTTGTGTATCTCCAACATTACATACTTAGCTTGGACCCCTGGAAGCCATCTGTGTTTGTTTGTGTGTCTGCCATTGGCAGCTGTCAATTGAGTAAGCATGTTCTTCCAAACTTCTGCTTGACATTTAAATTCCAAAGGTTTAGTTTACGCATTTAAGATAACTACCACCTACACAATGTGATGTTTACCTTCACCTGACAAGTGAACAGTACAGGAAGACAGCTAGAGACTTAGTAAACATAAGTCAAATAAAAAAGTAGTAGAATAAATCTGTTTTTCCAATGCCAAATACCAATTTGTTTCTTGATCATGAAATTCAAGGTTAGCAATATAAGTTCTAGAATATTTATATAGATATTAATAACTGGATGGCCCAAAAAAAAGTTGCCACCAAAAATAGGTCACACACTATTATGGTGGACCGCCTTTGTATTGATTACGGCACACATTCGCTGTGGCATTGTTTCGATAAGCTTCTGCAATGTCACAAGATTTGTTTCCATCCAGTGTTGCATTGATTTCTCACCAAGTTGGTTGCATTGATGATGGTAGAGTCTGACCACATCCCGAAGATTCTCAATGGGGTTAAGGTCTGGACTCCCATGTGTGAAAATTATGTCTCATGCTCGCTGAATCACTCTTTCACAATTTTAATCTGATGAATCCTGGCATTGTCATCTTCGAATATGCCCATGCCATCAGGGCAGAAAAAATCCATTGATGGAGTAACCTGGTCATTCAGTATATTCAGGTAGTCAGCTGACCTCATTCTTGGAGCACAAAATGTTGCTGAACATGCAGTAATTAACCAATAGGAGGCTCGTACCTATTTGCTTAGTTAAATCCAGGTGGTATATATATATTATTATATACAGGCTCCTATATGATCATATACAAAACAGCCAATCAAAATGAGAATTTCGAATTCTGAGATGGTCAAGTCTGGTAAAAATCTCTCATGTCCACCTGTGAGCATGCTAAAAGGATTGGAGCAACATGCTAATGAAGGCTCATGGAGGACATGGAAAAGATTTGGGTTGGCTAAGTATAGGTGCTGTAGGTGGTGCATCTGGAGAATTAAATTGAATTCTGTAGAACTGCATAACTGTATGCAGTCCATTTAGCATAATTCTAGCCACTAGTGATGAGCGGCATAGGCAACATTCAGATTCGCGGCATGCCGCGAATATTTGGAAAGACATTCGGAAGATATTGGGTAAATATTCGCATTCGGCAATATCGGGAAATTGCGAATATTGCCAGTTTGTGTTGCGAATATTGTGTGCGCAATATATGTTTAACATGGCGCGTACGCCATTTGCGTGTAAGACGGGCACGCGCACGAAGCATGTGCATGCCTAGTGGTTGTCTTGCGGTTCCAGCGTCTTTATCTGCTACCTGAATCCTGACTGAGCTGAACAAGTGCTGCTGTGCTGAAAACTTGGAAAACTCCAAAAATGGTTGGCAGGAACTTTAACCTTCTTCGCGTTCATAACGAGCCCATCTCATCCAGAGTTTGTGTGAAGAACAAACTCTGGATGAGCTGGGCTCCCATGAAAGCCGCATATCCCCGGAAAGCTACGGCGATGCTGCTTCATTCCGGAGCTCTGCGGCTTCACTGATCGCGTCGCGGTGACGCGGAAGGGGACGAGGGTGAGCAGTGCCATAGACCTCCATGTTAATGGAGGGGCTTCTGCTTTCCAGCCCTCCCAGCTTGTGTCATGAATGACACTGGCTGTATGGAGAGGGGAGGGGGGAGGGAGGAAATGGCAGGCAGTGTACCTCGTACACTGCTGCCATTGCCTGTACCACACTGTTAAAAACGGTGCGGTACAGGCGGTGCACTAGGGAGGTTAAGGGAGATGGTCATGACTGTAAGTACATCAACTAACCTAACTTTAAGTATGCCTTCCCATTCGTTCACATGCATTGAGGGGCGTGTTGAAAAAAAAAATAGAATATTCAACATTGCGAATTTTTACGCAAATTTTCAAACTGCCGTTTTTCGCAATAGTCCGTATATTTGCATGACCCTAATTTTGGATTTAAAAATTCTTGATGGTCACAGGGAGTGTTGCTAGGCTCTTGTTGCAGCCTTCCCATTCTTCCACTTGCATTGAGAGGCATGTGTAATGGAAAAAAATTGGCAATGTGTAATGGAATTTCCGAATTGGCGATATTCACAATTTACATTCGGAATCCGAATATTCGCGGTCATCACTACTAGCCACATCTGCACCATGAAAGTTCCATAAATTCTCCTATTGAGCTTATAATAACCCTGTACTCTCCTGTGATCTATAACAGAAGCTATACATCTTCTTGATTGTTAATAATGTAAAAGTCTGTGTAGAACGCATGGTTCTTGGGTTGGAGAGGGTACATTGAACTGAGCTAAAATCACAATAATCCTTTATGCATACTGATGTAGTCCACTTGTGGAGCCCACTTGTTCCAAAATGCACCTAGTGTGAACATAATTCTCCTCAAAGAATTTCCAGATTTTAACTCCATGATATTCTGAAGCCATGTTCTATATTTTTCTATAATGAGGAAATCTTTCCAGCTTTGAAAACCTTTATGCTTTGCCACCCATCCCAGCCTTTGTGGAAACAAAGTCTTGGTTTAAATTGAAATCTCTGAACAAACTCTTTAGTTCTTTGCTCTGTTCTTTCATATAAGTAGAGAACTATTGAAATGATGAAATCCTGAAAATCTCTGTACAAATGTACGACACCAGAAATATTGAAGCAGGCTTTATACATATTCACGAGCCCTGTTAAGTGTGCAGGTCTAGGCTACGGCAGATCTGTGTCACTTGGAAGGCTCTGTAAACCCATAAATAGTTATTAGAAGTCACTTATTTATTTTATGATAATGTTTTGCAAGCTTCCAGTACACACCTCATTTCTGACCCAGGCCAGGCAGACAGTGTACATCATACAGAGATCTGACATCCATTGCTGTCTCCATCTACAGAGGAAGCCAGGCAGATGAATGGTGAAAAAAAAGATGAAAACAAGTGTGTTCAGCAATAAATCTAATTAGCAAGATTACATTAAGCAGGTAGTAGATACACAGCCGGAAGGGGGCATTTGGTGGGAGCGGCAGGTGGGAATCATGTTAACGTAATATAAGAGGCTGCTTACTGAATCTTCCTGACAGCCACTGCAGGCTGTGTTGGATTTCAATCCCCAAACTCACATTGATCACACAAAGCTTGTTTGTGTTTAAACAGCTGGATTCACACTACGGTCTGATCTTCTCTGAGAAGTTTGATATTAAGATGGGGGTTTTTTTTTGGCATTTTATGGAGTTACATAATTCTGTTAGAACATTTACGGTTCTCATTAAATACAGCTTTCACAGCTATACATATACGTTTGTACAGAATTTATATTAACTATCAAGACCTATAAAGATATTTGTTTCCTTAGATCAACCCCTAAAGCTAGCCATACACGTGTAGGATTCCATGGCCAATTGATCACTCACCCAATTGATTCCGGCGATCTCAGCGGGAATGGGAGCTGCGATCAATCTGCCAATTAAGAGTATCCGATCGCTGCACACCACCTTGTCCAAGTGATCACGTCCAATTGATCTGGGGCTCAGAATTGGATCAGAATTGGATCCGACAGAGAACCAACATGTTGGTTCTCTGTCGGATCCAATTCTGAGCCCCAGATCAATTGGACGTGATCACTTGGACAAGGTGGTATGCAGCGATCGGATACTCTTAATTGGCAGATTGATCGCAGCTCCCATTCCCGCTGAGATCGCCGGAATCAATTGGGTGAGTGATCAATTGGCCATGGAATCCTACACGTGTATGGCTAGCTTAAGTCATTACAAACTCTATACTATTGTAGTGGCTTGCAAAAGTTGAACTTTTCCACATTTTGTCACATGACAGCCACAAACATGAATCAATTTTATTGGAATTCCACGTGAAAGACCAATACAAAGTGGTGTACACGTGAGAAGTGGAAGGAAGGTCATACATGATTCCAAAAATGTTTGACAAATAAATAACTGTAAAGTGGGGTGTGCGTAATTATTCAGCCCCCTGAGTCAATACTTTGTAGAAGCACCTTTTGCTGCAATTCCAGCTGCCAGTCTTTTAGGGAATGTCTCCACCAGCGCTGCACATCTACAGACTGAAATCCTCGCCCATTCTTCTTTGCTCCAGCTCAGTCAGATTAGATGGACAGCGTTTGTGAACAGCTGTTTTCAGATCTTGCCACAGATTCTCGATTGGATTTAGATCTGGACCTTGACTGGGCCATTCTAACACATGGATGTGTTAAACCATCCCATTGTTGCCCTGGCTTTATGTTTAGGGTCGTTGTCCTGCTGGAAGGTGAACCTCCGCCCCAGTCTCAAGTCTTTTGCAGACTCCAAGAGGTTTTCTTCCAAGATTGCCCTGTATTTGGCTCCATCCTTCTTCCCATCAATTCTGACCAGCTTCCCTGTCCCTGCTGAAGAGAAGCACCCCCAGAGAATGATGCTGCCACCACCATATTTCACAGTGGGGATGGTGTGTTCAGAGTGGTGTGTGTTTTCTGCCACACACAGCGTTTTGCATTTTGGCCAAAAAGTTCCATTTTGGTCTCATCTGACCAGAGCACCTTCTTCCACATGTTTGCTGTGTCCCCATACACCTTCAGATTTCTCTGTCAGATTACCTTTAGATCTCCTCTTGTTTTACCAAAACCATGTAATATGAGGGACTTTCTAAACCATCAAGTCACAGAGCACCCTATACTACATAGTTGTTGGTAGATCTAAAGGATCTAAAGGTGTATGGCCAGCTCAAGTAATAGTTCTTTGCAAAAAGATGCGTGACAGTACTGAAAACCAACATTGCATGGACTTTTCATTAGTGTTGAGCTCGAATATTCGATTTTCGAATATTTAGCGCGAATATCGCCATTTCGCCATTTTGTGAATATTCGCGAATATAAAATCGGATATCCAACGCGATTATTGCGATCCCATTAATTGCAATGGATTGCGATTATATAATCGTGATGCGATTTTTTAAAACGGTCGGATATCGGAGCTCCATTGACTTGCATGCATTGCGCATATTTGATCGCAATTGCGATTTGTAGATCGCAATTCATGTCCACAAGTGAGGATATTCGAGATTTCGAATATGGAATCGAATATTATGGCGGATATTTGCGAAATGACGCGAATTCGAATATTGCCTAGTCGCTCATCACTACTTTTCATATAATTTCCTTTAAAAAGTCTGAAGGATAAATGCTTAATGCTCAAGGAATGGAACAAGATGTTGCACTCAACCTGTGTCTTGTTGTTTCTTGCTAGAATATTTTTTTGTGTGAAAGAGTGGGATGTTTTCCTAATGCCCATTAATGAAAGACAATTATGGAGGGGGGGGGGGGGGGGGGGTTACATGATTTTTGACAGCCAGAGGGGTATATTGTATTCTTACAAGAAGTCCTAAACGCAATAGATCTAGAGCACCGAAAAGACAAGTATGAAAATTACCTACATTTGCAAATTCCGCCAGCTGCTTTTTCAGAGCTGGAAAACAAACGAAGGGACCCATATTTTTTAAAAATAACACTGATGCGTAAGGTAGAGATTAGGGACAATGACAGATAGGGCGCCATTTACTCGTGTACGGTTTCTCTAGCACTGATTAGATTAGCGGCAGCTAATTTCTACCTTCGATGACTGTAACATTTACAAAGTGATTAAAGACCATTTATAAATAAACGTGGTGTGGCATTTTCAAGGCATCACGCCAAGAGGGAAGTGGCAATTGTGGAAGTGGAAATTGAGTAATAAAATGACATTTTATTAGATAATATCATAACATTAATAATCATATGTATATCAGATCAGTAGGCTGCTGTAGCTTAATACAAGTTTAAATTAGATCTAAAGGGGAACAAAATGTAATTTATCTCAGCTCAGCAGTCATTGGATATAGTGGCAATGTTAGTTTTCATTTTTGAGGAGCAGTCTACAGAACATATCCGCCGATCTTCCTAGATAATTATGTCACCATAAAACACAAACAATGTCGTCTTCCTTCTGTAAATTGCTAATGCCTCCATTACCAGTGTCCTGGAGATGAAGAGACATAGCTGTGTTTAGTCTATGACTCCTCCATAGAGTTAGCATAGCCCCTCTAGAACAATAAATATGGCGTGAGTTGCATTACCAGATGCAAATAGAACATTCTAGAAAAAAGAAAAGAAATATGCTGAAATGTATTAAATTATGAATTGGGATTCTGTTTTGGGAACTATAACTAGATGGCATTTAGTTTGTTAAAGCAAAACCACATTCACCAAAGCCATTTAGAACTATTCCCCCTTCCTTCCAGTAAGCTCTCTTTATTTACTGTGTACCTAAAGAATGTAGAAAGTAGCGGCATGCTGTGGTGTGCAAAGGGCAAAGGTCCCTTTAAGAGCGCGCCCCAGTATGCACCAGGGCCATCTGAACGCTTTAGAGGAAGCTACGAGGAGGAGGAGGTGCCCAATCCGGGAATCGAGGACGTATGACAGATATACTCTGTGCCCCTCTCCCCAGCTCAGTACGGCCTACACTGCCGGTGTGTGTACAGCCGGTGAGCACAATAGTATGCAGCTCTCCTAAAAGCTGCTTGCCTGTCCTCCAGTACCTGAAGACGGCTCTGAGCAAATCCCCACTGCACAGCCATAGATAGGTTGCGGGAACACAGGGGCGCCCCCCGCACCTTGCTGGGCTGCCCTTGTTTTCCCGCGACCTATCTGTGGCTGTGCAGTGGGGATTTGCCGATTAGCTGTGGCCCTCCTCAGGCCGAGTGTGTGTCTTAGGACCTCCTCTGCCGGGTGGTGATTTCTCATTTACCAGTGACTCATACTTTGGACATTCATTGTGGACTTTAGCTTGTTGCTGCATTATTGTTGGCCAGGTGTTGAGGACTATTGAGCAAAGCTGTTGTCTGTGTTTGAAGACCCCGTTAGGGTTTAAGTTTTTGAGCATCAACAGTCGCCTCTGTCGTCTGGTTGATTCCTGTGTCATTACAAGTAAAGGTTCAGTGCACAAGGACATTTACCAAGTGCAGTCAATATCGCATAATAAGGATCTACGTTATATAAGGTGTCAATTCTAACAGGCATCGCGAGGTGAACAAAACATATTTAAAACATCGTACAAATCTGAACATGTTTATAGGACCATTCAAACATGAACTCCTTCAAACAAAGGACTGCTTTTGATGAGACTGAGTATTGATGTGCACTAGACCCAAGCTCATTGGAATCGTCATTGTTAAATAGCACTGAATACTAAGCTATCATTGTAACTACCGTAGAAATTGACAATTGTCAAAAAAGTTAAATGTCCCATGTTCCCAAGATGATTCAAAATAGCTTAAACTATTCCTACTAATGATTGAAAATCTTATGTACAAAAAATTTATATATTTTCACCTAGCAAAACAATGGTTTACAAAGTATGGTATGTCTGTGAAGGTTTCCATACATCCATGTCATACTATATTTGTAGTATTATGTCACAGGGTTTTACATGTTCAGCTAGACATTTGACTTCAGTTGACATCAGCAAATCAAAATTCTTAACTTGCTGCTGAAAATGGTTGGCATGGTCTCGTTTATCTGTAATTGGTGAGCCCTAAAGCAAAGAAAAAAAGGATTATTCTTTGCCGTCTGAAACATGTTAGAGGATGTGGACTTATCCATACATTAATCTGAAGCTGCTTTTCTGAAAATTCTTTTTTTGGACAGAAGCTTGGTTCTTAATGCACTCAGTGGACCAATGCAGAGCCCCCGATTGTTTTACTGTGTCCTGAAGAAACATAGTGTCTAATGGAAGGAACCACAAATTGCAGCAGGAGACCAGGTAGGTACCACTTCTGAAGAGGGTCTAATTCAGATTCTAGATTCAGACCATTGTTCCCTTTTAGTGGGGATCAGCAGTGGAGTCATGAGATTGAAACCATTGTGACTCTGTCAGCATTAGGGTTCATATCTCTACCATATCACTAAAGCTCGGCATACACGACTCAAATTATGAATTAATTTGAGCATAATCGATCACTGTGCTTGTTTGTGGTATTCAATTGTTCTTGAATTGATTGCGGTCACTCTTTCTTCAAGCGGAGTCAATCAATCCAAGAAAGCTCAATCGAAAAGGGAACCAACATGTTGGTAAATCCCTCTTCGATTGCCAACCATTGCCATTACTTTGGATAAAGAAATAAAGTATTGAACGGGATCAAATGCACAGAAGTGCTGCACATTGAGTCTCCGTTCAATGGACGAAGCTCAAGCCCAGCATGGTGAAGCCACCTGGTGAGGGTTTATTGATTGAATTGGGTATCATCCCATGTATGGCAAGCCTAACTCACTGAATCTTGCTGTGGCTTTCAAGATATTTGCAGTGGTGTGGTTCCTTTCTTTTGCATGAACTTCCTGTAGTAAAGACCAGTCCCTCCTGCTCTCTCCACTTGTGTAGAGTGATTGGTTTTCTATCTTTATCCTCATGTAGTATTTTGCAACCTGTAATGGGTAGACCTGTTGGGTCTCTACCACAGCTCTGTAGTCTATACATGCTAGGTATGTATAGCACTTGGTTTTCTAAAACATTTGTTGGGCATAAAATGGGTTTGTATCTGAGTTAAGCTTTAAAAAGCACATTGAAACATTGAAATGTGTTGCCAATGTTTGGTCGTAAGCAAGTTTTCTGGGGATTTTTTGGTGGTTCCCAGAAAAAGTAAGGCTGTTGGAGGCGCCCGTCAGTTTGTGTACAAGATCTTTATTCTATAAACATCAACAAGTTTCGTGAGGTCTCAGACAGAGAGCACAGTTTCCTGAGGCAGAAGACTACCCACAATTTGTGCCATCCTAAAGAAATGGTCTATGGAATAAAGATCTTGTACACTAACTGACGGGCACCTTATTTTTTTTGGGAACCACCCAAGAAATCCCCATTGCAGGAATATACAGAGGGAACAGACGACTACATATCTCTTTCACCCCGGGCACCCGGAGGCAAAGATGTGCGACCAAGACAAGAGTGAGACACCGAATAGGGACGGTACAATTTCCCTATGTATGCCCTGATTGTTGGTGCAGGAGTGCTAAATTACACACACCCTACCCCAGCAGCCAAAAAGTCACAAGTCTCCATCATTACACCTATCTTATTTGTATCAATTATTGATGCGCTCCCACTGTCCTGAACAGAAAGACATAACTTTTGTTGTTATTTTCTTAACTTCTTTTTTTCCGTTCAAACACCGTATGAGCCTAACATTGACAACTTACGGATTGAGCTATCTCTCTCTGATCTTCTCTGTGATGTCATAGATTAAAAAAATTAAATTATGGATCCATTATCTTGTGTACATATGCATTCCCATTGAATGAAGGGAAGAAGGAAATGCCCCTTTGGTGGGACTTTTAGGTGTAAGGTATATAGCGGATCACCAGTGATATATGAATATCCAATTTATCTAAATAAATCGAACTTTTAATCATACATACTGCTAAAATCTGTATAGCCACAGAAACAATGATTGTTGTTAAATGATCATGCGTAATGGACATGTACCCCTGATGCAACATGTTTCGCCAAACGCGTAGGCTTCTTCAGGCATGGGTACGTATCCTAGGGTCTGTGGGATAAACAACAAGAACACAAAAAACAACATTTAGATTAGTGATGATCGCGAAAATTCGCGAAGATGGTGAATATATTGCCGAATATTCGCAATTCCGGGTATTCAGTATTTTTTATCCATTACACACGCCTCTCAATGCAAGTGGACGAATGGAAAGGCTGCAACAAGAGCTTAGCAACACCATCAACAGTTTTTTAAATGAATATTGGGGTGATGCGAATATTGCGAAAATCGTCACTTTAAAAATTCGCATACAAATTCGCGCCATGTTAAACATATATTGCGCGTGAAATTCGCAATAAAAACTGCCGATATTCGCACTAAAAAAAAACCTGAATATTGCCGAATGCAAATATTTTCCGAATGTTTTCCATAAAATTCGCGGCATGCCACGAATACGAATGTTGCCTATGCCGCTCATCACTAATTTAGATGTACACTGAACAACTAATGGTCCAATACATGGAGTCACCTCTAGTGGCTAAAGTTGCTTAAGATCAGAGCCAGAGAAAGCCTACCCAACGCCAACCCAATGGTCCAGCCTCAACCTCCCATAGCTTTAAGACAATGGAACCCATGGTTAGATAAAGTCCTAAAGGTAATAACAAAGCTGAATTCTCTGTGATGTCACTTCATCATAGGGTGTTGATAAATTCCCTTCTTATCTGCATTAAAAAATAAAATGTATGTTTCATTATCAGGAAGCTTGGAAGAAGCTGCAGTTCAGTAACTGCTCTAGTGTTCCTTTGCTTCTTCCATCTGCAATTTGAAGGACTGTGCTACCAGCTTTCCTCTTGGGTAAATACTTACTTTTCTGCTTTGTTTAATCACCGAGATGGCAGAACTCACATCTCTGTGTACATTAAAATTAATTGCCCTGTTTTCTTGTGCCTGTCTACATCCGTTTAAAACTGGATGGAGGAATCACAGCATTGATGATGATGTGTTAACAAGCAGGGGATTTTTTCTCTCTATGCTTCCCTGCCCAGTGTGATCAGAGCAGAAATTCCTATGAATCCCACACTGCCCTGTACACCTTTGATCACATCCATGGCACAGTCATTCTGTGTTGCTGGTTTTCTAAATATACAACTCAACATAGATGTTTTTTGTGGATCTAGGGCAGTGGTGGGCAACTGAGTTGATACTGAGGGCCACAAGTGGCGGCCCCCGGCATCACTAAAGGGCCGCATATAACATCGATCCAGACCCTCCCCTCATCGACCTATCTCAGCAGGTGATGGAGCAGATCCAGACAGCCAATCAAAACCCGACAGCCCCCCTTGTCCTGCCCCTAGGTGCAGAGTTCATATGAAGACCTGGTTTCCCTGATCAAAATTGACAAGTTTACTGATGCAGGACTGCAAAGTTGATTAGGGAAGCTGGGTCCGCGTGTGACCACTTCACAGGTGAGTTGCTATGCCCTATGTAATAACAGTTAGGTTTTCGGGGCCGCATGTGGAGGACCAAAGGGCCGCATGCAGCCCCTGGGCCTCAGGTTGGGCACCTAGGAACTAGAGAATAAAAAAACAAGTCCAATGAACATGTCAAATGATTCTTTTTACTGGTGACACCAGTTTAAAATTTTTCTCTTTCTGCATTATTGTCAGAGGTTTAGACATGCATGGCTGTGCATTGAGTTTTGAGGGGTCAGTAATTTTACACTGTTGTACAAGCTGTACTCTGAATACTTTACATTGCATCAAAGTGTCAAATTGTCAATGTTTCCCCATAAAATATTATAATCAATTTGTCACAATGTCAGGGGTGTGCTCATTTTTGTGAGATACTGTAAATCAACATGTAGATTAAAATAACAAAGTAATCTGAATGCTTTCCGTTTAATACAATTTTTGATATCCCCTGTGAGGACTAGTGTTGAGCAGCATATGGTATATTCGAGTTTGCGTAATCTCGCTAATATACAGGGTGGGCCATTTATATGGATACACCATAATAAAATGGGAATGGTTGGTGATATTAACTTTTGTTTGTGGCACATTATTATATGTGAGGGGGGGAAACGTTTCAAGATGGGTCGTGACCATTTTGATGTCGGACATTTTGAATCCAAATTTTGTTTTTTCAATAGGAAGATGGTCATGTGACACATCAAACTTATTGGGAATTTCACAAGAAAAACAATGGTGTGCTTTAACGTAACTTTATTCTTTCATGAGTTATTTGCAAGTTTCTGTCCACTTATGAAATGTGTTCAATGTGCTGCCCACTGTGCTGGATTGTCAATGCAACCCTCTTCTCCCACTCTTCACACACTAATAGCAACACCACAGGAGAAATGCTAGCACAGGCTTCCAGTATCCGTAGTTTCTGGTGCTGCACATCTCGTATCTTCATAGCATAGACAATTGCCTTCAGATTACCCCAAAGATAAAAGCCTAAGGAGATCAGATTGGGAGACTTTGATATTGCTACATGATGATGTGTTTCCCTCTTTATGCACTGAAGCTGGCACATTTCCTATGTTATTCCAGCAAGATGGTGCACCACCACATTATGGGTGTCAGGTCCGAGCTTTCCTAGATGAACAGTTTACTGGAAAGTGGATTGGTCATCGTGGGCCAGTTGAAGGTCTCCCGATCTGACCCCCTTATAAAGAAAGCCTTTGGGAAAGGCTCTTTTCTGTTACAAAATAAGTGTGTCCCAGGTGCCAAAGCAATGTCTGTAAAGACCTGTTTGGGTGAGTTTGGTGTGGGAGAACTTGGCTGGCTCATGCTCATGCCGTAAACTAATATAAAGATTGCTTGCCAGGCCTTTCCACATGATGGTGGTGCCTGACCTCACTAATGCTATCCTGAATAAATTGGCAACAATCCCATAGACACACTATAAAACATTGGGTTAAGCATCACAGAAGAGTGAAGCTGTCATGGATGGAAAGGATGGACTGACTCCAGATGTCTATGTATTTAGAATGTGATATCCAAGGCAGGTACTATGGCCCAAGAATACCTCTATTTTACAAACGAAAGGTTTTTACTGTTTAAAATGAGTATTCAGCCTATTGATTGTAAAGATGCTAATTGGCTATATTTGGCAGCGGTAAAAAGCCCAATTCTTAAGCGATATATTGCTTTTAAATAAAGACAATCTAATTTGGCCGTGGAATAATTTTTTTCACTTATCTGCCATTCATTAGTCGTTCCCAAATTGGCCCAGAATGGCTGTTAAGTTAATAACACGCATACATCTACAGAACAAGTACCTGAACTACTTCAAAGTGTGGGAACTTAAATGTACTTGTCTAGGATTGTTTACTAAAGGCTTTTCATGTAGGAAGCACGTTTCCTTTTATGATTTCTAAAGATGTTGGTAGAGCGCAAGTGAGCGGTCGGATTAAAAGAAAAAAATACAGTAAAGCCATTTTTTTTGGAAGCCAAATAATTAGGTAGTTCTAAAAATAAATAATTAAATAAAGATCCAACGCTTCAACCAATATCTTCTCCTAAAGAAGTGACTGAGGTCACGAAACGCGTCGAGACTCAACATAGGACTGAAATTACTAAGTTAACCTCCCTAGCGATACGCTGAAGCCAGTTCGGGCAAAGGGACACTGCAGGGAAGGGAGCTTACCTGGTCTGGCTGCCGCCTCCATCAACGTCCTCGACGACTTCTTCCGGGTCCCGAGTGACGTCACGGAGGCGGGACCCGGGCTTAACCTTCCTAGCGCACCGCCCGTTTACAATGGCGCGATACGGGGCGATCGAGGCAGTGTACACAGTACACTGCCTGTCATTTCCGGCATCTCGCCGGAGCTCTTCACGCAGCTGCTGTCATTACTGACAACAGCTGCGTGAGAGGGAAAGCCGGCGCTTTCATGTTTTATCCAAATCAAAAGAAAAGTAAACAAGTGTAAACTTATAAAAAAAAAATATTTTAATAGTTTTTTTTGTACCTCTAAAGCCGCCATAGCGCTTCAATCTGTGGACGATTTTGCGAATGATCACCATGCGCATTCGGGGTGATTGCTTGTGATTGTGATTGCGCCCACCTGGAGCAACCGTTCGCACAAAACTTTGATCAGCCAGAGAACAAACGTTTTTCTCGGGTCGATCGCCAATACTTTGAATGGGGACAAGGTTCACCATCCAAAGTATTGGTTGTCGAATCGCAAATGCGTTACGCCCGAAGCAAGTACTGGCGCAGTCTGATCGTGAATCAAACTGCGCCCGTGCCAGAATTAGGCGCAACCGCTGGCTCTCTGTGTGTCTGCAGCATTTCTACAGAGCTGCAGGCACACAGAGCCTTTCCACCCCCATCGGCGTCATCGGTGACGGGAAGGCAAAACATTGTATCACTTTTGGTACAGAAATCTGGACCTCAGTGAACCGCCAGGGAGGTTAATATATGATTGAACTATCAATTTCTTCAATAAATTGATTGAATGTTTGTTTTTTAAACATTGTCTGTTGGACATTTTTATTCATTATGAGTTCGCCAGTTGCAGTCCCCTTATGGTTATCGAGGTGTTCGCACTTCAGACAATCGGGTGCAAATTTTTCTTTTGATTGAATGTTACATATAGAATGATGGCGTGTAAACAGAATTGCTTAACAAATCATAACCAATTGGGTAATACACTTTTCTGCCCATACTCAGATAATCTTTTGCACGATCGTTCTTAGATCCCATCGACTTGTGCGATTTAAATATCCGTTGTCAGTCTAACATTGATTGATTGTACAACCACAGAGTTATCGATTTAAAACCAATTGGTTCCTTTCCTTAGGTCTGGGCACATGATCCATGGTACCATTGTATACAAATCCATTGAAATACTTAGTAAAACGGTATGATCTAATACATTTACCAACATGTCCAATCACTGCTGTTTTTTTTTGTTCTATCACCTTTGATCGATTGTACCAGGTGCGTGGGAATCGATTTCCACTTGATTGGCTTCAATATCGAAATATCGAACTGTGTATGGGCACCTTTACATGTTGCATTCCCTATTACATGTTGCCTTCCCTATTAGCTACCCTATTGTTCTGTATTGTTAGCATACTAATGACATAAAATGAAAATCTTTCATACCTTATTTAAGACAATGCAATAAACCTGCACATCCTCGCTATGTACATCACCAACTGAGATCTTTCGATTCTTCAACTTCCCTAGCAGTCAGCTCCTACGGCGCCACCCTTCCTCCGCCCCTGTCCACATGCTATCAAGGATGCCGGCAATGTGGTCTGGGAAACCAACACCCCTCCATTATGGTGGTCTAACACTTAGGTGTTAACCAAGGCGTTTACTTTTACTCCCATTGGTGTCAGGTACCAGTGCTCTATTTTCTTTTCTTCTCTTCCTTTTTCTTTTCTATCCTTTCTTGTATCTTTTCTCTCTTATCACACTCTCTCACTGCCTCTGTCTCCCTATCTATTTCTATCCCTCCTTTCCATTTTTTCTCACATTCCACATTCTTTGCTGTCCCCCCCCCCAGTTCCTATGCCTCCTCCTCCCCACCCCTGTGGTTTGTTTAGTTTGTTTAATTTCTCCTCCCCTGGATCTCCTATTTGTGTGGACTGTGTCCTCCTCTATTGTTTTGCAAGTGTTGGATAATTGGCCTCATATGTTGGTACGGGCCCTAGCAGGGCTAGGTTAGATACCTCCCTAAGCTGCGTATTGCCTTGGCATAGGTTGCTTTGATTAGTTTTCAGCAGACCAATAATGTCTTATTCTATTTGTGCCAATTAACATCTCAAAGGAGACACTGCGGTTTTTCTGTTTTTTGCGATACTATGTGTATATATTGGGAGATTGTCTGTTTCCCTCCCCTCTTTGTGGAAAAAAAAACTCTTAATAAGAAATATTGTTTATAATGGTGGTCTATGGTGCGCACC
The DNA here is from genome assembly GCA_036250615.1 of Ptychadena robeensis. NCBI lineage: Eukaryota > Metazoa > Chordata > Amphibia > Anura > Ptychadenidae > Ptychadena > Ptychadena robeensis. Next base: position 13,587,561 of record CM070042.1, read on the forward strand.
CTCCCCCTGGAATAACTGTAGCTGGATAGAGAATCACCAGGTTGGTTTTTACGATCCTAGAACTAGTGATGGCTCGAACCCGGAATTAGCTGTTCGCGAATGGCGAACGTGAACCTCCGCAAATGTCCGCAAACCCGGCGAACCCCATAGACTTCAATGGG
>CM070042.1:13587821-13600605 GCA_036250615.1 Ptychadena robeensis
TTTCTGCAATGTTAAAAGATAGGGAGCGGATCGAACTCGCCATATGTTCGCGAACATGGGTGGACGTGTACATGCGATGTTCGCCGCGGATAGTTCTCCGGCGAACAGTTCGCCCCATCACTACATAGAACTCCAAACAAACTGGATTTGTCTCAACTGCTAGGGGGGTTAAATACCTGGACAAGTCGTCCATGCACCTATTTGTAAAATATAACACCTATATTTAATACGGTTTAACAACTGCATCTCTTCGGACATCTGGTAGAGGTAATAGGTAAAGATAGGAAGCAGTTGTTTTAAATCTAAATAGATTTCAATCCATTTTTTTTACAGCAAATATACCCCATATTAAGATTGTTCTTCATGTGAAAGTTTTCCAATCAGAAGTACCAGCAATGCATTAATCTTTCAGATCACATCTCGTAAAATAGTTCTGCCTATAATGTATACCTTCTCTAATAAGAAACCCCATAATATTTATGTCTTTTAACAAAATGAAATGCATATTGGCAGCATAGCGAGCAGAACAATCTGTATTCATCACACTTGCTTCTGGCATTTAAATTCCTGTAATAGCGCTCGCTTGTAAAATCCACACCCGAACAATAGAAAGTATAACATAAAACTGAGATTGGATTGAGACTAATTACCCAAATAACTTTAATTTCAAGAGAAGGATTTAATGATAATGGGGCATGGGCATTTTAATTTATAGTCTTTTCTGGTGATTAATTAGCAGAGACAGGAATGTAAATAAAGACATGCTGTGAATATACTGCCTCGGATGCCTTTTTGCTGGATCATCAGCCAAGTTGGACCAATGAGTTAGGACAGAGGCATCTGAGGACAGAGCTGAGTAGCGCCTGATGGCTTTTGGTAACACATAGCTGTGAATCTTGGCACCATGTACACATGCCATCTTTCTACGGCAAGATTGGAAGAGTTTGAACATAAAATGAGTGTAAAGTTGTGGGTACCCTAAAACAGAAAAACAAGCTTTCAGGTCTTAATCCATATACCGTATATACTCGAGTATAAGCCAACCCGAGTATAAGCAGAGGTACCTAATTTTATCTACAAAAACTGGAAAAACTTATTGACTCGGGTATAAGCCAAGGGTGGGAAATGCAGTCAGATAGCGGGGTTTTCTAAATGAGAAAATATAGAGAAAGCACCATTGCCCCTAGGAATTAATCAAACAGGATTAATCTCAGTGCCACGCCATCAATACATTTAAGAGAACACAGGATTATTATTATTACAGGATGGGTTGTGCAAGGCAATTCTTATTTTTTAGGCTATGGAGTGTTGCATCTGCACTAGTAACTGGCCACTAGGTGGCAGTGTGGAGTTTATTATTGTCCATCAGCTGATTGTCGGGGAACAGGAACTCAGAGAGATCGCAGAAGATCTATCGAAGAGGGAAGCTGCCTGTCTGAAGCATTCAGCATTGAAATTCAGGTGAGGTGAGTGGACCCCCCTCAGCTGACTCGGGTATAAGCTGAGGAGAGCACTTTCTGCCCATTTTTTGGGGCTGAACAACTCGGCTTATACTCGAGTATATATGGAAAATCAGTGGTGGCCACAAGTGCGGCCCTCAGCATCACTATAGGGCCGCACACAACATTTTCAGGTTATGTGCTGCAATAAATATTATACAATTAATATTATAAATATTATACACCCCCCATTCAATGGTGGAATAAAAGGAGCACAGGCACTTACCAGTCTGCTGATCCCTTGCCAACACTAGAGGAGAAGATGAGAGGCTAAGGGACTTGCTCAGGAGCCATCTGGGTCACGGATTCACATTTAGGTACTACTAACACGAAAGTTTATTGCCACTCCTCCTCTCTCAGACGTTCCCAAGCAAGAACCCGTCAGCAGGGAATCAATGGCCAGGTGAGTTCCTATGCGTTAACAGGTATGTTTTGGGGGCTGCAAGTGGACGACCAAAGGGGGCTGCCAAAGAATACCCCCGGGCCGCAGGTTGAACATCGGGGATATAAATGATAATCAGACCTTGACAACAAATCACAAGGGAAATTGTAACTGGCTATATTGGTTTTGGTTTGTTTGGTTTTAAAATTAGTATTGATCGTGAATATTCTAATTTTTATTTTTTTATTTTTTTTATTTTTTTATGAATTTTTATTGCAAATATCATCACCTTGAGAATCATCAAAGATCTTAAATATAGTGCTTTACCTTTGTTATTGTGAATATTTGAGATTATAAAACATCAGAACCTGGAACTACCGTGCATGTACAAGTGCCGAAACACCATCTGGCAGCAAAAAACATGAATCAATTTTATTGGAATTCCACGTGAAAGACCAATACAAAGTGGTGACACGTGAGAAGTGGAAGGAAAATCAGACATGATTCCAAACATGATAAAGCGAACATCTCTTTGAAATTTATTTCTACCATCCAAAAAACATAGGAGGGGTACAATAAGGGCCAATGTGCCCCATTCTAAAATGGTGTCAGTACTTTGTGCAGCGACCCTGCACGTTTTTGCATTATGTTTCAGTTTTTCAGTGTTTCAGTTAATCACTCCGTATGCATTAATCACCATGAAACTTGATAAACATATTTGCTGAATATGCATCAAATGGCTGAAATTTACCTAAGACGGCTGTTAAATATGCATGTATTCATTTCTGATATCACGTATAGCCTCTGGTCAAATTGTTTATAACTTAAAAAAGATTCCTTGATCTCAACGTTACTAGCTAATGGCTGATGAAAGGAAAGTAATGTTATTCCCCGGCAGGATCTGTATTGTTAATTAGTAACGCTCTTACATTTTCTTATTCATTTGTCATTTGTCTTAGATAATTTTTTTAGAAACTTTCTTACATCACAAGTTGTAGCCCTACATTACCAAACCCTAAGCAAGATTTTACATTTAGACAGCTATCTACACAACATTTAGGTCATGAGTATTTAATTGATAAATACATGGGAGTATTTTTTGTTGGTATATCCATATTTAGTCTGTTGCCGCTCACCATTGCAATTCATTTCCAACTGTTGATGCCCCCAGTCTTCATTGTCATGCCTTCTCTGAGCCTGTAGGTAAACCCATTAATTGGAGAACATAAAAAACTGTGCTTGGGTTGCTCCTGTCCTGGGTCTGAGCAGCTAGGGGGGCCCGGCGGCCAGCATCTATGGGCCCCGGTGGCATGCGACATGGCAACCCGGTTCCCTGGACATCAGGTAACCACTGATGACAGTGAGCAGTGCAGAGCAAGGATTACCCCCACTTCACAACCTCGGAAGAAGTGAGCAGAGAACGGAGTGTGGGATTTTGGGATTTTCTTACTAGCATCGGAGTATTGGTCCCAAGGAGTTCTAACGGCGGCCCATGGGAGAATCTGAAGCAAACCTTGAAAGAGTATCATATGGATGCATTTCCATAGGGTGAACTTTTTGCTACATGCTTAGTATTTGAAGTCCTGTCCAGGGCATGCTACAGTCATCTTCTTATTGTGCATCTGGAAACAGCCACAACAGACACAGTCCTGTATTTCATCTAAAGTTATTTGTGGGTTTTTCCTTGCATCGCAAATACTGTTTCTGGCAGTTGTGGCTGAAATTTGAGTTGGTCTACTTGACCCTGGTTTGGTTTCAACAGAGCCCCTAACTTTCTTAATTAAAGTTTGAGCACTTGCTGATTGGCATCCTTTAATATTTTCTTACATCCCTTTCCTGTTTTACTACCTTTGCCTGCCAATTTATTTACTACCTTCCTTTGACAATTTGTTTGCTTTCCCCATGACTTAGAATCCAAAAAACATAATTGCAGTGCTGGATGAGAGATGCAAGGGTCTGTCAGAAGTCAAGAAAGTAATTGACCTTTTATACACTCGCTAATTACAAGCAAATCACAGGAGAAGATGGTTACCATTCTAACCCTTTTGTGCCAAATCACCAGGGTATGTAAACTTTTCATCAGGGTAGTTTGGGATTTATGATTTAAAAAGACTAAACACAGTTGTTTGACAATAAATGGCTTTAGCCAACCACTAACAATAAGTGAAAGAAATGTGTTTGTTGCATCATTCTTATTCTCTGAAAAATGGTTAATAAATCATAAATTCTAAATATTGGAGGATTCTATCTATACAGGGCAACCCTTTACCACCAAAAGTACCACTTTAATAAAAATATTATATAGATATGTCACGGAGCAGCAGGTGTGGACCCACACGTGTCCTACCTTCTCTGAGGGCGTTGTCTAGGTGAACCCACTCGTTCTTTACAATACCCCTGATGGTGGGGATAGACTTTCCCGAGGGGATCACCAGGTCGCTACCTCTTGAGGGATGGTAGGAACACAGGCAGCTGGTCCAGGGGAAAGCAGGGAAGGCTCCAGGGATGCAGGTGTCATCAACCAGACAGTGTGACAGGGCAGGCAGCGCAGGTACAGATCAGGTAGCAGGAGAGTGCAGCAGGCAGGAAAGGGTTAACAGGTATCAGTCTCAGAACACAGACAGGGCTCTATATCACCGGAACAGCAATGGCAGGCAGTGCTTGGCATAACACGAGACCTTAATACTGAGGCAAGGTTGAAAGGGCAGGGTTCCTTATATAGTTGCAGGAGGTCTACTATTGGTCAGCCAGGTCACATGACGAATACCTTGAATCCCAGGAAATGACACACGCTGGTGTTTAAGGAAGTGTGTAGAAATATCAGAATCACCGCTGAACAGGGCACCCAGATCTGCAATGGTAAGTAGGAAGGCTGCGGCGACATACAGCAGCTGCCGTTACAATATGTATATATAATACAGAGAGAGAGAAAGAGAGAGATGATATTAGAGAGAGAGAATATTAGGTCTTTTTATAATGTGAGATATCTAAAATGTGGAGGGACAACGCAGAAACCGAAAAATTGCTTTAACAATTCATTGACTCTTCATTTGATGAATCACTCATCGCAGAGAAATGTGTGGTATTGGTTAGGGAAATGGCATTTTAAAGTTAAGTGCTTCTCCTGTGCTGGTGATGGGAGAGCTGCAATATGTAGCTTTGTAAATGTCCTTTTTTAATGGATTCTCCTGGAGCGACCAGGCAGATCCCTGAGAGTTAAATAGAAAGCTCATTATTTTCTATCATAACCTGCTGATAACATTGATTAATGACACCAAAGCTTCAAAGGAAATGAGCTCAGTGTGAAGCTGAATGAGGTGGAGGCTTTATTTACAAGAAGAGATATGTCCATTTCTTGGGAGGTGAGCCTTTTACCCTTCAGGTTCATATCAAACTGTTTCATTGACTTGTGCTCTAGAATCTGGAGTAGCTTGCTCACCCAGCATAGATCTCCCTAGGACCACCCCTATTTACATCCCTGGACAAGTTGTTTCTCACTATAATCACACTCTTCAATCAATTCTTAATAAATTTGTCCCTGCCACCCTCCACTACCCCTGCCCAATAACCCCTGTCCCTGGCAAGGTAAGCTCAATTGCTGCCTTCAACAAGCTGCTCACAGGGCAGAGTGTAAGTGGGGAAATTCTAGTCAGAACATCGACTTTCTCATCTACAAGGCCAAACTTCATGAATTCAAAGCAGCCCTTACTATTGCCAAGCAGAGATGCTTCTCCACACTCTCTGCCCAGGACCTGGCCATATATTTTTTTTCAACCAACAAGATTTTATTATCGTTTAAATCAGAAACATATTGTGGGGAACCAGCTACAAATGGTAAGAGTTCTGCAGGCAAAACAGGCTCCGGGATGGTAAAACAAAACAGTTTATTGTGGCAAGCTGGTGCAGTAACACAGTGCAGTAAACACAAAAAAACAAAAACAAAACTCACGGATGGCAGCCCTGGTTGGCTAGGGCTCCGTGTCTCACAATCCTTGAGAGATTATCCCAATGTCCAAGCCAAAGAAAGGGAAGTTTTGTCTTTCGCTTCCCCTTTGTCCACCATCTCAGTCCACAATCAAGTTCTCTCACACTCCTTGCTGTGTGTCACCTCCTACTCCTTTCCTTTTTCCCTCACAGGTTCTGTTCCACCTTTCATTACCTAAACATTAAGTCTAAAACCTAGAACTAATCCACCCTGGACTGGACGACCAGAAGCACCCTACCTGCTCTGCTCCCGGTCAGCTCCAGACCCAAACAACAAATAGTCCAATGCAAACAGACCAGTCTACAGGACCATTCTGGAGCTGCTACCAAATGTAGCGTCTCAATCCAGGAGAGATGTACCTCCCATCAAATACAATTTGAGAGAGTGAGCAGCCTTTCACTTTGTCACACACCTCTCCCCTCTGTTCGAACCCATGGGTTCGGACAACATCAGCTGTGAGGCAATGCGTCCTCGAGAGGGCATCAGCATTGCTGTGCAGCTTACCAGCTCTGTGCTCCACAGAGAAGTTAAAGGCCTGCAAAGCCAGGAACCAACGTGTTACCCTGGAATTTTGCCCTTTATTCCTGCACATCCACTTTAGAGGGGCATGATCTGTCACCAACTTAAAACAGCGACCCAAGAGGTAGTAGCGGAGAGCCTCAAAGGCCCACTTAATAGCAAGGCACTCCCTTTCCACAATGCTATAATTCTTCTCAGCCGGTGTCAGTTTCCGGCTAAGATACACTACAGGGTGTTCCTCACCTCCAATTACCTGGGACAACACTGCTCCTAAGCCCACACTAGAGGCATCAGTCTGCACAATACATTTTTTTCCAAAATCAGGAGTGACTAGCACCGGTCCCCTACACAAGGCAGCCTTAAGAGCCTGAAACGCCTTTTCTTCCTCCGTTCCCCACTGAACCATGGTGAACCCCTTTCCTTTAGTCAACTCAGTGAGTGGGGCAGCTAAAGTTGCGAAATCGGGGATAAACCTTCTGTAATACCCCACCAAGCCTAGAAAGGTCCTAACCTGTTTCTTTGTTATTGGCTGGGGCCAGTCCCTGATCGCTTCAACCTTGTGGATCTGTGGCTTGATCAAACTCCGCCCTATGGTATACCCCAGATACCGTGCCTCCTCTAGGCCTATTGCACATTTTTGGGGGTTGGCTGTCAGTCCTGCCTTTCGGTGTGAGTTAAGGACAGCTTGCACTCTGTGAAGGTGACTGTCCCAGTCACTGCTGAAAATCACCACATCATCCAAATAGGCAGAGGCAAAGTGCTGATGAGGTTGCAGGACCTTGTCCATCATCCTTTGAAATTTGGCCGGGGCCCCCTGCAACCCAAAAGGCATCCTTGTATGATGAAACAACCCCAGGGGTTTAACAAATGCTGTCTTTTTCCTTGGCTTCTTGGGTCAGGGGTACCTGCCAATATCCCCTTGTTGGATACAGGATTGTTATATACCTTGCTGGACCTAACCTCTCAATAAATTCGTCTACCCGGGGCATTGGGTAGGCGGCAAACTTTGATATCTCATTCAACTTTCTAAAGTCATTGCAAAAATGCAACAAGCCATCAGGTTTGGGCACAAGAACTATGGGACTGCCCACATTCTCCACCAATTGTGGGGAACCAGCTACAAATAGTAAAAGTTCTGCAGGCAAAACAGGCTCTGGGATGGTGAAACAAAACAGTTTATTGTGGCAAGCTGGTGCAAGAACAAAGTGTAAGTGAGTAAACAACAAAAAACAAAACAAAACTCACCGATGGCAGCCCTGGTTGGCTAGGGCTCCGTGTCTCACAATCCTTGAGAGATTATCCCAATGTCCAAGCCAAAGGAAAGGAAGTTTTGTCCTTCGCTTCCCCTTTGTCCACCATCTCAATCCACAATCAAGTTCTCTCACACTCCTTGCTGGGTGTCACCTCCTACTCCTCTCCTTTTTCCCTCACAGGTTCTGTTCCACCTCTCAACCTGAACAGTAGGTCTAAAACCTGGAAGTAATCCACCCTGGACTGGATGACCAGAAGCACCCTACCTGCTCTGCTGCTGGTCAGCTCCAGACCCAAACAACAAATAGTCCAATGCAAACAGACCAGTCTACAGGACCATTCTGGAGCTGCTACCAAATGTAGCGTCTCAATCCAGGATAAATGTACCTCAAATACGATTTGAGACAGAGTGAGCAGCCTTTCAACCCTTACTTTGTCACAATATAAAGATACAAAAAAATACAGAGAAAGCCACATTGACATCCTGTAAGAGGGAAGTCAAGGTATCTATTCCTCAAACCCTCCACATGGAGGTAAATTAAGTCAGGCTGAACATTAAGCAAAATACAACATACATGGAGGTGTAACTCGGACAGTTCTTGTAAAATAGCTGTAACAAGAGATAGGAGGAGGTGTGCCCTCTAGTGGTCCTTCAAGCACTATTATTCTTCAACCATTCAATAGTTCTCCCTGTAATGAAGAAGCCATCGCTGGACCCATTCTCTCTTCCACTTACTTCTAAACTGCTTGAATGCCTTTTATACAAAAGGCTCACAGACTATCTTACCTCCTTGATCCTCTTCAATACGGCTTTCCAAGATTGCTTATGACTTGCTCAGAGCCTAAACCCAAGGCAACTTTTCCCTGCTTTTGCTAGATCTATCCTTTGCTTTTGACACTGTGGATCATCCTCTTTTTCTACAGACCTTGGCACAGACCTCTTCCCTTCCCTCTTCCCATTTATATGCTGATGACACCCAAATCTACGTATCCACCATGGCCTTTACTCCCTCTGTCCTGGATAATATCTGGATGGCTGATAGATTCCTTAAACTTAACCTTTGAAAAAATAGAAATCATTTTCTTTTCACCATCACCTTCCACGCCTCCCCCCAACATCTCACTGACAGTTATTCCACAACCATCTCCCTTATTCCACAAGCATGATGCTTTGGTGTCAACTCTGCACTCTCCTTTACTCCCCCCCACTCGCCCCTTCCTATCCTTAGAGACCCCCAAAGTCCTGGTACACACTCTCATAATTTCTCGTCTTGACTACTGCAACATCATCCTCTATCTGGCCTGTCGCCTCTTCAGTCCATAAATGGTGCAGCTATACTCATTTACTCCTCAAACTGCTCCTCATCTGCTGCTCCTCTATGAAAATCTCTAATCGCTTCTCGACCTTTTGGCTTAGATCAAGTGTAGTATCTGTTTTTATCAGTTGCTTTTGGGAATTCCTTGTATAATCTTCTGAACCGGGGGGGAGGTTCCAGGTTTCCTCATTTAGTGAAGGAAATGTATGGGGGTAACTACTGCATTTCTGGATCCAGCTGGTCAGGGAAGGAGCATGGCCGAGTGTCTCCCATGTATCCCGGCAATTCCATGAGGCGTAATGGTGTTTGGAAGCCATGTCCTCACCGGTCTTTGATTTGGGTCATTGCTTGCCTTTCCCGGGTTAAGGATTTGTGTCCGTACCGGCCACCATGCCTTTTGGTAGGGGCAGCTCTGCTGCATCTTGTGACTGTTCAGGGGGTCAAAAATGGGCCTTCAGTGGTTAGTGCCCCTGCCGTAAAATTCACAGATGGGGACCCACCTTTTACTGCACGTTTGTCACTTTGACTTTTCTGTGTCATAACCTGTACCTGTGTGTTATCTTATATCTCTAATTTAATGTACAGTGCTGCATATTATGTGGGTGCCATAGAAATAACAGTTAATAATGATGATAGATAGATAGATAGATAGATAGATAGATAGATAGATAGATAGATAGATAGATAGATAGATAGATAGATAGATAGATAGATAGATAGAACCCAGATAAACATAGTTTCTTATATAATCCATTACAGTGGTTGAAGGATTAATCAGTTGCATCCCCTTCCAGGTAGACAGTGTGTGATTACAGCCTGGCATGCCTATAATCTAAGCCAGCTGTCTTTATAGCAGAGGTGGTGGTGCCTCTGCCAAGATAGAGCAGCCCTGGGCGGAGAAGAGAGAAGCTAGAGACTTGTTGGTGTGTTAGTTCAAACTGCTTCTCTCAGATCCCTCATACTCTACACGAAGCTAGTTAGTCTGCAGTCAGCTTCATCTGCCAAAACTTGCATCTGTTCCCCAAACAAGCTCCAAAATTAACAATATTCCAAGCGCTGAGCTGCACCTGCTCCCAACTGCGCGGCCTGTCTCCTCTGCACACTGGTTAATAGTGTAAATGCCGCTACACACCGAGGGGGGAATTGGAATGTGAAAACATGTGAGAGGAAAGATTAAGGGGTTAATGAGTTCTTGGTTACCAGAAGACGATACTCTATAATACCCAATAGTTGTCTGCCAAAATCCAAAGTGTGTCCATTGATAGAGGACATTATACCCAACAGACATGTCTAAACTGCTTGAAGTCCTTATTGTACATTTCTGTAACAGCATTGGATGTCACTCTTTCAACATAACCTAAACTTGGGCTTAATAGTGGTACATGCAGATAATCCCAAAAAAATAACTTTGCCAATCTCCAGGAATAATTTTGAAGTTCATTGGCATGAGGGGTTCTTTGCCCACCAAATCAATTCATATTTAAACCCTTATCCAGTTTGTAGGTTGGAGGTTCCAGTTGGAATTGCTATATATTTAATTAGTATTATGCCAATATTGTACCCAGAGGAATCCCCTTGGACCCCCTTGGCAGGACAAGAGAGATGAGGGAGCAAATCCCGGAATACATTGGGTAATTTTATGATGTTCTGTTAATCACAAATTAACCTAGTCCAGACTGAATATTCTGTATCCTCTAGGTCAGTGGTTCTCAACCTGTGGGTTAGGACCCCCTAGGGGGTTGAACAACCATTTCACAGTGGTAGCCAATTTCAATGAAAGCATCAGACAGCAGCACTGATGCACACAAGGGGGGATGGAAAGTTAGGAGGGAGAATAGCACCCACTCCCTCCTACTCTCCCTCCTTACTTCCCACCCACACCTAGAGCAGTTGTTCTTCATGACCTAGAGCAGTGGTTCTCCACATTCTGTGATGTCACTTCCGGTGTTTGGAATGCGAAAGTGACACTCCGCATTGGCACTTTCACATTCCAAACACAGGAAGTGACACTTTGTAGCATGGTTCCGTGGTTGAAGATCTAAAACGGCTGAAAACAACAGTGTACCCATCTTCTGATGGCGACTTCCAGCAGGATCATGCACCGTGTCATAAAGCTCCAATTATCTCAGACTGGTTTCTTGGACATGACAATGAGTTCACTGTACTCAAATGGACTCCACAGTCACCAGATCTCAATCCAATAGAGCACCTTTGGGATGTGGTCCAACTGGAGATTTGCATCATGGATGTGCAGCTGACAAATCATATAAATATGGAGCAATGTCTGAGGAATGTTTCCAGTACCTTGTTGAATCTATGCCTCAAAGGATGAAGGCAGTTCTGAAGGCAAACGGGGGTCCAACCCAATACTAGCAAGGTGTGTCTAATAAAGTGGCCGGTGAGTGTATACTCTAAAATGAAAGTGTTTGTTTCTTTTCTTTAAGTCTGCTTAATATACTATTATAATATTTTTGATACTGCCATAGTTTAAGGTAATGACTAGGAGGTACTGTTTGAGAATAGAAGTATTCAAAGAGCAGCTCCAAAATTTCAATCTTTTTTTGTGTAGTGTTGGCCTTTCTAAAGTACACAAAAAAAGATTTACATTTTGGAGCTGCTCTTTGAAAACTTCTATTCTCAAACAGTTCCTCCTGGTCCTTACCTTAAACTAGGGAATGATGTCTTTATAAACCATATTTTTCGTAGAGAAGGTAGGTTTGCTCTATTCAGTATCCACACAATATTACTTTAGCCATGCCAAAAACCAGTGCCAGGAGGCCCGAGATTAGTTTATTCAGGTGTCTATACTCTAGCATTACCCATTCTGTGAACTTACTGGTCAACCTTTGGAGAGACAAATTTTACAATGTGGCACAAAAAACTTACCCATTAGCACTTATTTACATATGGGGGAGAGATGAGTCTGATATACCTAATGTTTTTTATTGCAATGCAGAATGAAAATACACAACACATTTTCTAATAAAGTGGATATAAAAACAACTTTTCTCTTTGTGTCTGCCCAGATTTGACAGGCATTCTCCACCAGCTCTGAATACCTATCATATGCAGACAACAGCAAATGCACTCATACGAGAGCTGACATATTAACAGCTGTCATATTGGCAAGCTCCCATTGTGCTTTTCGATGTTTAAATGGATATCTTTAGCCTTGGAGATGACCCGAACACAGACTGGTTATATACAAAGGTCTGAAACAGCTTTTCTCTGACAAAAGCTGGTAGACATATGACAATACTGACGTCTACATAAAAATATAGTTCTGGGTTGCAATTATCACAAGATACAAATCAGAGCAAAATGATGTTTAGGACTGTTCACATAACAGACCTTAGGATCTAAATGCACTTTTTTTTACATAACATCAGATATCTATAAACCATCGAGTTAAGGGATTTTGAGCCAAAAGGTAAGTATTTGAAAAAGTATTGTGCATCCAGGGGACATTCTGTTTAATCCGTTTTATACAAATGAGGAGGAACCTGGTGGCCATCTCTTTAGCAGTATCTCTGTCTTACTGAACCTCAAGGAGTTGTATACCTCATCCACCACATTACTTTGGGGTGTGTCCAAAAGATTCCCTGTTCCTATGGTCGGTCATGTCCACGTCATGTCATGGAAGATGGACCCACAGTCTTGGAGACAAGTAAACTAATTTGTGGTCATGCATGGTCATGTTGAGAAATCTGCAAATCATATGCTCATATACACTATTATTCAATATTTCCACTGTGATAGTTTTGAATTCTTCATACAGCAAATTTGGAGTTCAAGTGATACCGTTTATTGGCTAACTGAAGTCATTAGAGAA
>CM070042.1:13601893-13616959 GCA_036250615.1 Ptychadena robeensis
CCAACTTTCCCTCCTAAACCATTAACTCCTAAACTCCTGTCCCTGGCAGGTGCTACACAAGGTCACCAATAGTGTTACAAAAACCAACTAAGTGCAAATTTTCCAGTCTCCAGCATTTTGGAAATGCAACATGACCCATCGTTTTATGAACACATCTAGTATGTCTACAACATAGTACAATTCATTTAGAGAGACCAGGGTTTAAAAACCAGGCTGGTGGCTTATCTTTTCATATATATGTCAAAACCCAATCAACCTTGAGGAGTAGATGCAATAGTATTGTGCATGTTACCTTACCCATGTAGTGTTATGTGTTCTACAACCATACCTTTTCTCTTACTGATTAAGGGAAAAACAACAGGAAGTTACGTCGGTGACGTCACTGCTGGTATTTGGAACTAAGAAGTACTGAGGTGGAGTGATACTTCCTTGTTCCATATAATGGAAGCGACGTCACAGACGTCACTTCTGGTATAGGGAGGTTTACCTTAGGAGGGAAGGGATGTTTTTCTCCCTCCTAAGTTTCCACCCCGCACATCATCTGCCCACTTCAAAATCCCAGGATACTTGACAGGTATGTCTACAACACAGAGGTATAGTTTTGAAATACAGTACAGTTATGGCCAAAAGTTATGAGAATGGCACACAGACATGTTATTCTAGGAGGGAATTTGCTTTTTTGCTGCTCTTCTTGACACCATCCCACCCTACAAACATTTTTGTCTAACTACCTGCACATGAACTCGTTCCTGCCTGCTGTCATTCTTGAGCATGCTTTGCACTGGTAGCGCCCTGCAGCTGAATTGGTTTTCAGGTGACCGAATGGTGGAAACAACACTTCTGGATGTAAAAAACACATCTGGATGTAAAAAAAAATACTTTTGGTAATTTAAAAATGACAGTATTTGTAAACGGAGGTGACTAAAGCAGGGAGCTAATCAAATGACATAAACATGGGATTTGTATTTCTGGATAAATAGTGACATCATTAGATCAATATCAGAATTGTTATATTTTTAAATAAAGAGTTTTCTAGTATTTTTGTCATACCATTGTACTGCTACTCCTTCTCCATCAACTGTCTGTTTTTTTCTTTTTTTAATATTCATAGAAAGAGTTGCAAAACAGGGCAGTATACCTAAAGTAAGTAGAGCTGAACTGTCAACGTTGGTTTCGATTCATGCTGGCATTTTGAACTTCAAGCGATTCTCAATGGCAGATTGACGCTTCTGAAGTTGAGAACGACGTGCCAAGTATTGAGGGAGCAGCAACACTAGAAACAGATTCAACAGTGATAGAAGTACACGCAAAGTTTTTCATCTAAAAAGGGAGCGAGAACTATGATGCCCATTGGATTGGATTGCTCCTCCACCCTTTGTCAGATACACCTTAGTTTTACTGGCATGAAAAACCGGTGCCCTTAGAAGTTGCCAGTTGTTTGAGAGGCAGGCTACAGCTGTTGACAATCCTTATAGCAGTGCGATGGGTTGGAATCAAGCCAATAAATCCAATTAAACATCTGTTGTATCATTGTATCTATAATAATTGACATCTCAGCATAATAGATGGGATCCATTTGTTGTGGTTGTACGCATGGTACTTCAATAGCCCATAAAGACTCTTCAGACCTACAGCCCAAAAGCACCATAACCACCATCTTATTTTTACCCAATAATGGACCAGACATCTGATTTGGATTAAAAGGGTCAAAGGTGGTCCTTTTATTAACTATATAACAATATTTTAATAAAAAATAGCATCAGTACATAACAGTAATATCTCAACACTCTTTTTCCATACAAGGTTGCCATTCTTTGAAGGTTCTCACCAACACTGATAGGTCTGCAGTGACTTGAATCATATTAAGCCCCCAGCCACAACATCACTGACTCAGGGAAGGAATCAAGTTACTGCATGTGCATAAACACTACACATATACATTTGACCATCTACCAACACAAGACAGACTTACTCCCTATAAACATATTGTAGAGAATTTTTTAAGTGTGCCAACACCCCTATCTTATTCAAAGGATTCAACCCCCACATATGTCCGAGTTTGTTTTTGGTCCACTACACATATACATTGGTCATTCTTTGCTGACCCAACTGAATATAGGACGCCACCCAAATATGGTTCTTGCAACCATAACATGTACAACGGGCTGGGAATTTTTCCCTTTGCTGCTGTGTCCCCAATGGATTGAAAATCTCTAGGCCTTTCTATATGTTGAGGCTTTTCAACAATAAAGAGACCTCTGATGAGATCAGAAGTCATATAATATTTAACCCATCATCCTCAGCCATCCTGTGTCTGTCTCTCAGCAGCTCACAGCCGGTGTTGTGAGTTATTTTCTCACAACACCGGTTGTACATCGGACCAGGGTCCCCATCGAACGTAATCAGTGTGCAAAGTGGTGCACATGGATTCCTATTCGAGTGATCTGCGATCACACAGGTATCTTTTCGTGTATGCCTAGCTTTCATATTTGCCACTGGATATTCAAATTCAGTTTCAGGGTTGGTAAAGATTTGTCAACAGTTTGTGCTGCCTGTGTGTTCTTCAGTGCCACCACATGTCCATTTATAATAATTCTGTGTAGATTAAGGGAAAAATAAATAAATAATATGGTGCCATCTGCTGAGGACTACTTTTCGGAATGTTTTAGTAACTTGCAAGCGTTTCAAATTAGCTTCAGGTCACAGCCATTTACAGAAAGGCAGATGGTGCTCATAAGCTTCACCAAGCAGGTTTCTACAATGCAAACTATCAGTAGATGCCACTGGCAATAGTATGTTCAGGATCTAACACTCCTATGTTTCTGGTTTGCCCCAAGATAATTCATAACGTTCTATTTTAGACCATCGGAGAGAGAGTTGTCTAAAAGCAGCAGAATTCTCTTCACAAATTGTGCCACGCGTCACATTGATTTTTTCTTTATCTAAGTTGTTGTTGCCTATTTGTTCTTTAACCTCCCTAGCGCACTGCTGAGGTCCAGATTTCTGTACCAAAAGCGCACCATAGACGTCAATGGTACATTTTTCTTTATGTTGTAGGCCTGAAACTTCCCAAAATATGTCCGTACAAGGGTCTAATAGACATCCTGACTATAATAATGTTTGAAACACACAATTCTGTTAAATAAAATTTATGAGAAAACACAAAAATCAGGGCACAAAGCTATGCTGCCATGTACTAAATCTTGCCCAAATAAAGTCTCTGGTGCCCCAGATCTGCCCATTTGCAGTTAACCCTCTCTAACCTGGTGTGATGGATATGATAAAATCACACCAGGGAAGAGAGGGTTACTGCATATGGGCACATCTGGGGCACCAGAGACTTTTTATACTGGCGAGATTTAGTACATAGAAGCATATTGAAATCAGTTTTCTACATAGAAAACTGATTTCTTGTACTGTACTTTTGAATTTCCCGCCGCCTCCCCGATGTGATGTCATCAAGTCACTCGGAGGGAGGGGGGGGAGAAGAGACGGAGGATATGCTGCCAGCATGTCACAACGGGGACACCGGGACACAGCAAAACCGTAAGTATGCGCTGCCGGATCCCCGATGTGTACTGGACGGCACCATCACGTCCAGTGCTATAGCAGCAGTAGCAGAGCTGGACGAGATGCTACCGCCCTGACCGCTAGAGCGGTTAATAGGTAGTACTGCAAATTTTTGGGCTTGGAACAATTTTATAACTTAAAGATAAGGTGTCGTTTCTAAGAATGTGTTCCTTCTACCCCCCCCCCCCCCCCCCCCCCCCCCTGTTACTCAATGTTACCCACCCCCCTACTGCATCTAACTTTCCAAAATATGGGGGGCGTTTGTCAATTCAAAATTTTTAGTCTTACATTAAAATAATTGCTTAGCCTTTATATGGTAAATAAAAAATTGCTACTTTATTCCATTTGACTTTTCAGGCTTAGCTTACAAAGCTGACATGCCTGGATAAGTATCGTTTTTATTATTATATACCAGAACCAAATGAAATGTTAAAATTGCCACCACAGTGTTAAAGTTGTACCTTTCTGTAAAATTACCTTTGTGGATTAAACCGAATGATGTTTTATATTTTAATATATTGTGAAACTGAATTTAGGAGACCATTGGTCCTTAACACTTCTAGGTCCAGACACAGTAAATAAAGAACAATAGGAGCACATTTAACATATTCAATAGGGTTAAATGGGGGTTTTCCACAGTTATCACATTATTCATTGAATATTGTGTCTACCGAAAGCTTAATTTTGATAAATGATACAGAGTAATTCTGCCCGGCAGGTTATCATTTTACATATTACTTCCCAGGAGTGCACACATGCAATGGTCAGCATAATGTGTGGTACTTCTACCTTTGAATCCCTGTCAAGTATCCTGTTTGTACCCTGCAACTGAGCCTACTGACAAAGTTCAAGGGAATACTAATCCAGGGGGGGGGTGAGAAAGAAGCAAGTGAGGGTTGGAGGGGGCCCTTACCCTCCCTGCTTGTCAGGAGGATGTGTAGAGTGTCTTTAGGAGCTTGCACGGCCCCTGTGACGTCACTTTTGGTAAGTCTCTTGTAAAGGGATAAACTTGACAGGTATGCCTTTAGGACTTTTTTTTACATCATGGAAATGATGCAAAGTTAGGAACGGATAGCCACAACTTGCGAGTGTAGAGAAATTGGAAACACAAGGAAATCCCACTGTTGAAACATCCAAGACATAGAAACCAAGTGCTTATGCCACTTTGATAGAATTTCACAATACTATAGTGTAATGGAATGTACCACAATTCTCAGGTTCATTTGGCAATAAGACAGTAATAAGTTTCTCTATGTTTTTCTAGTAAATATTTTCTAGTTATGGTAATCCCCTGTACCATGGGGTATCTGCCCAGTAACAGTGGAGGTGCTCAAATGTCATACAGGATATAAATATGATTGCTAAGAGCTACTCCTGGCCTTCTGCCAGTCTTGGCATCTGCTTCCTCTTGTGCCAAGACATCTCAGTAGGATTAAGCCCCTACACCAGGCATAAGGGACCACAGAGGTCTTAATTTTTATGTGATTGTTAGGGGTTGAGATAGGAAGACTCCTCCTTTTAACATGGCCTTTGAATAAGAGACTATTCTCAACTCTCATTACATAAAATCAGCATCTCTCTTACTGGGTAAGAGCCTCAGCCATTCTTCATTATTATCTATCTCTGGCCAATAGCTAAAACGAAAGCCTGTATATATTCTTGGCTAAAAAAAGTGATGTTGTCTCCTTACATCATATTAGCATTCTATTATTACATTCAGCTATTTTCATTAGACGCAAAAAAGTTGATCTGGGGGGTGCTACAGAGCAGAAAATTTAAAGCCCACTAACGTTGACACAAACATGTACCTGCATACATATAATACATGTACCTGCATACATATAATAAATGAATACATATAACCCCCTCCCCCCCCATATCATCTGTGATCATGAAATAAAGTATTACAGATAATAACTTGGAATTACTATTTGACCCTTAGTGGCTCCAAATCCAGTAAATAAATGTAAATTTACTGACAGTTAACATGTCCAATCCATTGCTGTAATCCAATCATGATATAAAATCCAACAAAGCGAATCTTGATTTAAAAAGAAAAATCCAATCAAAATAAAAAAATAATCTAACTTTCACCTGATCAGCCAGTAAAAATAAGCCATAAAAAAAATTGTCCACGCTGCGACAGCCCCATATAAATCTTTTCTGTCTGTCTGTCCATGATGTTTCTGTCACTTTGTGAACTTTTCCAATGGACCAGGCGCCCTCCCCTCTTCAAGGGGTGCCTGGTTTTCTCCCATTGACTTACATTGTACTCAGGTGCTCGGTAGAACACACGAACATCGCAATGTGTTCAGAACACACAACACACTTTGGTGCTCGCTCATCACTACAAACGAGTCATTGGACCATTGTCCAAACACAAAGTAATAGACCCAAGCGAGATTAGCTAGCAAAAGGCACAGATGTGGTCAAGTATACCAAGTTTAAACTAGAGCAAGTAGTGAGTTTGTTGCATTTGTGGCAGGAGAAAAGTACCTGCAGGTCATCTTTTCATTTTACCCTTGATAAAAGGCTATTTGGCTATAAGTACCTTTAGACTAGCTCACACAGATGACCCCAGGTAAATTGCCCTAAAATTGTACCAAGCTGTTGTGTGCAGCGATTGACAATCACTGGTAAACACCCCTAATGGAGTGACAAAGGGCCAGTTGGCCTAGCCTTCTGGTCAATCTGACTGATTAAGTTTTGTACAATCAACTTTAGTTGGTAGTAGATCTAAAGAAAATTTTACAGAAAGATTAAAAGGTACGTGTTAGCTTATTCATACCATCACATAAAATATATGCTAAATTGACACTCCTTAGAAAAAACAAAAACCTTTTAGTGGGAGGATCTATTAATGCCGCATGAAGCCATCATTTGGCTTTGCACTGGCTATGGAAGGAAATCATAGAAGATATCACATCACTGCAGATATGAAAATCCTTTGATTCAGTTGCTACCAACTAGTGTTGAGCGAGAATATTCAAAATTCTACAAATATCTGACATTCGAGAATTCGCAATATTTCCAAATGTGTGCTCGGATTCGTCATTATATGCTTCAACATTGTTTACCGGCATATCTTGTGCATACGCACTGTGTGTATTGGAAAAGCGCAATATGCACAGTGCTTGTACTGGCTAAGATCACAGAATTAAGAAGAGAAGCTGTAAAGCTGGTTCGTGAATCTCTGTGAATCATTAGGTGAATCGAATTTCGAATATTCCTTAGTATATTTGCAAAATTATGCAAACTTCTATGATAAAAAACAATAAAACTACACTATAGACTTGGCCTTAAGACCAGTATATACAGCACTGGAAATTGTGACTTCAGATTAGTAGACAGGCCTGCGAATATTCTGCCCAGCATGTGATAAATAGCAGACATGACTGGCAATGTTTACATGCCCAGCATGCGGGAAGGATGCAGACAACGGAGATTGACTGACCATCCAACCATTCCTTCATTAGGATAAGAAGCTTCTGGTTTTCCTTTATTTATACGCTAAAGCTAATTGACACAAAGGGGAATTCATGGGTATAAATAACGAGAATACTCTGCTTGGATACATTCTGTTCAGTTATGCATTGTAATAGAATGTTTTTTTTTATAACTTCCTATTAAAGGAATCCTGTGCTGAATAACAGTATACGACAAGTACCATTTTATATACTGTATTTTCTAGTTACCTGTCTGCCATGCTGATCTAACTGCTTTAGTCATTATAAATTACACCATATACAGGGCAGCACATAAGTGCTACTCTGGTACCTAAACGGACTAAAAACTAACTTGGTGTAGTTTGATTATACTTCGATTATGCCTACTACAGGCATCTGTATACTAGCCAGAGAGGGGAGAGATCTGCAGCATGCAGCGCCCCCTTGGCCCCTCCTTATCCAATGTGTGAGAAAGCTGGTCAGTAGTGATGGCCGAACATTCGGCGTGTCCGTCCGCGAACGGGCGGAGCAGACTTTTAAAAAAGTCCGCTGTCCGCCCGTTCGCGGACAGGTTCAAATTCCCCGCCTCTAGGCGGGGAATCGGAATCGGAAAACCCGGATGTGACGTCAGTTCCTGGTTGTTCTAACCAGATGTGACGTCACTGACGTCACATCCAGATTTACGAGCCGGATTTTCACTGATAGACCGGGTTCTCTACCCGGTCTTCAGTGAAATATTCTTCCTGGGGCGGGATCTCGCTGCTAATGATCCCACCGGAGGAAGAATAGAGGGATCCTTCTCACTGGCGAACACGGCGGGTCGAACACCCGTACTGTCCACCAGCGAGAAGGAGGGCGAGCATGCTTGTTCGCGGCTGAACTGTCCGCCTTGCGTGCAGTTCGGCCATTACTACTGGTCAGGTGCTCTCTGCTTTGACAGAAAGTGTTCACTAGAGACATCATGTAGCAGAAGTTGGTATTGTAGATTGATTTGAGATTAAAACACATTACATATTTTGCAGAAACGCTGTGTTTTCAAAACGCAATGCATGCAGTGTAAATAGTAACATTGGTTGTGTATGTAAAAGTTTTTAAACGCAACACATACAGTGTGAAAGGGCCCTTATAGTTCTTAAAAAAGATTGGCGTCCTCTTGCTGACTTGGATTTGACTGGTGGGAAATTTGGTGTCACCCCTGGCATAGTGACGCCACCACACAATACATTGATGTTCTGGCAATACATTGATATGATCTATATAACCAATCCCTAGTTAGAGTAGTTATTTTTGAATCTATTAGATTGTAAGCCCGTCCGGGCAGAGTCCTCTACTCCTCCTATGTCATACCTGTACCTGTGTGTTATTGTGTGTTTGTATCTCCACTCTAATGTATTGTACAGCGCTGTGTAATATGTTGGCGCTATATAAATAAATGATAATAATAATAATAGCTTGTCTGCCCCAAGGTCAATAGAAGGACATATGAATTATTGTATTATTTTTTTTGTTTGGGTCTGAGCATTGTTTCGCACTTCCCATACCGATGGATTTTTTATATACCAGACCTACTTGATGTTTAACCACCTGATCATGTCTAATGGAGTTATGTACCATTCCAGTCCCCTAATTTGATAACTATTAAATCTCACACTGCAGAAAATACAAATCATGTATTCCCAGGTTTCGAATGCATGCAAGGAGTCTGGAAATCCACCCAGAAGCTGTTTAATATCTGATGGATCTCGCTACCAGTTATTATGGAGCACTTGGATAACAAAGTTAATTGAATGGACTTTCTAATGTTAGCACAGTGATTGTTGTCATCAGTACTGATTGATTGTTGCCTGGAGTTCTCTTTAACTGAGCGATCAAGCTGATATAAATGATGTCCAGTCTGTTTGTAAGAGAAAGCAATGGGGATAATAATATCTGCTGTGTTAACATGCTTAAGGAACATATATTAACATCAATATTTAACAGCACAGCATGAGAGAGAACGGGCAGAGTTGGAAATATTTCCATGCTTAGGGTTCAGTGAAGCGGTAGACAGAATTTGCTCTTTCTCGGCTACCCTGGCAGAACAATCTGAGAGCAGCAGGATGGAGTGACTGGACAATGGCCAGGCTATAGCCGTGTTCATCTAATGCATGTGACTCCGATAGCAGACATGGGGCCACTTCTGTTCATACCACTGGGCCATACTGAACATTCTTCTACATCAAGGACACAATCAGATCAGTGAAAACTGATATATTGTAATAAGATGTGGTGAAATAACAGCATGTAGTATGATATTTGTATGTCAGATACCCAGATATTAACATTTTATATAACTAGGAAAGGAAATCCAGAATTGGCAGCCAAATCACCACATCCAATTGAAATATATTAATGGTTTGGTTGGGTGAACAAATCCAGAGGGGGGTAGCCAACCCCTAAGGACTTTCACCTTAAAAGTCCAAAGGGAATGACTACCCCCCTCTGGGTTTAGTTCTCACAACCAAACCAAACAGTTCACCAAACTGTATAGGTAAAACTTGTGGATTGGAGCAGTTTCTTTTTGTACACAGGAACTGTCTGTAGGGTATGTTGTTTATCAAGGGAGAAGAGTGATGGCTGTCAGCCGGTAGCATGGTGTTAGCCACCGTCAGTTTTCTCTATAAAGAGGTGGTTATTGCTCCGAGGTGGTCAATGAAGATCTCCAGGTCTAAAAAAGAGAGTTTAGATTGTGAATAGGTATGGGTAAAAGTTAGGTTGGGACTGATTAGTATTTGATGGGTTTGGAAGGTTGATTAGTGGGGTCATATTTGTAACAGAAGTAGTTATGTATGAATTGTCTTTGAGGGAGGTACTAGGGCCAGGTCCGGTACTGGTTACTGTTGAAGTGGATGGTGTTTGGAAGGCAACAGCTTCACAATGTTCAATGTTTGAAGTTATTGTAGATGCAATATTAGGCTTTGTCATTGGATTTTGGTTGATCGATTCAGAATTGATGGAAGTATGAGGAGTGAGTTGCATAGTTGTAGGGGCAAATCCAAGGCATTTGCATGAGTGGGATGACTCTGTATTTGATCTGGGCTATCCAGATCTGGTGACTCATACGAGGGTGGTTTACCTGAATTCATAAATGACAATCTTGAAGATAATTACGAATTTCAGCCATATCAGCATTTGCAGCATCATTGCTATCATCTCTCTTGATTGTTTGATTGGAAGAAGAATATGATGGCCATTTATATGCTTTCCCCGCATGGAATGTCTGTTTATCCTTCTGACATTTATTGTATTTATACAAGTATAGATCTGAATTATATGTTTCTAAGTATCGCTTTATTTCTAGGATCTTCTCACAGAATTTTGGATGTTGCAGCCCATTAGGGAATAGTTGCTTTCTCCTGGTTAGTTTAGTCCAGTTGTTGTCTGTAGTGTTCCGTTAAGATCGTCATCATAACCTCAGTACAAGATTTCCTTCCATAGAGCCTTTAATGTCGGAACAAGGTTGTTTACATTTGGAAAGGTTTTGCTACGTAGACCAAAGGGGTTACAGCCTGCTTCAATATATTTATTGAAGACGTTGATATATGTCAATGAATTCTTGATTTTTCTCTAGTATTAGCACATGGGTAATAAGAAACAAGAAAATTATTGTGGTAGTAAAAGGGAGAACTTATAGGAAGTGACGTTGTGTAGGCTTCTCCCACAGTGTGTCCGTGTCTATATAAGCTTCAGCTAAAGAGCACTCGTTAAATGGTATGATGTTTATGCTTTTACTGGTCATTGTTAACTTAAGATCAGATTTTATTACATTTTACATTGGCTCCGTTTCAGTCTGCATACATGTTGCATGTATTTGCATGCAAAATTTTGGCATCTTAATAATCATCCCCATTGTTGAAATTTTCTTCTCATCTTGCTAGCTCATGCCAAGACTCATAAGTGCGAACAGGAACAAAAATTCTCCCTACTTAAAAAATGTTACGTTTAAGTAAGCCAGAAAAACTTTCAAAGAATAAACTTTCATAAATGATTTGGAAAAGGGAAGATCTGATTGGTCTGCTGGGTTTTAACACATTTGTTCCTTTGTTGTAAATCTTTCACTCATCATATGAGCGGCATGATGCTAAATTAAACTAATGCGATTAGTAAAGATCACTGCACACGACAAGCAGCGGTGAAACTCAAGTCCTCTGGGCGCTGATGCAAAAGCTGACCTACAGCCCACCTGTCATGAGGAATCACCAGCACAGCAAGTAGCACTGAGTCAGAGACATGAGGATGACGTTCAGTGAAGGCACAGTGCTGCAAACGGTGTAGCTGTCAGCCCTTGATCATCATTCCAGCCATCTCAAAATGTCCATCAGTGTATTAATAAACATTTAGATACTATGCTGAAGATTAAATAAGTGGAATGGTTTGTAACATGGTGTGAACACATTTGATCCAGTAATTCTAATTATATCATATTTACTTTAAGTTCTTTATTAGGGTATGTTTCATAAAGAATAGTAAAGAACAAACAGTTAATGGTAAAGTCTTAACTGCTTTAAAAATTAAATAAGTCATACATTTTAATTCCATTTGTTCTTTTTAATTCCATCACATACATGCTGGAAGGAAGAGAGTGCAGCCAAGATCAGAACTGCTCTCCCTTGAGTGGGCTGACAAGAGCAAGCATAAGTGGAGATCCGCTGAATGGAGTTGGGCAGGGGATAAGGGAAGGATCAGAGCACTGAGCCACAGGGAAGATCTCGGCTGCAAATGGCTTCGGGGCAAATGGAAGAGAAGAGAGCAGCCAAGATCTCTCATGTGGATCCTACCTCTGAACACACAACCGCCCGACTCCACGGGCAGCAGCAAAGGTTTCTGACTGCAAAAATGAGACCTTCTGCCAATTTTTAATGCTGTCTGTGTCCTCCATTAGGGAGATTTACCATTGTGTCCTGATTATTATATTCGAATGGAGACTACATGTTCTGTTGTTGTGTTGTGTCTCTGAGACAGATAGCGAAGGGAAATTTCTCCAATGGTACACATGCAAAGCAAAGAGCAACCCTTCTCTTCTCCCCCCAAAAAATAACAAGCTTCATACACTTTCAATCTGCAGCTAAAATCCTAGAAAATGTATTCTTTCACAGTGAGGTTGATTAATAAGAGGTAATAGAGCACTTCATCGGTATATATCAACAACTGATTAGTGATGGCTAAACCGCCCACAAGGCGGACAGTTCGGCCGTGAACACGCCCTCCTTCTCCCCCCTGCCCTGTTTGTAAACCCGGAAGTCACATCCGGCTATCGCAACCAGGAACTATGCGTTCCAATTTTTCAGATTCCAATAGCCTGCCTAGAGGTCCTTTAAAAGTTGGATCAGCCCGTTCGCGGGCGGACCTGGCCGAAGTTCGGCCACCACTACAACTGATTCAGGCTCCATGGTTGTCTTAATGCAAAGGTCATTACTATCATGGAATAATGGTGACTATGACCCCATTGCACCATCACTTTGAAAGCAACTCAACTGTCCCCAGAACTAAACTGTAGTAAAAATTGTCCATCAATTGATTGAAACTATAAAAAGTATTTTTGTGCAATCTTGCAGCATTCACCCCTTATACAGGAAGAAATGAATTCTAATAATTGACATTGGTGATAGGGCAAATGATGGCTTCATAGTTTCATCAAACATTTTTGCTCAATTTTGGGTGGAAAAGCAATGGTAAATATACGTAATAATTAGTGATGAGCAGCACAGGCAATATTCCCATTCGCAAAATATTGTGAATTTTCACCTGATATAAAAAAAAAAAAATCATAGATTCGAGAATTTGCGATTTATTACTACCTTAATTGTGCAAAAACCTGATTTTCGCAATAAAAAGTGCAGATATTTGCATATTTTCACGAACAACACTTTAACAATAATTTTAAAAACGAATTATTTACTACCTTCTTTGCTCAAATCGGCACTTGTACATGTGCATATTGGGAATGCAATGCACGCTAGTTCTGGGTACTGATGTAAACATTTTTGGAATATTGTCATTACAAAGATATAGTACTATATTCGCAAAAAAAATTGTGATTCGAATATTCGGATATAATGATATTATCTACATGTAGTGATGAGGAAATCATCTCCTAGAGCTGTATATTAGGGCAGCCATCTGATAAGTTCTTCCCACAAAATCTATTTTTCCTGAATATAGCCGTCCTTTAGTTTAGAATTTTACCGTTGCAGTAATTACATAGTCCTTTATAGCCAATTCCACTCCAGAAGAAAAGACATTATTAATATACAAACAAGGAAAAAGAGTTCCTACATTGTCCTCCGATATAGGGACTTGTCTGCAAAATGTGTCAAAACAAAAAGTAATTATCTAATCAAATAATGTATGTATGTAAATGTGTAATAATCTTCAACAAAGAAGGAGGAGTGGGAGCCGTATGAGACGCGTACTGTACACAACAGTGGAATAACAGTACATAGCGCTAACAGAAGGCTCAGATTGTACCATGTAAGTCAAGGCTTAGAGCAAGATGAGCTTGTAAACTAAGGGGCATTTTCATCCAAGATTCCCAAGTGGAGTAAAGGTAGCCATAAATGAGGGATGAAGGATCGACTGCAGCAGCCCCCTCAGCTGATCGGTGGGTGCCCTTTGTGTGCTGGCCATTACTTTGGGATCGAGAGTAATGGGATCGTCCGGGAATTTACTGACATGTTGGCTCATGTGGGAGATTCCTAGTCGATCTGTCCAGGTGGGCCCACCCAATTTGAGGCTGAGTCTCGATCAGCAATCTTTGATATTAAGATTTCCTGTGATATCCTTTCCCATATTTGGACCTCCTAACTCCAAGGTGCCCAACCTGCGGCTTTGGGTGTTCTTCAGTGGCCCCCCTTGAGTCATGTGCCCCAAAGGCTTTGATGATATCTAAGAGGCACATAACCTTTGAAGATATGTCACACAAAATGTGCTTTACCATCCTACAGTGTTCCATAATGCTTGAAGTATCATTTAAAACCAGTTTGGTTATTTAAAAGTTAAAAATAATGTCTTCTAGCTTTGCCTGCTGTCATTTCTTATGCTTATACAAGTCAGTATAAATTGAATGTCAATGTCATGTGCGGCCCTTTAGTGATGCAGAGGGCCACACTTGTGGCCCTCCATATCATCTCAGTTGCCCACCACTGTCCTAACTCTTACAAGAAGGATGGTAAAATGGGAATGATGCAACATTTAGAATTTTGTTAAGACAAAACAGTTGTTTTTGTTAAATGATGTATGTCCTTGTTATTTTGTGTATTGTTAGTATCAAAAAAGAAATTGTATTACACCTGAAGAAGGGATCTGCGACATCCCAAAAGCTTGCTTTTTCATAACTTCAGTTAACCAATAAATGGTTTCAAATACACATAACCAAAAACTAAGAGTGAAACAAAGAACTGGGCAGTAACATTTGTACTCCATTTGTACATGGAGATGTCTAGAAGGTAATAGCAATTAAAGATTTTCCATATGGCCAGTAAGACAGCGTTGAAAGTTGGTTTTGACCAATTGTAAGTAGTATTATTATTATCAGCACCAAAATATTACACAGAGCTGTACAGAGTATATAAAGTCATATCACTAATAGTGTTCATTGTGAATTATTATTTCAAATATCATCATTTCGAGAATTCGGAAAGATCTAAAAATTTTGTGCTTTATATTTATATCTTTATAATCTTGAATATTCGAGATTTTTACATCAGTAGTGTTGATCACGAAAATAGATGAATATCGGCACTTTTTATTGCGAACTTCTTTTTTGAATGAAGGTAATAATGACTGGAGATCACAAATTTTTTAATTTAGGTATTTGTTGCGAATATTAGATGAACATTTTGCGAATACCAATATTGCCTATGCTGCTCATCACTCATCACTAACAGGTCTCTTAGGAGCTCACAATCTAATGTCCATACCATAGTCATGTTTATGCAACTAACACAGAGTGAAGTATAGGTTGGTTTTGGGGGGAACAAACCCCAAAGAGGGGTGGCCAGCCCCCTAGTGG
>CM070042.1:13640250-13653905 GCA_036250615.1 Ptychadena robeensis
TGTTCCTAAATAGAAAAGGGGGGCCCTGCAAGGAAAGTTTGGGAACCACTGCCTTAAGGGATGTCCCAGCCATCAGTCTTCAGGCACCTGGGCTCAGGATATTACTCTCTTATATATCATGTCATGTTCAGAGAGTCAGTGACACACACCTGTATTCATATAATTACCTACATAGTCAGGATGTACATACATGTATTAATATACATAGAGATGCAATACTTTTCAGGTTCACTCTAATTTTATTGGTTGTAATGGTTTATGATGACCTGCCTAGTTTGTTTTTGGATTTTGTTCACTAGCTGGTGGTTGGTTAATGATGGTTCATATTTGTACAGGTTCAAGGATCAACCAAAAACAGGAGGCGGACATACTGGAACACTATTTACTCAACAGATAACACAACTTGAGAGGGAAAGCGTAACTTAGGTTCAGGAGAAGAGTTTAGTAAAGGGTTTCAGTTTAGTAGACACTGAAAAGGTTCAGCTTGTCTCTTGTAGGAGACAGGTCCACTTTCAGTAATTGGTATACCTGGTACTTGCTCGCCACTGGAGGTAACTGAGACGATCTTGTCCTGAAGAGCATATATATAGCAAGTGGTAAAGCCACCAGTCTGTGCTCAGTGTCCACTGGTCGTACCACCCCACTATGGCCCGTACTGCAAGCAACTGGAAATGCGTGCTATTATGTCCACCGGCTACCGGCAGGCCCGTATATACGGTGGAGTATGGCAAGCCTGAAGGCAACTCTCTAGCCAAGTTTCTGCTGTCTTATCAGACCCTGCTCTTCTGGACTGCCCCTCCCCTTCCTGGGCCTCAGCTTTATCCCCTTTTAGCCAAAAAGTCTCAGCATTACATTAGGGGACAGCACCTGAACCAGTTTGTGTGGTTACACTACAATATAGCATACAAAGTCACCCTACAATGAGGGGGAAATTAGAAAGTATTCAAAATTGCTAATTAAAAATGACTTTAGAAATCTGACAAAATCTTTAATGGATCCATTGTATAACAGTAGATGTATATGCCATCAGTATAGTTAGAAGGATTCCTCTGCTTGAATGTGAGATACCTCTGGTCATAACTGTCATAAAAGTCAAAGGACTTATGTTGGCTTCAGAGAACATTTTTATTCCTTCGAAAGGCTAGTATCATAGCTGACAACAAAATCATTTAAAATACATATCTAAATTGAGACTAGAGATTTGACCATTTCACCGATTTCGAGTTAATTGCAAAGCCTCTGAACATGGTATTATCACCAAACTTGCTAGAGATGTAGAGAAGGGTTGGGGGTATACTCCAAAAAAGAAAGTATGTCTCTAACACAAATAGTTTTTGCACAAATTAAGTTCAAAGTCAAGTAAAAATTTCGAAAATCGGAATTTCGACTTTAACTTTGAACTTAATTTATGCAAAAAGTACATGTGCTAAAGCACACTTCTTTTTTTTTAAATATTCCCACAACCCTTCTCTACATCTCCAGCAAGTTTGGTGATGATGCCATGTTCAGGGGCTTTGCAATCAGCTCACAAAGTTAGCAAGTCGAAAAATTCGACCATCTCTAATTGAGACCTTCATGGAACTGTTTCAAGCTGAAAAGGATAACGAGGGGTTAGTTCTAATGTTGAGCGCAAATATTAAATTCACAAAGATTCTCGAATATAGTGCTACATTAAAAAAACTGTCTTCGATGCCACTGTGACATCACATATTCACATGTAAAAGTGCTGATATTTGCAAAAAGTTTACTTTGACAATCAGGTCTTTAACCCCAGGGGTGTAGCTAGAAATGACTGGGACCCATAGCACATTTTTATGGGCTCCCCTCACCCCACTTCCCAGTCAAAGAGGAACAGGCAGCCAGGAGCGGTGGGCCCCCTTGTTGCTATGGGCTGCTATGGTGGTTCCTACGTCCCTGTTTAACCCCATTCTAGTAGCACAAATAAAAATGTTATTACGGAACCAGTTGGAGACATGCCTTAAGGCCCCCATACACGTGTCGGATTCCCACCGGATTCCGGCACAATCGATTCCAGGCGCGTGCACGCGAAACGATCGTGCCGGAATCGCATGCAGCCCACCTTGTCCGATCGATCGCGTCCGATTGATCGGGGGCCCAGAATCGGATCCAACAGAGAACCAACATGTTGGTCTTTCTGATCCGATTCTGCACAGATCAGGGGGAGTTGCCATTTGTGAGGTGGACCATCGGACACGGAATCGTCCCGGAATCCTTTGACAAGGTGGTATGCAGCGATGGATACTCTTAATTGGCCGATTGATCACACCTGCGATTCCCGGCAGAATCGCCGGAATCGATCGGATGGGTGATTGACTGGCCATGGAATCCGACACGTGTAAGGCTAGCTTTACCTATTTGCAGTCATATCTTTTTCTCGAGATGGAAAGCTGGCCCTTCCAGGTGAAAAGCATCCTGAACACTTTAAACAGTTGGAGCAGCTTTTGGTATTCTTTGTGCGTACCCAAGAATAATGTGAACGCAATAATAAACAGCTTGCTTTAATAATTGAACACACCGCTGCAAAGGAAAATGAAATTAATTTGCGCTGACCCCTCTTGTTATGAACCTTTTGCATTTATTCTGTTTTGCTATTTGGCAAATTTGCATAGCTATAATTTCTCATGAATGTATGATGTCTAACAGCGAAATTTTTCGAAGCACACAGTTCGGACTGTATTTTCCTTCACTGAAAATACAGAAATTCCCTTAAATGGCTTTACAGAGCGTGGCCTTTATTGATTTCTATTACGTGAAGCTTATACTTCCAATGCTCTGTGGGAATCCATTTTGCAGAGTTATTTCATAATTAAAGGGCTTGTGTATGCCAAATAGAAGAACATTTGTAATGGTTAACATTATGATCAGCCTTTTCTCTGTGTATGCCGTCATGTCCTGTTGGGCTTGCTGCTGGCATTCAAGTCTATGAAAAGAATTCCAAATGATCTTCTCAGAAATAAAAAGTTGGCCAAAAAAAGTTATTTTGAGAAAGAAGAAAGTTGGTTCTTATCTTTAACACAGGCTCCTTTGAACACTGTTGACTATCCTTAAAATTATCTAAAAAAATTAACTTCTGGTTTGGTTAATACTAGTGATGAGCGGCATAGGCAACATTCGTATTAGCGGCATGCCGCAAATTTTATGGAAAACATTCGGAAAATATTCTCATTCGGCAATATTCGTTTTTTTTTTTTTACTGTGAATATCTGCAGTTTTTATTGCGAATTTCGCGCGCACAATATATGTTTAACATGGTACAAATTTTTATGCAAATTTTAAAAGTGACGATTTTTGCAATATTCGCATCACCCCAATATTCATTTAAAAGACTGTTGATGGTGTTGCTAAGCTCTTGTTGCAGCCTTTCCATTCGTCCACTTGCATTGAGAGGCGTGTGTAATGGATAAAAAAATACAGAATATCTGGAATTGCGAATATTCAGCAATATATTCACCATCTTCGCGAATTTCTGAATTGCCGATATTCGCGATTAATATTCGGAATCCGAATATCATCATCACTAGTTAATACCACTTATTCTCTTGTTCTTCCTACTAACCTCAACATCATTATTATGTTCCATAGTGAATTGGTGGCAGGAGCCATTGAAATCAGTGGGAGACCAAGAAGGTTATCCTCTCATCCCCAACGAATACCGTATTTTTCAGACGCACCCAGTTTTTAGAGCAGGAATCAAAAAGGGTTAATGCAATGGATTAAATGACTATAATATCAAAGTCAGCCAGTAGATGTCACTAGCAGCGCTTTATCTTCCTCATTGATCTTGCTCACTGATCGGGAGGAGGGGAGCCGCAGGGGGAACAGCTGAAGATCTTCTCTGGCTGTGCCTGTGTCCGTGAAAGCTGCAGAGTCATTGCAGCTTCCACAGACACAGAGAGAAAGAGATAGATGGCAGTTCATCTATCTCTCTCTTTTTATCAGCAGGGCTCTGCTGACATAAGCAACAATACAGTTCAGATGGGAGATCCCGCCATGCCTGTACCTCTCATCTGACAGCTCCCCGGCTAATCTCCTTGCGGCCATAGGGGTTGCGCATTCAGACCATAAGACTCCGGCAATTTTCCCCCCGAGTTTTGGGGGTGAAAAAGTACATCTCATTGTCATGTTTAGAGGGTCAGTAGGAACCACCATAGATACATTGTTTATCTTTTGGTCATCTGTTTGGACAGTCGACATTCTAAGATTTTCATAAAATTCAAGTGCATCTGTATATTGGGGTGGTCTGGCCCTGTGATAGCTGTATACTGTAAAAAAAACAGATCAGACATATTGATATATTTCAGTCGAAGTATCTAAAATGTTTTCTTGGTATTTCAATGAATTTGTATCCGATCGTACTATGGAGCATGTGCACAAGGCTAAGGAAAGGAGTAGTTTTGTTTTAATAATGTGGTGGTAAAAACTTCTAAGTCGATCAAATGAAAAAAACGATTTGTGTATGCTCTGCTTTACTTTTAGAGGTAGATAGCTTTTTTCATAATACTAAATGGGTAACTTGTAGACTATCTTCTAAAATCAACCAAGCTTGCCATATGGATTGGCAGACATCCATGCAACCGAAGGACACGGCCCAGATTGTGTGAAAATGTTCCTTTGGACATTTGACACTTTTATAATGCTAAGACCATTTTTGACGTGACTGTCTATTCGATATAGTATATGTTCGTCTTGATGTGTATCTGTATCACGATCTTCTTTAAAATCCTCAATCTGAGGTAACATTTAAGGGTTGGGTTGGCCACATATAAAGTCCCCGCGTCTTTGCCTTCGGGCTGAGAGAAAAAATTGGAAGGACACTGGGTCCGATGAACTTTCGGAGCTCACTGCCCCTCCACCCCCCCTCCATGTGTTACTTGTAGACTATGTTACAGATTATGGCCAGAGTTATTTAGACATCCCTCTAAATGGTTGAGATCAGGTTTTTCCATTAACCTCCCTAGCAGTTGAGCGTCACAACCTCTACCGAAACCAGGATTGGTAAAACCAATATACCCCCGGAAAGCTGCATTGATTCTCTTTTTCCAGGGTTCTGGGGCAGGGCAGGAAATTCAAGCACCATGGGGTAGATGCTGAACATTAGGGAGATTAACCAGTATGTAACGGCAGCTGCTGTACCCCGCCGCCTCCTCCTTACTTACCGTTGCAGATCTAGGCGCCTGGTTAGCAGTGATTTTGATATTCCTACACACTTCCTTAAACACCAGCACGTGTAATTTCCTGGGATTTAAGGTATTCGTCATGTGACCTGGCTGACCAATAGTGGACCTCCTGCAGCTATATAAGAAACCCTGCCCTTTCAGCCTTGCCTCAGTATTTAGGTCTCTGTGTTATGCTAAGCACTGCCTGCCATTGCTGTTACTGTGACATAGAGACTGCCTGTGTTTTGAGACTGATACCTGTTAACCCTAACCTGCCTACTGCACTCTTCTGCTACCTGCACTGCCCCACCCTGTCACACTGTCTGGCTGATGACACCTGTGTCCCTGGAGTCTTCCCTGTTGTCCCCTGGACCAGCTGCCTGTGTTCCTACCATCCCTTAAGAGATAGCGACCTGGTGATCCCCTCGGGAAAGTCTATCTCCACCATCAGGAGTATTGTGAAGAACGAGTGGGTTCACTTAGACAACGCCCTTATAGGAGGTAGGACACGTGGCACAGTGGGTCCACACCTGCTGCTCCGTGACACAGTATAAGACATTCATGAGCATTTGAGCCAAGTAGACCAATGAAGACTATAAAGATCTATTCCATGAAGACATGGTTTGACAAAGATATTGAGCAGGAATTAAAGGTCCCGGTTTGAGTAAAGCCCTGTTGGCTGAATCTCTTAAACTGTGTGGAAAGTCTCATCAGAAGAGTGGCGAGAATGTGACATTCAACATTTTCAGACAGATGTAATGCATCTTTATTGTGAAATCAGCTTCTCATATTCCTATTAAAGAAAAATGACTTTAACCATGTATATTAATATTTTTTTCTTTTGATTTTGGCCAGAAATATATGCTTCACAACTCTCAATAATACTAATGTCTCGTCAAATCGAATCACAAATTAAAATTGTGCATTCAGTCCATCCCAACCCCCATTTGAATTTTCCCAAGCTCATTTCATTTCATCTCTCGTGCCTTTTCTATTTTAGCTCTGCATTTGCATTTCCTTGTAGTAAAATAAAACAACTGTTTATGCATGATTTGGGAATAATTATAATAATAGCTTAAAGCAGGAATGAAATGTCATGAACATGCCAACTGAGTTGCTGTGTACAAACGCTTTTGTAGGAGCTATTCATACAGCTGTAAAGTCACTCCCTATTCTATCACATTTCACCTGCCTCATTCCCACATTCTCTCTTTACTATATGCCTAGGAAATATTAAGGCAGAAGAGGAAGGGTATCATTAAGGACTTCAAGGAAAGAGGTTCAATTCTTGTGAAGAAGGCTTTAGGGCGTCCAAGAAAGTCCAGCAAGCGCCAGGATCGTCTCCTAAAGAGGATTCAGCTGCGGCATGGGA
This sequence comes from Ptychadena robeensis, assembly GCA_036250615.1. Classification (NCBI taxonomy): domain Eukaryota; kingdom Metazoa; phylum Chordata; class Amphibia; order Anura; family Ptychadenidae; genus Ptychadena; species Ptychadena robeensis. Next base: position 13,646,800 of record CM070042.1, read on the forward strand.
GTGCCACCAGTGCAGAGGTTGCTCAGGAATAGCAGCAGGCAGGTGTGAATGCATCTGCACGCACAGTGAGGCAAAGACTTTTGGAAGATGGCCTGGTGTCGAGAAGGGCAGCAAAGAAGCATTAGGGACAGATTGATCTTCTGCAGAAAGTATAGTGAATGGACTGCTGAGGACTGGGGCAAAGTCATATTCTCTGATGAAGCACCTTTCCGATTGCTTGGTGCATCTGGAAAAGGGCTTGTGTGGAGATTAAAAGGTGAGTGCTATCATCAGTCCTGTGTCATGCCAACAGTAAAGAATCCTGAGACCTGTGTGGGGTTGCTTCTCATTCAAGGGAGGGGGCTCACTCACAATTTTGCCCCAAAACACAGGAGCCATGAATGACAAATGGTACCAAAACAGCAACTTCTTCCAACAATCCAACAACAGTTTGTGAAGAACAATGCATTTTCCAGCACGATGGGGCACCGTGCCATAAGGCAAAAGTGATAACTAAGTGGCTCGGGGACCAAAACGTTGAAATTTTGGGTCCATGGCCTGGAAACTCCCCAGATCTTAATCCCATTGAGAACTTGTGCTCATTCCTCAAGAGGCTGGTGGACCAACAAAAACCAACTAATTCTGACAAACTCAGAGTGATAATGAGAGAATGGGTTGTATCAGTCAGGATATGGCCCAAAAGTTGATTGAGAGCATGCCCAGTGGAATTGCAGAGGTCCTGAAAAAGTAGATCTTTGCATGGATGGCACTAGACGTGCCGATGAAAGTGCTTATAATTATACTTCAGTACATCACAAAAACAACTGCAACAAAGATCTAAAAGCAGTTTAGCAGCAAACTTTGTGAAAACGTATATTTGTGTCATTCTCAAAACTTTTGGCTAGGACTGTACAGAAATTGTATGGTAAGATTTTAAGGTGTATAGGGGCCTTAAGACAGGGTCTGAAAGCCAAGGTGGGTTAACTGCTGGAACAGACCAAGTTTGAAGGGGAAGCAATAGTAACAAACCAGATAAGGAGGGTTGATGATACCAGTTTTACAGAATCAAATATGCCTCCTCCGCCATCTTTACTGAAACCTCATTACATCACCCCCTCTCTCCCACTCTTACCACACCAGCCACAGTACCTATGCCCTACTGAGAACATGTTCTCAGTATCTGGTCTGGTCAATCTGGTCCAGTTATGCAGGGCTAGGGACAACACAGTCTCATTTTCAGTCAAGGTACTGAACCAATAAGATGACCAACAAAGAAATTCACACATTGTTGTTATGGTTCTGCCCGCAGATCCTGGGTTAGCGCGGGGGTACCAGGAGCAGGGAATCTATGCCATCCAAGGGTCTTCTCCCAGAGCCCCCCTAGCGGGAGATAGGCAGGGATCCCTTGAGGGGACCCTGTGGTCTTTTCCTGCACTCGGGTGGCAAGGTCCTGCTTCCCTGGTGAACCCCCCCAGGAAAGTGCAGACTGAGGCCCGTGGTAATGTCCCTTTAAGGGGGAAGACGTTAGCATGGGTCGAGGCTGGCGGAGTTCTAGGATAAACCGTGAAACAGGCAAAGGGTCGAGGCAGGCGGCAGACGAGACGTAGTCGAGTAACAAGCGAGGGTCGAGGCAGACGGCAGACGATAAGAAGAGTCGGTAACACGCGGAGGTCAGGGAGCCAGAAGACAAACGAAGTCGGGGACGGAGCAGGGTCAAATACCGGGTAGTCAAAACAGAAAGAGCAAGCTCTGGCATTCACAATACACATGAAGCTGTAGCAATCCAGCACAGGCTTGAAGGACTGGCAGGCTTTTATAGGAAGTGCTATCCCAGTCCCTCCCAGGAGGGAGGGAGGGACCGTGACCTGGGGCATTCCCACTGCCAGTCCACTAGAATTCCGGCGAAGGCTCACGCACAGCATCGTGCCGTGGCTGCCGTTCGGATGACAAGGATGAGGCCCCTGACGATACCCCGGTGGCCCCAGACGTGTCCCCAACACCAGAGTCCCCAGGAGAGGCAGGCTGTGCAGGTGAGAGGGTACTGGGCACTGGCGGAGAACTGGCAGGATCCTGACAATTGTAAACAGGGAAGGTGGGTCAACAACACCTGTTTCCAATTCATATATCATATTCCATTGGTGATCACAAATTGTTAAATCCCCTGTTCAAATTGATCTTGACGGCCACCAGTAAAAGAAGACATATCCAAAGACTGCCAGAATAGGTAGACTTATTTCTTCTAACCACCAGTTTAATAAGGCACATATCTGCTGATACACCGATGTAACTGGATTCTTCTCCACCTACCACATACTAGGTAAGAACCTAATTTTCATTATCTGTATTCCATTTCTTACCATGATTTTATTGCTTGATCGTCATGAAAATTATTTTCTCTCATAGATTTCCATGAATATCATATAACTAGGTCTTAGCTTAAAAATATTTGATTTAACTATGATGTTCTATGCCCATGTGCTTCTTAGCTAATCCATTATTAATTAACTGAACAAATGCTTGTTTTGTTATGCTTGTCAGCCTGAAAGTAGATAACCTGTGATAAAACTCCAGTGGAAAGCAATTTTCCACAAAGTAACCATTCACATATATGCATTCACAATAATGCTCCATGAATATGCATCTCACAGCATAATAGATTCCTACGAGGGCATCATAATTTACAAGAAAGGGGACAACTGGGAAATGGGATTACAATCAAATCGCCATTAGCCATCATCTTAGATTGATAGCGGTAACATTTCAACAGTAGTGCAAATTAACTGTTGAGTTTATACCAGGCAAGTTGACTGCATTGACCTAATCCTGCAGAAAGGTTATACTAAATGTATTGAGGACATTTGCTGTTAGGTGCTATTAGATATTCTAGTTCACCATTGTTTAAAAGCATATTTGCATAGTTTTAAAGTGTAAGCTCTCTCATTGTATAAGACAGAGCTTAAGCACCTCTATGCTTTTACTGCCTAGGGCAGGGTTTTCCAACTGCAGTCACTGAGTGCCAAATGCTATACATTTTTAGTATTTCTACATCCACCAGTAACCAATAACTTATTACCAGACAAGTATTTTTTGCAATAGATCGATGTACATTATCCCACAAAGGCGAATACAACCTTCATTTTGTTGGAAATACATCCCTAAGTGAAACATTTTCAAATTATGCCAGTTAGCCATTTTTTCCTCCTGATGTCATGTGACTCATTAGTGTTACAGGGTCTCCGGGTATGAATGGGGAAGAGGTGTGTTATATTTGGAGTTATCCTTCTCACACACTCTCATACTGGTCACTGGAATAAGATATTTGTTGCACTACTTTACCTCATAAAAACTTTTGTGTTTGTTGTCACAGCAGATGGAGTCCTCTGCAGTGCCTTCGGAAGGAAATGTATAAAGGAATGGTTATGGTGTGACGTCACTAAGGGTGGGCTAAGCCCCTCTTTTAAATATTGGATTGTTTATAAATGTAAACAGGTACTCACCAAGCTGGTTCAAAAAGGGCTAGTGGCTGGTACGGACGGTTTGATAAGCATGTTTTTATGAATGGCACTAGAAGTGCAAATAATAGGGAGGAATGCAGTAAAAAAACTCAAAAATGGAATGAAGCAATTTAACAAGATTACCACACAGCTCCCCTCACTTCCTGGTTCGCTGAAGGCAACACATGAAACTGGGGGGTGCAAAATCGCGGATGGCCACTGGGGGCATTCAGTGATCTTCTATGGGAATTTTCAAAGCAGATCACTGCTTCCTGTGACGTCCTGCCAATTTCTGCCTTCAATGAACCAGCACGTGAGAAGAGCTGCCGGATTATCTTCTTAAATTGCTCACTACAGGTAAGTTTTTGGGTTTTTTCACTGCATTCCTCCCAATTATTGGCACTTCTAGTGCAATTCATGAAAACATAGATTCCTGGTGGTAGGTCCGCTTTAAGTATACATTTTATTCCATGAAGAGGCATTGCCGAGGGACCTTTAAACTGCATGGCATATTGTTAAGCCATGACCAATGTAACATATATATAAATATACACGATAAACATTATATTTCAAAGATATTGAAATGGTATTGTCTCTTAAGTCGGCTGTACACAAGTCAAGCATTTGTAAAGCTAGTAGGGAATTGAAGAGTTAAATGTCTAGGCACTGCATTTATTGGTACAGTATATTGTGATAGACATGAGATGTTTTTATCACTTGTTCTACTCTGTTTACAATCTGCCTTGGTATCAGTAACTATATGTGTAGAAGAACTTTTAGGATTGAGCAAAGAAGCACTTATCCGCCGAGGTCCAAATTTCACAGACATTTTATACACTTTAATGATCTGTCACCAAAAGTTACGCTAACCTTTTACAATACTTGGTGCCATTATCTTGAATGCTTTCCGCGGAAGACGCGTTTGATATTTTAGAGACTCAATGACTGAAGTAGCCTGGTTTCTGCTTTATTTCTCTGGCATTGTAGTGTGTGACATGGAACGCTGGCTTGTGTGACAGAATGGGGTCCCCGTTCCCCATCCTCCTTCTATTTGTCACAATTGTGTACTTCTTCTTGGTTGACTTGCATACTGAATGCTGTTCTTATTTTTTAGAGTCTTGTTATCATGATGGAATGATATTAAAAGTAACATGATATTTAAAGAATTTTACTATTTGCGTCTTAATTAGTCAAGTAACAGACTCATAAATCAGTTTCAGCAAAATGACAACCTAATCTATTTTTTAATATAGCACCATTATAGCAGTGAACATGTAAGAACAGACCCAAATCTACCAATTCAGTAACATACTTTGATAGAACCCTGATGTTACTGTACAGTCTTGAGTTAAGGGGCAGAAACACAAGGTTCAATGACAAAGCTGGAGTAGAGGGGGCTATGGGTTCTTTTAAAATTGCTATATGGCAGTGGTTCCCAAAGGGGACAGGGGAGTATGGAAAGGGGGTCCCTCGTGGGACTTTAAATGGAACAGTGATGCAGTCGGGGACAGGGGAGAGGAAAGATCTGCAGAATTCAGCTGCCTGTTGGCTCTCCCTGCTGTCAGTTCTCTTCTCCCTCTGCTGATAAGACACAGTGATCTTACCTTCCCCTACCACAACCAGCCAATAAGAAGCCAGGAGGATGAACAAGTAAAAAGCTGAACATGGAGGAACTAGCTGCAGAAAGTAAATAGCGTGTAATGTGTGTAATGTGTGTGTATCTGTGTCTCTGTGAATAATTCATATATTTTCATGATTACCGTATTTTTCGCCTTATAAGATGCACCGGCACATAAGACGCACTTAGTTTTTAGGGCAGAAAAACCAGAAAAAAAAGATTTAATAAGTTTTCACATCAATTGGGATAATGCAATTAATTTAACCTCCCTAGCGCACTGCTGAGGTAGATTTCTGTACCAAAAGCGCACCATAGACTTTAATGGATTTCCTGCTGCAGGAACATTGGGTGTTGTAGATAGCTCAGCAGATCGGGTCTGCCGGCATTCCCACCAAGGAGGGGGTGCCGATCGTCCCGATAGCGCCCGGGAAACTGGCATCCCCTGCACCAAGTGTGTTCCTTGGTGGGGATGCCAGCGGACCCGATCTGCTGAGCTATCCACAGCACCCGATGTTCCTGCAGCAGGAACATCGGGTGCTGTGGTTAGAAAAAGGGGATCGGGTCCGCCGGCAGTTCAGATGGGAGAGCCGAACATCGGCTCTTCCATCTGAACTGACAGCTCCCGCAGCTCCCCTCCGTCGGGAGAGCTGGCGGGAAGCCAAGGTGCGACCACCGACAGCCGAGTGGCTGCGGGGGTCGCGCATTCGGCGTATAAGACGCAGGCACTTTTTTGCCCCCAATTTTGGGGGGTGAAAAAGTGCGTCTTATATGCCGAAAAATACGGGTGTGAATGATTCATGTCTCTGTATGACAGGTGTTTGTGTATAATAGGAAGAAAAAAGGAGTTGTATTTCAAATTAGGTTTGAGGGCATTTCACACTAGTCCCATTGTTCTGCTCTTGCATCTTCCAAGTGTATGTTAGACGCTTGTCCTGCAGCCCCAAAAGTGCATGCTGCAGTAACCCAAAATGCAAGTTCAGGACCAGAGTGAAAGGTAAAAGCTTTCTATGGAGAACTTGGCAGAAACAAATGGTAAAGTGACAATGCTGAAGTAGAAGGGGCAGTGGGTCCCTAGATAGTTGCTATATGGGGAAGAAAGATTGGCAAATTCATTGGAAAGTGATTATGGCAAATGTAATCTCGAAGTTATGTAACCCAGCAGGCTGATGATCCAGAAGCAGCCAGGCCCTACTATGGGCAATCACAGAGGGCACGCACTCTCTATCAAAGAACACTGAAGATCCTGGCTAGGCTCTTTTCCTTCAGGCCTAAATGCAAAGATCTGTATCACAAAGTATTTCTATTGAATGCTCCCTCTTGCAGCCATCTTTCTCTGGGTCTCACCGTCTCCCTTTGCAGGTGGAATTAACAATACAGGTCTTCTCTGATTGTGTAGAGCTTAGGGGTTGGGAGCTCATTTATTAGGCTGCCCCAGAAGTCTCAAAGAAACCCACCAAGAGCCACTTTCTGTCCTTTCTTAACTCCACAGACTGACCTCTGAACCAACTCTTCTGTTATTGACCATTGGATAATGCAATCCTTTCCTAACCACAATAATTGGCCTCTGACTGATACCAAGATGAACACAACCCACCCAACACAAAGATAGATCAGCAGATCTAATACATAACACAGAGATAGACTACACCCCAGTAGTGATGAGCAGCATGGGCAATATTCGAATTCGTGATATTTCGCGAAAATAATATCCGCAATTGCGAAAATAAGATTCGCATCGCGAAAATCTTTAAAATGAATGGTCACATGCTATGTTTATTTTCGCAATGCGAATATGTCTTTCGCAATACATGGCCATATTGCGAATATTCGGAATTGCGAATATCCGCCGAGATATTCGAGATATTGGCGAATTCTCGAATTGCCGATATTCGCGAAAAATATTCGGCATTCGAATATTCGAGCTCAACACTACACCCCAGCAGTTCTAATTATAAGCAGCTAGAGATGGTCGAAAAATTCGCATTGCGAATTTTTAAGTAGAAATTTCGACTTTT
>CM070042.1:13654005-13668092 GCA_036250615.1 Ptychadena robeensis
ATTGGGAAACTCGAAATTTAAGTAGAATCGAATTTTATTAATTTCGACCATCTCTATAAGCAGCAACAATTCAGTAGAGACCCTCTTCACTAAGGCAAGGGTCGCTACATATGGTTAACCATGACACCATGTCATCAATGTTACATTCAGTCAATATTTTCCTTTTTCATAGCTTAGTCTTTCCATCTCTTCAAACACAAGCTGTATTCCTCTAAATCATTAATCAGTTATGGCATTCGTCGACTCGGGATTGTTATATTCACTTTTCATAACTTTTGTCTAGCATCAGCAATTCCAGGTCATTAATTTTATTTGGATGATTCTTCGCTCGCTAGCATACATTTTCACCACCTCATTTTATTTTTTACTACAACGTGTAGTTTTAATTACCTCTTTACTGCACAAGACCATAGAATCAACCCTTCCAAGTCTTTGAAACATTACAGCTTATTCAAAACAGATTTAAGTGGCAATGATGTTAGAAAGCAAGTCAGTATTTCACTTACCTGTCCGGGTGTTCACTGGTTTCCCTGCGGATGCCAGTGTTCTGACATTTTCCTACCCTTACTTTTCCGGAGTTACAGGATTAAGCTTATGGGTTTTGGGTGTTTAAGGTTTGGGTGCGGTTAACGTTAGGGGAGCAGTGCTTAATTGTAAGGGTGTGCTTTAGCGCTTGGCGGGTTAACGTAAGGAGGGTTCAAATTAAACTAACCTCCAAACCTCCCCAATACCCCAACCTTAACCCCACCCCCCCCTCCAACCCCTTACATTAAACGCCCAAAACCCCTAAGCTTAACACTGTAACCAGAAAAGTAGGACTATCTGCGCATGTGCAGTTGTAAGGGTAGGAAACTCTCATTGGTAGGAAAATATCTCAAACACTGGCAGCCTTTGTGGGCAGTCCGATGACTGATATTGGGTATTCGATATCCTATCTGCCACATAGCTGGACAAGGCTGGTGAGGTGTAAACAAAATTGAACGGCAGCACCATCTCGTGGACATTTTGTTAATTGTTACTGGTGATTGTGGAATTTCATTTTGAAAACTCCACTATTTGAATTTGCAAGTTGCTGCTGCATTTCTCACCCTAGGCTTTTTTATATTATTATATTAGGTGCCTCTGCTTATACTTGGGTCGGCCTATAGTTGAGCATATGTGGTAAGAAACATCCAAATAATTACCGGTATTTAAAAGCATTGCTAGGACCCTAAAATTGGTGGCAACCTCAGGCAGCCCACATTGCATGCAAAGTCCTTTTTTTATTTTCCACTTTTTTTTCTCAATTTCTTTTCTTTATCTAACTATTTCTTTCCTGTCCAAGTATTGCTTTTTTAAGGAATTGTGATCTTGAGGATCCTTAATTTACTGTAATGTCACAAATAACTTAAAGCGTTTCTATAGTCAAAATTGGTACTCTTCACCCAGCACTGACAGCGGCAATAGAGGTGAATGGCCCCAGCTAACAACCGCATAAGATGCGGTTCTTAGCGGGGGCGAATCTAAGCGGCTGCAATCGCGCGGCCGGCAGCCGCACAAGTGGAAACAAGCCCTTACATTGACATAATATTCATCTTGCAGCAGTTTACATCTAGAAAATCTGCTACAGAATAAAAAAAAATGTACTTACCTTCCTTACTTCCTCTTTCCTGGCACCAGCATGTTTAGTATTGTTGGATAAATGCTGGTTTTCGCCCATTCTTCAGGAATATTTTATTTTGACGATGGAGATATCATTTTATAAAACGGACACTAGACATTACATTCTGCAGGTGTGAAGCCACCATCAAAATCCAACAAGACTAAGGCACTTGTGACACATCAACCCAGGTTGCCCTTGTGGGCAATATTTACAAAACACTGCCCCTGCCGAACTTCATACGCTGAAAAATGGCCCCTCCTGCTGTCAGAAACGTTTTAAACATTTATTTTCGAGCAGTGATGATATATAATGATAAGCCAAAAGGGGGGTTTGTAAATCGAAACCTGGATTAATGTATCAAGGCCTTCCCATCCCTATAGATATGAGAAAGAAGAAGGAAGATCCCCTCGGGTGGGACTTTACTTGGAATGCCTTGAACTGGGTGTAGTTTACAACGATGAACCAAACAAAGCAATCTCCTTGAGAACCTATTTATTCAATATTACAATTTGGTCATAAGCGAGCATAGTAATGAACCTATTTCTTTCCTTTACAAGAGTTTCTAATTGTATATGTGCATGCGTCCCAGATAGTGTACACCTGTCTTTGATTGTGGGTCCTACATAGTCCCAGAGTAGAAATGGTTAACCTCATTTTAATATAAGCTTATATTAAAATGAGGTTAACCATTTCTACTCTGGGACTATGTAGGACCCACAGGTGTACACTATCTGGGACGCATGCACATATACAATTAGAAACTCTTGTAAAGGAAAGAAATAGGTTCATTACTATGCTCGCTTATGACCAGATTGTAATATTGAATAAATAGGTTCTCAAGGAGATTGCTTTGTTTGGTTCATCGTTGTAAACTACACCCAGTTCAAGGCATTCCAAGTAAAGTCCCACCCGAGGGGATCTTCCTTCTTCTTTCTCATATATAATGATAATGTAAAGTGCCATGTGAGGTGGTAGGTCCACAAATTCTATAATAGAAATATGAGCTATTAATTAGCTAATTACATAGGTCTGAGCAGCAATCTGTATTGTAAGACAATGTGCAGATGGGTTTCACATTCAATTGTATGTATCTTCATGGGTCAAAACTTTTGTAGCCTATTTGTATCATATAGGAAGTGCTGGCAATTTGTAAGACAGCTCTTGACATTTTTGGGCCTCATAAGCATTGATGCAGATTGTTGAAGGCATAAATAGGCAAAACATGTGAATATCCTTTTTACTTGCTCCTTCTTTTTATTTGGTATTTTATAGAGTAAAGCTAGCCACACATGGTTCAATTTAGCGTTCAATCGAGGTTCGATTAGATTTTGTAGTTCGATCAAAAAAATCGAACGTCAATTTTTATTTAATCGATGTACACCACATGGGGAGTACGATTATTGTTCAATTTCGACTGAAAAGTAATCGAAGTAATCCAAAATCGTCGATTGAATTCCTCTTACAATTTAGTAAGTTAAAGGGAAGTAACCAAAAAATCGAGCCAAACAAAATCGACCAATCGAGCAAAATTTTCCAACCTTTTCCTTTTTCAATCGCCGATTTGACAAAAATCAATCAATGATCGACGATTGTACTATGAGGGTAGCACATCGATTTTTTTTTTACAATCGTTTTTTTAAAACAAAAATTGAATGCTAAAATCGAACCATGTGTGGCTAGCTTAACTGTAAGCATGACCCAGGGTCCCTCTGGAGAAACCAGACTTTTGCCAGCATGTGCACTTCTCACCCCAGAACTTTTTCATGCTTTACATACCCAGGCTGTACCCCCAGGTTACTCCGATTATTTAATGCAGTATATACTATACACAGTTAGAGATGGGCGAACACCAGCCCGGAGTGTCCGCGAACAGGGCGGGTCGAACTTTTAAAGATGTCCGCCGTCCGCCCTGTTCGCGGACACATTCAAATTCCCCGCCTCTAGGCGGGGAATTTGAATCGGAAAAACCGGATGTGACGTCAGTGACGTCACATCCGGTCCATGGAACGCATCCTGGAACGCATCGTTCCTGGTTGCGGGAGCCGGATGTGACGTCACTGACGTCACTTCCTACTCTGAGCCGGAATCTTCACTACAAGACCGGCTTCATGCCCGGTCTTGTAGTGAAGACATTCTTCCTCCGGCACGATCTCGCAGGTTCTGATCCTGCCGGAGGAAGAATTTAGATCTTCTTCTGGCCGGCGAACAGGACGGGTCGAACACCCGTACTGTCCGCCGGCGAGGCGAACGGCGAACATGCCGAGTTCGCGGCCGAACTGTTCTCCGGCGAACAGTTCGGTCCATCCCTATACACAGTCTGCTGATATGGCTTAATGTAACAGCATCTCCACATGCACTGGTGGCATATAAGGGTATAACTTTACTTCTTCTAAACAGGAATATGTTCAGTCTTTCAATATCTCTGTATGCCAAAGACAGGGCATAATCCATAGGGTACAACAGTTGAAAAGTAAATAGCAAAGATTGGCTAAGGCTCTAACCCAGTAGGAGAGGTACTATAAAGCAAGTGAAGAATTCTCTGTAATCTCAAGGCTGAAGGTTGAGTCCTCCTATCCCAACCCCAAACTCAGTAGGGAACTGACACTCTCATGGTAATGATAATGCAGTTGCTAGGCCTGGTGGAGAGGACCTATCCCATGAGGACATACTGGCAATTTAAGGGCAAAGAACTGGAACCCCTCCTATCAATCATATGTATACCTTGTGTGACAAGTCCGCACCTTCCCTGTTACTGGACAGATACCCCACTGTACAGGGAATTTTGTGAAAACATTAACTGTCTCATTGCCAAGAGAATTATAGGACATTTGGTTGCACTACATAATCACCTGCATACTGATAACTCTAGTAATATAAAAAAATCTAGTCAAGTTGTATGTGTCATATAGACCCTTCCTCATTGAGATTCTTATACTTTTGGTGCCTTAAGCCCCCCATACACCTTAAGATCGATCCATACAATCTCCATTAGATCTACCAACAACTGTGTAGTATGGTTGCCTCCCTGATAGAATACATAGTGATTGGAAGGTATATATCACTGCTATGTAGTGCGGGGTGGGTCCTCCCTGATAGAATACATAGTGATTGGAAGGTATGTATCACTGCTATGTAGTGCTGGGTCCTCCCTGATAGAATACATAGTGATTGGAAGGGTTAGAAAGATCCTCGTATTACATGGTTTTGGTAGAAGAAAATTTTATTGTACAGAAATTGTATGGAAAGATTGTAAGGTGTATGAGGGCCTTTACACAATTACTTTATCCTATAGGTTGGATTTCTGACACCATATACATTTCAAAGTGAGGGAATTGGGTTCCTATCAATATGTTAATACATTTCCCTGTATTTGACCCATGGCTTCCTATGCAGTGCACCAAGGATTAATACACTGCTCTGAATAATTGTCCTATGCACTGTGGTTAATCCGGTGCTCTGAACTTTCCACGTCTATCACTTCAAAAGTATTCCAAGAGAATCAAAGCAAAAGGTGATCTCCATGACTGTAAATATCCCCCCAATTACTTTGATGGGGGTGAGTATGTTAAACGCCTGGGGGATGCAGAGAGCTGTATTCTGGCTGAGAAAGATTAATAGGCATTTTTATAGATGACTGTACTTCTCAATCTAGACAAATAGGAGCAGAAAGTGTTGCTGTCTCCTTCATGTACACCAGCAATAAATAAAATATCTGCTGCCAGGGGAAGGAACACAGGACGTGCCGATTCAAGCTGCCAGTCAGGAGGCACCAGCAGGAGTTGGGTTAAAAGTTAAAAACAATAAACTTTAAATGTTAAAAAAAGTTTAAAACAACTAAACAAGCTAGGTGATATTCTGATTAGTATGTTCAGTGGGTTTACAAGAAATTAAGAAAGAAACAAAAGGTGGGTAAGAAATAGGCTTTTTGATTGGGTAACGTATAATGTTTTCATGATGATGATAATTTTAGAACTCGGAGCTAAAAAAAAAAAGCTTTCATATTGCTTAAATTAAAATCAGCTTGTTGGTAGAATTTTAAAACACAGTAACATTATTTTATATATGCAGATTGCATTAAGCACCTCTTTAAATATTGGCAGCTAAGCAAACTTTGGTAATGGATAAACACAAACAAGAGTTGCAGCAGGGTATGGTTTTTTAAGTATATTGAGAATTCGTGGTAATCACATTTTTTTTTAATGGTATACTAAGCACCCCCCCCCCCCCCCCCCCCCTCCCCCCTCTGAGCTTGAAAGACAACAGCATGCTCGATGGCAATGTAACAGGGTGGGGGTTGTATGCCCTGTAATTGATAATGAAGCTATACCTTTCACCTTATGTATATAGTTATGTCTGTACTGTCCCTTTAAAGTGTTTCATGTACTGTGACCCAGCTTAAGGAGAGGGGTTGCTTGCCAGACAAAGTTTATACTCCATGTAGTGCTTTTCCCAAAGATCTTCTTCTGCTGAAGTGTACTGAGTAACCAGTGTGAGGAGAGCATTCCTATGGGAGCAGACAGACCTGTCTAAAGGACTGTAGAACTAGCTTCAAGATTTGAGTAGGACCCCCTTTTCCAAAGCTAGTGTGAAGCATAGGACCCTAGAATTGCCATCAACTGGAGAGGCTTAAGAGGAGATTGGGGCAAGCAACACAGCCACTTGAACTGGGCACAAGCTTAAGTACCACAAATACAGTACCACAAAGCAGTGCGGCTAGCAGTATTGCTATTACTTTTCACACTGGTCCTGTGTTTCTGTTTACTGCTCCCCACATTTTTGGGAGGCAGTGCAAATGCAATATGGTAAAACAGGGTTTTGCCAGTAACGGATGCTGTATCGTAACTGCTAGTGTGTCTGCCAAAACATTGCACGCAGCCATAGCACTGCAGGTGCGAAATGGTCCTACGATGGTATTTCACATCTACCTTAAGTGACCATGCTTCCTGGGATCAGGAGCAGAGAAAGCCTTTATAAAACCCCAGTTATGTTTGATGCTGCAAGTGCTGTTGTGGACATTGGACTTTGTTTTCTAACTGGGATCTTTGTATATTTTGGACCTGCAACACTGTGCAGTATACCAGAGGGGTTATAGAGGCAGTAAGCTTGCATGGAAGCTCTGGCTAGAGAGGACAATTCCTTAGTATAGGAGAAGGAAGAAGGGGATGACACCCTGAGAGCTTAGATGAGGTCCTGTGGAAAGCTGCTGCAGAAGGGTGCAATAGCCTGCCAATAGCCTGGGGTGAAGGGTTCACAGTGTGACTGTAGAATTCCAGAAAGCTGACTGAAGAGTCACCCCCACCTCTTCACCTTTTCAAGCTGTAGGCTAGCACTAAATGAACCAATGCATTTGCGCATGAAATCCTAAGTAGGGTTGACTTATAAAAATCGAGCTGGTAAATTCATTATATATGAAAAGATAAAATATATTTATTGGAAAAGAATATAGAAGTCTACTATGTATATAAAGTGACAGCATAAAGGAAATTATAAGGCTCATTTAATACAGGCATTGCTGTTCCAAAGCATTCAGGCATATTTTCTATTGTTGATTCACTGGCGGTATTAGAACATGGCTTCCTGTGTTGCTGGAACACTTACTTCAGGCTTCTTGCTGCTTCTCCCACACAGAAATCTTGATGAACAAATATCAGGAAGAAGTTAATCATAGCCCCCGATCTGATATAAGCCTGCCTTGGAAGACTGATTGTGATTAATGATGCAGGAAGCTGAGATAGAGGACATTGCATATCACAGGCAATAAGACACCTACCTGACCCTTTCTGGAACTGCACCAGGCCTAGTTGCAGGGAATAATGTAGAATTCCAATGAATGTCCTGGTTCTGGCACAGTTTACTGGATATTATTAGGCACTTTCTGAATGCATTCTGATATAAAATGGAATTGCTTTACAAAGGCAGATTGATGCCAATGAAAAGTTTGCACAAGCCTTGATTATATTGTCACATGCCAATTCTGTTCCAAGAATAGAAGCAATGCCTTCAATGTGATTCATTGTGATTAATAAAACTGTCCTTGGGTTCAAGATCTCTACTAATGTGTATTTATTCTAAAGGTAATTGTTCAAGTACCAAACAGTAGTGGAAGTAATATGTGTTACAATTAAGAATCCTTCTACAAATCCTTCTGGTCTTAAGCCAGCCATACACAGTCGGATTCCATGGCCGCTCGATCACCTATCCGATCGATTCCGGCGATTCTGGCGGGAATCGCAGGTGTGACCGATCGGCCAATTAAGAGAATCCGATCGCTGCATACCACCTTGTCCAACGGATTCCGGGACGATTCCGTGTCCGATTGTCCACCTCACAACTGGCAACTCCCCCTGATGTGTGCAGAATCGGATCAAAAAGACCAACATGTTGGTTCTCTGTCGGATCCGATTCTGGGCCCCTGAACGATCGGACGTGATCGATCGGACAAGGTGGGCTGCACACGATTCCGGCACGATCGTTTCGCGTGCACGCGCCCGGAATCGATCGGCCCGGAATCCGGCCGGAATCCGACCCGTGTATGGGGGCCTTTATCCAGCCACTGAATCTCACCATCCACATTACATATGACTGTATAATTTTTTACAATTCATTTTACCAAAACTAGCCTAAACTGACAAACTGGCCTAAAGCAGGGCCGGGGAAAACTTATTTTATTAATAGAATCATTAAAAATCAATTGATAAAAATGAGTGTGTTGTATAATACATCCTAGATAGTCATTTGATCACCACTGTTACAGCTAAAAACATGTATTTGTTACATGCAATGGTCAACGCGGTTTGCCGTCTATGCAGCTTTGTCCTACTGAGCATGATGTCGGAACAGGTTTTTGTATCCTTGTAAAGAATAACATGGATTAAGGCCCCCATACACGGGTCGGATTCGTGAAACGATCGTGCCGGAATCGTGTGCAGCCCACCTTGTCCGATCGATCACATCCGATTGATCAGGGGCTCAGAATCGGATCCGACAGAGAACCAACATGTTGGTCTTTTTGATCCGATTCTGCACAGATCAGGGGAGTTGCCAATTGTGAGGTGGACAATCGGACACGGAATCGTCCTGGAATCCGTTGGACAAGGTGGTATGCAGCGATCGGATACTCTTAATTGGCTGATCGATGACACCTGCGATTCCCGGCAGAATCGCCGGAATCGATCGGATAGGTGAGCGAGCGGCCATGGAATCCGAACGTGTATGGCTAGCTTTACTCTCTTCCTAACAGCAATTATGCATTGTATTACCCATTAGTTTTGAAGGAGATTGAAAGTTGTATGGTAAGGCTAAGTTTACACTGGCGGTTTTTTACCAACAGGTAAACGACCGTTTAGCGTGGCCGACCAGCGGATGCCACATTAGGCTTCCACCGGTAGGTTTTTACGGCTTCTGTGCCATAGGACCTCTATGGGGTCCTTAATTAGACGCCCTGTAATCGCCTGCACTGTTGTGCAGACGACTACAGGGAGTTGTTTATCCGGCTGCTGCGGGAGCGCACTGGCCGTTTCCGAGCTGCTAGCAGCTCGGGAATCGCCAGTGTAAACCCAGCCTAAGCCTTAAGCCCCCCATACACCTTTAGATCACTCCATACAATTTTGTTTAGATCTACCAACAACTATGTAGTGCCGGGTCCACCCTGATGGAATATATTGTAATTGGAAGGTTTAAAAATGTCCTCATATTACATGGTTTTGGTAGAACAAAAGTAGATTTTACAGAAATTGTTTGGTAAGATTGTAAGGTGTAAGCTTTCCAATGAATAATAAATGATTAATCAATGCATCTGAGCTTACTTTAATTATCCAATGAAAAAAAAACTGTGCTTTGTTGTATTAACTTAAAGTTAATACAACCATGCTTAAACCACTCCTCAGATCCTACTCTCCTCTAACCCTCTACTTCTATGCTTCCGATACATATTTATTTCCACGTTCTACTTCTACGTTCAGCGCTCATCAGCACAAAAGATGGGGACGCAACCTTTCCCATTTATTTAAATGGGACAAGATGCACTTTGTTTCTCATTGTAACAATTCAATTGACGCTTCAGTTGAACATGGAAAAGCTGCAGTTGACAAATATTTACTTCCTATTCAACTGAAAAGGTCGTGTTATCACCAATGTGGCAGTAATGCACCCTAAACCACAGGCAATATACCCACAAACCACAGGCAAACGGGCCAATGTGCTAGTTGGGCATCATGGATGTGTCACGCCAAGGCTTCCATTCCACCCTGTGGAGCATAGCCTTATTTTGAGAGGAGTTACTTCACGCTTTCCTCCTCTCCTACCACCACTTTATTCTCTCTGCCCTAGAAATTTCCCTTTGTTTTAAAACATGCAACTGTTCTCCCCATCCTGAAGAACATTTTCCACAGGTCAACTTTTACGTGATCACTTTTAGTTTCCATCGTCTTGTGCAATTTAAATATCGCCCGTCAGTCAAGCACCGATCAAATGTGCCACCACACATGTTCATTGATCAATCATATAGAATGATACAAATTCGTATTGATTGAAAAACTTGAAAACCCGCTAGATGCTTGTTCGATTGACTGAAATTTACTAACATGTCTGGTCACATTTGGTCAATTTTCTGTTCGATATTGATCACTTGTGGTCATTATTGGCCCGTGTTTGGCTACCTTTTTTGCAACTGAGGGTGCTTTCTCCTCATCTGTTATGGCCCATGCTTGTTTGTATGCTAGTTGAAAATTGATAAATCGTTATGCGATACACAGGGGGCATCACATCCCTGAGGAAGCCCGGCTAAGGGAGATATGTGTCGGAACACAGGACCATGCCCCCTGTTGGTTTTTATTTCAGATTGTATCAAGATATTCAACGGTTCATACAATAGGACCCTGGGCATGCGAACCCCCAGCATAGTACTGTAACCAAGGTACTGGCATGATTATCATGTGAAATATGAATTTTGCACTTGGATTGAGCTGCAGTTGGGAAGCCAAATATACTGATTGTTACATATTATACTGTCGACTAGTCAAAATTTCACAACCATCTCTTATAATGACTAAAGCACATTTTTGACTTCTCTTGTCTATTGTCTCAGCCACCTACAGTCCACACAACTCATGGCTCAGTCTTCTATTCTAGTGTCAGCCTGAAGAAGAGTCAGGGGAGGGGTGATTAATGATAACAGCGACTTCAAGAAGGTTGGTATTTGCATATCTGGCTTAAAATGCTCCAGGCAGCGCTGCAGAAGAAAAAAGGTTCAACCACAAGAGCTGTGTTCTGACAACTTTGCTGTCAGAAAGCTTTAGTAAATGTTGTATTTATAGTCTACATTTACCCACAGCTTCACTTTTAATCAAATTTACAGAGCAGGTGACGCTAGCAGATCAGGACTTGCCTGTGGTCAAAGGACTGTGCTGCTGATGTGTTTAAAATTAGGTAGGAAATAAGATCATCATTGTTAGAGGAACCAAAATGAAGATAAATTATACTTATATATACTATACTGTATAATGTCTTGTTTAAGAAAGAGTAGATTCTAACAACGAATGGTAATTTAATGTATTGAAAGATAACCATTAGGGTGCATCGCCAATACAAACACCATGCTATGTCTTATAGACTTTTCTGACAATGAGCGGGTTAACCAGGGATATGAAGAGTGGGCAGCAGTGCGATTTGAACCGTTATTAATCTTTTTTTGTAAATCCTGGAGCCGCCTGTGGACATGTCGACAAGATCGATACTCGCCAAGACAGATGAGAGAGCCTATTTTTTATAAAATGCGACAGGAAGTGATGTGTTTTATGAAGAGAGAATGTAGTGTAGCAAGAGAGATCTTTCTTTTACTCTCTTAATGTCATAGATAGTAACTGTGAAGATTGAAGTAAAGAATTTTCCTCTTGGAATAGGATCATTTCTTACTGTCTCTTGACAGATAAAATTCATGGAGCATGGCATTTAGAACTGGGGCACAGCCTTTTGTTCTTCCTATTCTCTTTATACAATGTTATGCTTTATATACTTCTGATTTTGGGGAAGTGTTGTTTTCTATTCCCATGCTTTGTATCTGTTTTTTGGCTTGTATGCCCCCATGTTCCTTCACTCTGACAGTAGTAAGACATAGCAGTGCTGACTATGTGTGTTTCTCCTGCAAAAATCGGGCTCCTTGTCTGCCTTTCAGGGCACTTAGCAACATCACAGAGTCCTGGGTGGCCATTTAAGAGGTTTACGTGCTTGAGACCCCCCCAAAAAGTTATCTTACCACACCTTCGGACCATAAGACGCACCCTTCTTCTCCCCTTTTTATTTTTGGCAGGGAAGTGCTTCTTACGCTACAAAAAATACGGTAATAGCCATAAATCACTGTCATCTGTTTACTAGTTTTGTACAATTATACAAGTCTAATGGTGGCCATACATGCTTTGATTCGCATGCAATCGATGAGCGATCATTCGCAATGCAGTGCTGCAAAAATCGTCCAAGGATCGTTTGGTGATTTAATGCGCCCCCGTATAGGTGATCGATCCCTGGCTGATGCTTTGGACAGGGAACAAGGGTCCTGATCTAAAGTAATGCAATCGAACAGGGATTGGGATGAGCGGCACTGGAAACGGCCATCGATCTGCCCCATATCTTCATGTCTGTACCCTGCTTAACATATTCATGCCTGTAGGTGTCCTTTCCCAATTCTGCTAACCAACAATATATGCTTTAGCCCTTTGCTAAACATGTAACATTAGAAATAACATGAGCGCACTGGCATGGCAATAAATCTATGGTGAAGCATTTGGGTTTTTTGTAACAACATCTGTACATTGTTTGTGGTATTTTAGGGGAAGTTAGTATCAACCTAATTCTCAGGATTTACACTAGTAGTATTTAAAATAATCATAAGCTTTTTTTTTTTTTTTTAATGAATGCATAAATGGACTGAAGGATCTATTTTTTACATTTGCCTGATGTTTTGTATTAATGCATGAAAATGTTGGCTCTTCAGGCCTCCAAGCTGTACATTGTTATTGCTGCATATAAAACTTTGTATCTCCATTGTGTGCTTCCAGGAGGGAATTAATTGGATAGTGTCCCATTTCTGAAAAGGTCTGCCTTCTACACCAACAAAACAGTTGACACACTGCAAATTACAGTGCCGATTAGTATGAGAGGTGCTGGCTGATTATCTGCTGCCAATTGTATATTTTTTGTGTATTCAGCTTTGGGGCTGTTTTGGTAGTTAATATGGAATAAAAATGAACTGATTTTTTCTCACAAACCCAAATCAATGTTGTAGCCTTAGGAAATGCTGAGCAACACATCCAATTTAGTTACAAATTCTACACACAGACATGCAAATGAGTAGCTGGCCGTGCGAGTCATGTCATCCGGAGCATAGAGATGTCTTCAGATTCAGGAAAGTGAATGTGATGGTACATGGATTGCAAGGCTTGACATAGTGAGCTGTGGAGCCTTCAGTTTCTGCAGCTCATTATGTGAGATATCTGCAGGCATGTCCCGGGGAGAAAAGCTGAACATTACACAGTCATCCCCGGAAAAGAACTAAGCTTGTCGTTAAGAAAATGTTCCTTCTGGGCAACAGGAGCTTGTACTCAATAATTTAAACTGGGCCACAGCTGATCTGTCAGTAGGCTAAGGCTACCCTGTTGGAGTGTTGGGCAGAACAGATCTTCACTGTGGGTAGGCTTTATACTATGGCCATATGTAATTCTTTTATATTTCAGACATGAACACAAAGAAAGTGAGACCTTAAAGAGAGTATTTTATATTTTTAAAGTTCTCGCTCTCTGTGCATTATACATACAACCAAACTATAATTTATTTAGAGGGACCATCCCTCTATCTGAACAAATTCCCTTTCTCTAGGTTGAACAGGTGAATCTCTACAACAGTAGGAGGCAAACATTTTTACTTGTGGGCCACAATGGGTTCTTAAATCTGACAGAAGGGGCACAGTCTTCAGTAGGTTGCCCATTAGGATAATATGAGGCAGTATGTTCACACACAGCCAACTATAATGGTAAGAGGCTATAGGGAGACACCCACAGCGTCATTACCTCATCATGCCATTGCGTTGTCCCCATTATGAGGTTCGGACACCCCTAGGTATTTACTGACAGTGTACACATGGCATTTAGCCATTATCTCATTGTATGGAATGAATGAAGATTAGAAAACGATATGGGCTGGATATGGCCCACGGGCCGCAGTATGCCTGGATCTAATCTAGAACAAAGTATTCTAGAATATAATGACATCACAGTCTTATTTTTTCCAATAAAGGCCAGAGTTAAATGGTATACCTTTTTTGCCTATCTGTGTTGCATAAGGGAGATTTTCTTTCACATATTTTTATTCCTGAACAGGATGTGAGAGGATATCTTTCTAAAGGCCCCTATACACCTTACAATCTTTCCATACAATTTCTGTACAATCAAATTTT
>CM070042.1:13676867-13702126 GCA_036250615.1 Ptychadena robeensis
AAAGACATTTCTATAATCCAGCTCAAAAGTTAAAAAAAAAAGATTTAAAAAAAGACCGGGTCCCGCCTCCATGACGTCACACGTCACTCCGGGACCCAGAAGAAGCCGGCGATGGACGGGGAAGATGGCGGCGGCGGAGCAGGTGAGCTCCCACGATGTGCCCGAACCCAGTTCGGGCGTATCGATAGTTGCAGTGTGCCTTTGCCCGAACTGGGTTCGGGCATATCGCTAGGGAGGTTAAATAACACTTGAAATTCGTAAAATTTGATTCAACTGTATTTTATTGCCTTACATCGCGTGTAGCTGTTTACAAGTATTCGCAATGCAGCTTTACAGCTTCTCTTCTTCATTCTGTGATCTTAGCCAGCACGAGCACTGTGTGTATTGCGCGTATCCATTTGCAATGCGCACAAGTATGTGCTATGTATGCCGGTAAACAATGTTGAAGCATAATATGACGTATATCCACCATTGCGAATATCCGAGCGCACATTCATAAAACATTGCAAATTCTGGAATGTTGGATATTTGTTGAATATATTCGAATTTCTAATATTCTTGCTCAACACTACATACAGCCGGACATAAGTGAAGATGATTGTTGCGGTCAATAGCCTTGGCACTCTCCAACCTCTAAACCATGGGTTCTCAACCTGTCGGTCAGGACCCCCTTGGGGGTCCAAAGACCAATTTATAAGAACTTCAAGTTCCCTGAAAGCATCAGTGCTGCTGATAATAAGCAGCGGTGCTGATGCCCACAAGCAGGAAAGTAATGCCCTAACTTAGGAGGCATAGGGTATTACTCTTCCATCCATCCTCCCACCCAGCATCATTTGCACGTAATATAAGGGAGGGAGGGAGGGGACATTACACATTACACTTTCCTGTGCCATCATGTCGCGGAGTGTCACTTCTGGTATTTGGTATCTGGTAACTGACACTCTGCACCAGCACTTCCAAATCCAGGATGTATGTGTGAGTATATATATATATATACACACACACACACACACACACACACACACACACACACACACACACACACACACACACAGGGGTGCACATAACTTTTTAAGTGAGCTCATAAGATGAATACCAGGAGATGGTGTGTGGTACTCACCCCATATGTAGGGTGGTCTCCCTCACTGTCCTCTGCATCAACTTCCTGCATGGTAGATTCTGCTGCAGATGGACCTCCCTGGTCCTTATTGATCCTCTGATTAGCTGTCTCCACCCACAGATCGACAGCTGAGACTACCAGCAATCCAAATGTCAATCTTTTATAGTCATATTACAGCTGTCACACAGTGCTTTTCTCTTGTCAGATTTTACCCTTACATTTGCCTACTCTGACTTTCATCCCCCAGATCTCCAACACCCTTGAAGCCTTTTTTGGATTAGTAATTTACATTCCCAGTGTCACACCACTAACTGCAACCTTTCATAGTTATTCAAGTTTCCCTGCAGTTATCCAAGTGACATACATTGTATACATTTAACATTTAGCTGCGGCCGCCAGACACGGAGTGCCTCCAAGTTGTTAGTACGCGTATGAGCTGTGTAACAGTAATGCAGGTACGCAGAGCTAGTTTAGGACCCCTTTTGAGTACCAGAGTACCACTTAACACCCATGTATATTTATATATACATATATGTTGATATGCCTACTTCAAGTAAAGTCATGGCTGGCATATATATTCTTGGTGTATCTGAAAGCATTAGCCATTTTAGAGGTTTTACTCAAACCTCTGATCACCGTTCAGTAAAATATAAGAATTTATTGCAAATTACAATTTATGCACGAGCTCAGAATTCATACTTTTATCAACCAGTTTTCTCTGGGGGACGCACTTAATGTGCTCACTTTTTTCCCTTGCCCAAGTTAAATCAATGAATAGTTTAGGCATTGATGTTAAACACCTTTATCATCAGTTATTTAATTCAAACCAAGTTAATTCAACTGGGAAATCATCGCTGATAAAACTGAGACAGATCAATGTGTCCTGAGAGGACTGGCTCATATTTGCAGCTTTGCTTAATATCCATCAAATATGAATACTTTGCGGTGTTGGATGTTACACTTAGCAGTGCATGTGCTTAGTTCTTAGCAGTCATCATTGAAGAACCATAGTTATGCTGGAAGACATAAATGCGCTGAGGGCAGAAGTTGCAGTTGTTGGTGGTTGATGTTGGCCTGTGTCCACTTGTAGGGAGACATTAGGTTATTAGCATATTGTTTTGAGGTAGTTAAAGAGAATGGTCCTGACCTTTCTTGCTGTTTGTTCTGTGAAGTAAAGGCCCCCATACACGTGTCGGATTCGCACCGGATTCCGGCACGATCGATTCCGGGCGCGTGCACACGAAACGATCGTGCCGGAATCGCATGCAGCCCACCTTGTCCGATCGATCAGGTCCGATCGTTCAGGGGCCCAGAATCGGATCCGACGGAGAACCAACATGTTGGTCTTTCTCATCCGATTCTGCCCGGATCAGGGGGAGTTGCCATTTGTGAGGTGGAATCGGAGGTGGAATCGGACATGGAATCGTGCCGGAATCCGCTTGGACAAGGTGGTATGCTGCGATGGATACTCTTAATTGGCCAATTGATCACACCTGCGATTCCCGGCAGAATCGCCGGAATCGATCGGATGATGAATCGATTGGACATGGAATCCGACACGTGTATGGCTAGCTTAATGCAGTCCCATAGGGCTTGTTTCCACTGTGTCTTTTTTCCTGCATTGGACACATGTAGATGTAGACACGACACACGGCCGCTGTGTTGCCTGGCAGATTCCCTGCGTTTTGGGCGCATTACTGCCCCATATTAATTTAAATAGAAAAACCTTGTGGGAACTGCACCCAATGACTTTCAGGGATGGCTTTCCCAGTGATGCGTCCAATGATATTTAATGAAATTGGCACCGGTGACCCCCAGCGTCTCTCCAATGATAACACTGTACCCCATGTTGAAAATTAGGGGTTTGATGCCACTTGGGTGATCTCCCGTGATCTTACGTGTTATTTAGAACGCGTGTTACCAGTGGCTGTTTGCAGCCATAGAGATGAATGGATGTCTCTCCATCCATTGATCTTTTACAGCGCCATTTACTCTTTATGGGCGCAATCAGACAGGAAGTGGAGGTGTTGGACAGGACATCTTGCCACACTTCCTGCCAAGCTGTGATTCCAATCGCAGATCGCCTGCAGTCTCCGTGCTGCTATTGGAATCCTGGGAGAATGCAACAGTGGAAACATGCCCAAAGTGGTGTAGGCTCTTGAATGGGAGGTGTCATGTCTGTGTCCATCGCGGGGGAAAACACGCAGTGAAAACAAGCCCATAGATTTTATAATCAAAACAAACAGTCTACTTGTAAAAAATGAAGAGCTATCAGGATTCCAGTAAAGCAAGAACATTTTGTGTTCCTGAATGTTTTGCAATGAAAGTTATTTTGATGCCACTGGACTTCAAGCACACCCCCTGTCTATAAACAGGTTGTGTAAAATTCTGAAAAAGTACATTTGAAAAAAATAAATCCTAAATTCAGGTATACTTTAATGTAAATAAAAGCAGACCTACCACCAGACGTACATCATTACATGAATGGCACTAGAAGTACCGATAATAAGCAGGAAAGTAAAAAAAAAAAAACAAGAAAACTTCCCTGTAAGGAGTGATTTAAGAAGATCCCTTTGCAACCCCTCCTCCCTCCCTGGCTCTGACGTCATGTGGCCGCCGGAAAGGAGCCCAGATTCCTGAGTGCTGAGATAGTCGGAAAGCTAATTCCTTGATCTGCGCTCTGTATTTAAAGCAATTCCCATAGAAATCCATTATAAACGCCCCCAGTGGCCACTCTCGATATTGCACCCTGAGTTATTTCTCGGAAGCCTGGCGAATAAAGATGGAATCCCATACGATTCCAGGCAATAACAGGTAAGTGTATTTTTTTAGGATTGTGGAGCCCTAAGCCACCATCATACCAGCTCAGGGGTAAGTCAAACTTTAATTTTACATACATATTATTTACATATTAAGTATGCATCTACTTTAACCTCCTTAGTGTTCATGACGAGCCCATCTCGTCCAGAGTTTGTGTGAAGAACAAACTTTGGATGAGCTGGGCTCCCATGAAAGGTGCATATCCCCGGAAAGCTACGACGATGCTGCTTCCAGCCGCATCTGCGGGGTTCTGCAGCTTCACTGATCGCGTCACAATGACACGGAAAGGGGCGAGGGTGAGCAGTGCCATAGACCTTCATGTTAATGGAGCGGCCTCGGCTTTCCAGCCCTCACAGCCAGTGTCATGAATAACACCGGCTGTGTGAGGGGAGGGGGGAGGGAGGAAATGGCCTTGTACAGTGCTGCCATTGCCTGTTCCACGCTGTTAAAAACGGCGCGGTACAGGCGGTGTGCTAGGGAGGTTAAGGCATCTACTTGCTCTGAATATAAGCTGTGCATGTGAATGTGTTCATCTTAAATATCCAGTCATAGACAAGGGAAAATAATATAACTTTAACAAAAAATATATGTAGTTGGTGTCCCCTCCTACATTACATACAAGTGTTCCCAGACCACTAAATGAAGGAGTCAACTGGTGCTTAATGGCAATTCCTGTGTAATAAAAAATGAACCAAGTGGGTGGGCCATGCTACTTTATTTATTGGGTTCATTTTCAGTTTTGACAGGGCAAAGTTTTTTTACAAACTTTTCAAAGTTTCATTATATCAATACTACCAAGTTATTTCAGCTATACTGATTAGTAGAGATGGTCGAATTTTTTTTCAAAAATTTTACCATTTCGACGGTTTCGACTTAATTGCAAAGCCCCTGAGCATGGTATCATCACCAAACTTGCTGGAGATGTAGAGAAGGGTTGGGGGTACACTACAAAAAATAAGTAAGTAAGTATGTCTCTAACACAAACAGTTTTTTCATGCAAAAACGACATGAGCTAGAGCAACACTTTTTCTTTTCAAATGTTCCTCCAACTCTTCTCTACATCTCCAGCAATTTTGGTGATGATACCATGTTCAGGGGCTTTGCAATAAGCTCACAAAGTTAGCAAGTCGAAAAATTCGACCATCTCTACTGATTAGATAAGTAAAATGAATTTCAATGTAATAATATTTCAAATGACCTGCCCTTCAAATCTTCTGTATTATTAGAGCTTTCTGACAGTAAAGCCCACTTTACAAACAGTAATAATTTCATAATTTTCTCCCGCTGTAGTGCCATTCCTAATTAGTTAGCAGTCGCCTTGCCTAGTTGAAGGGCCTGCTAATGAGCTGTGAACCACCACAGGATCATTTCTGTTTAAAAAAGTCAAGATTTATACTGGCTGCTCTTTTCCATAATAACCATTTCTTGAGATGATGTTTTGCTCTGCTGGAAAATATGATTTTCAGGTCATTGCCCCCAGGAGCATAGTAGGATGAGGGTTACACAAAGGAGCAGAAAAAGGTAAGCAGTGGCCACTACTGATGCATAAACTACAAAAACAGCACAGTAGTGCTTTACAGAGGGTGTACACTGAAAAACAATATAGTTTTTTCTAGTATTGTCACCCATTGTGCCGTATATGGTCTGCTGCCAGTAATATGGGTCACATTGTGAGGCAATTATATATATATATAACGCAGTGATATACTATTAGGCCAGAGATGGGCAAAGTAATACACAGCTGATTGACCATCGTGCACGTTCCTGACAATTGCCTGGCCAAAAATTGGGTGCGCCCATCTGGCGAGATCAACCAGCAGTCTCACGTGTGTTGGATCGCATGGTGACCCGACATGTTGGTAAATTTCCGGCCGAAACCATTACTTGATGATGACGTCGTCACACTGCAGTCGGTCCCTCATCTTTTGTGGGAGAATCTACGCATATATGGCTACCTTACGGCTTAGGGGACTAAACCAGCCCTTTAAGGCCCCCACACACGTACCGAGTGGGGGCCGACAGATCAGCGATGGAGTGCAGCGTAATGACGTCATCACGCTGCACTCCGTTGTTCACAGAATCGGCGGGGCACCCTTTGTCTCCATTGAAACTAACGGCCAGAGAAAATATCGGACATTTCCGTTCTCTGGCCGGCCAAGCTTTGGGACGACAGGGATCTGTCACCCCATGTGGTCACCCCCGATCGATGGCCAATTTTGCGGCAGCTCGGTGAGTGTGTGGCGGCCTTAAGTCTTTTAATTTGGCCCTTTGTCACCTTGGTGTCAAGACGCTCTGGCTCCCCTCATTCCCTGCAATAAGTGAAGATAACACCTAGAGGATAATTGTTTGTGTTGTTTACTAGAGGACATAGTTTGCTGCAATAGAATAGAAGTTTCTCTATCAAAAGCTTCTATTTATAGTTTTTTTTTACATATTTTCTTTTTTTAAATATTCTATCCTAGCTAAGAGGATTCAGGACCCCTATGCCGGGCGGCTCTTGCACGCTGTTAGTCTAGCCTCTATGTCACATTTAAAAACCCACAAGTCAAACAGTTAGCCACCCCCCTTCTTGGCTAAAGTATTTGATTTAACATTGTTCAGCCATGGACACACTACAATAATCTCCCTTCATGACTAAAGGGATGACAAGTATCCATGGATATGTGGAGCCAGGGATCCAGGTGCTACAGGAATTGGCAGAGAAGTCCATTCCTGATGTCACTTTGGGTGCCAGGCTTACTTCTCGACTGATGTAATGTCCCATCCCACTTGTGCTGATAATGTGCAGGGTGGGACATTAGCAGGGAGAATAACATCCTCTCCCTGCTAGATCATCCGGGATTTCTTGAAATCGTGATTTGGCTGGGAAAGCCACATAAAAACTTGACTTTCTTAATATTCGAAAATATTCTTCTGGGTGGATCTTTCTTCTCCTGATCTGGCTGATGGAAGAATAATAATCTTTAATAAATAAAAATCACTTGAAAGTTTGGCCTGCTCTGGGTTGAAATGGTGTCACCCAGTGCGGAACTTAAAGCTTGCAATTTTGTTTACATGATCAATAGATATTTATAGAGAAATATGTAATGTTGCATGTGGAATCAGTAGGGTAGTCATTATGTTTCAGTCTCAGGTCCACATATTATCAGTTTGTGAGTTAAGACTGAAGTAGAGGTGGACAACTGAAACTCCCAAGGCTCTTTAGGGTCTCATTGGCTGGTTGTTGATTTTGTGACAAAACTCCTAACAATAAAGCTCGTAAAAGTGTAGCTCAATTTTCTTTTCAATAAAAAGCAATGACTTAGACTGTAGAGGCTTATGGCAACACATTTTGGGTCTCAGCAGTCCTTCATCGGGTCTTTGGCAGCAGAAGGAAGATTAATCAATGTGTCACATATTTCCGCAGAAGCGACATTTTTTACAACAATAGATACAGATTGAATTCAGTGTAATCTTGATATTGAATTGATTCTTCTTCCTTCTGCCAAAAAAACGCACTGATCATAAGGGACTAACCCATCCCTAACTAGTGATGAGCAGCATAGGCAACATTAGTATTTTATGGAATTTTATGGAAAATATTCGCATTCTGCAATATTCAGGGTTTTTTTTTTATTGTGAACATCGGCAGTTTTTATTGCGAATTTCACGCGCGCAATATATGTTTAACATGACGCAAATTTTTATGTGAATTTTCAAAAGTGATGATTTTCGCAATATTCGCATCACCCCAATATTCAATTAAAAAACTGTTGATGGTGTTACTAAGCTCTTGTTGCAGCCTTTCCATTCGTCCACTTGCATTGAGAGGCGTGTGTAATGGATAAAAAATACAGAATATCCGGAATTGCGAATATTCGGCAATATATTCACCATCTTCGCGATTTTCCGAATTGCCGATATTCGCGATTAATATTCGGAACCCGAATATTTGTGATCATCACTATCCCCAACACGTATAAGGTTATACCCCATCATGCATGACGTTTTATTTAGTGGAAAGTTCGATGGATGCTTTATCACAATTCTAATTAATTACACAAACTGATGATAGTTTATTTGAACAATGTTTCATACCTGTAAACCAACCAACGTTTTCCGCCAAAAGGGACTCCCTATAACTTGGGAGAATCATACAAATCAGACAAATATTTTTATTGCCCTTTTCATTATAATACAATGTGAAGGAACATGATCCTTGAACATGAACATGAAGAGTACTGAGGCCCCTTGCCCTTTACCAAAATATTCCTTGTAAATAAAGACAGAGACTGTGAATTATCTTTGTATATTTTAAGTGGAGTTACATAAAATTAGGCCAAAGCCTTCATCTCTTGGGAGTTACACACGTGGCGCACTTTTTCAAAAAGCACGACGTGGGCGATCATGGCAAAGCATAATGGCTCTGCAATTTTTTGCCCATGCCGCTAGAATCATGCTGGAAAAAAGCATGGAGGGCTATGGGCCGCCTTCCCACGGCCCTTTTGCATCACCGTTGACATGATCTGTGGTGGACTCATAAGGATCGGCATGTATGCCAATAAAATGCCCAGGATGTTAATGAACATTAAACAAAATGAGGAGTGCCCAAACAGTGCCACCATAGTACCAGCCACCAGCCCTTCCAACAGTGGGCACCTTAAAAAATACAGTAAATAAACATAATTGGGGTGTAAGCCCCGCCTTGAATCACACTTAAATGATATATGTGACTGCCCTTAATTTAAACCTAGCATGCCACAAGACCTCTTCACCATCCAATTTCCTCCCGGGGCAAACAAAGAACAGAGAATACAATAACAAGAAATGAGCCAAAGCTGGTACAAGTTGAGAAGGTTGTTACCAAAAAAGGGGGAGGGAGGGTGGGTGACATGTGAAGTCCAAAGAAGATCTGCCACTAAACTTTGACCTACCTGACATCGTCGGGCCAGTCCCCTAGGTCAAGGTGCCCTCCCCCTACCAAGTATCCATATCTATATTAAAGTACAATAATCAGAGCAAAATACAAAAGGTAAAGGTGGCTAAAATGGCTTAAGATGCTATACAAATAACAATAGTAGTAGTAGTAGTAGCAATTGAAAAGAAAAAAAAGAACAGAGGAAAACAGGTGGAAGAAAGGTTGTAAAAGTGGAGGAAGCAGGTCAAATTCAGAACATTTTCCAACCTCAGATACTCTATCCATTGGGAATATATGGGAACATTAATGTGAGCCACCAAGAACACAGGAAAGGTGTTCATTAATAACTGTTACAACTATTTTACTGCAGAAAATGAGAGGTGTGGTTGCTGCAATCTAAGCAATCACCTGAAAAGGTTGCCATCTACAAAAGATGCCATGTCTATATGCAAAATGCATCTGTTGAATAAGGCATCCCAAGGGGTTTAAGCAAGGAATAACAAAATATTTTCTTCATACTAGGTCCAGGGACCCTGACTAGAGTCATGCACTAGGCTGAGCCCTAGTGGGGACTTTAAAGGCACCGTGGTTAAAGTCAAAACAATAATATAAGTGTTCCTGTATAAAAACGTTTTATTGGATGGTCAATAGGCAGTATCACAGCACTGTACACATTAAAATGTAGGTTCCTTAGGGTAATGCATGCTGTGATGTAAGTACATCATACATCTACTGTGCCTTACCCCTTCCAGTCTTGAAACATATTATAAACCAACATCATGGTACACAGAGAAGTGGATAAGTTAATTACCTACGCGTTTCACCCTGATAGGGCTTCCTCAGGGAGTATCAAAGTCTGTGTTCTCTCTTTAAAGAGAAAAAAATTTTTTACAG
Organism: Ptychadena robeensis; assembly: GCA_036250615.1. NCBI lineage: Eukaryota > Metazoa > Chordata > Amphibia > Anura > Ptychadenidae > Ptychadena > Ptychadena robeensis. Next base: position 13,686,599 of record CM070042.1, read on the forward strand.
ACCATTTTCAGAACAACATATAGTGATTTTTACAGAGCACAAATAAGTTTGTAGACCCTGATCTACAGCTTCCAAACTATGGGGCAAGAGTACTATAGAGGGGCACCCCCTTAAACTGTTCCGGGAGGCTGAGAGGGCACAAATTAGGCTATTATTATTATTATCATTTATTTATATAGCGCCAACATATTACGCAGCGCTGTACATTAGAGTGGAGAGGAAACACACACCATAACAACCACCACGGTACAGTATGACATCAGGAATAGAGGACCCCCTGGACGGTAAAACAGTCCTACAGTCTAATAGGTTGAGAACAAGGAATACATAGGTGGGGGGGGGGGGTGGGAACTGGCCATGGTGGTGATGTAAGGAATGAGAAGATGGATAGGTGAGACTGAAGAGGTGGGTTTTCAGGGCTTTTTTAAAAGTGCCAAAATTAGGAGCAAGTCTAATGTGACGAGGGAGAGAGTTCCAGAGAGAAGGAGCGGCCCTAGAGAAGTCCTGAAGCTTTGCGTGCGATGAGGTTATTAGCGGGGATGTCATTAGTAGGTCACTGGAGGAGCGGAGGGAGCGGTTATTGGTGTATTTGTGTACCAGGTTGGAGATGTAAGGAGGACAGGGGGTGTGGAGTGATTTAGGCTATATGGGCCAGGGTGCGATATATCCTATGAGGATCTTATATGAATATTTATTGTCTCTTTTCCTGGAGTGAAAGCAGCCATTTACCATACATCAGTATTTATGTAGAAATATTTATCTATATTAATGTGTGTCGTCATATATTATTCAGTAGCATGCCTCTAGAGGAATTCTAACTGTCTGGTGAGCCTGGACATCCGGAACCAAACAGAATTATGATAATCTGAACTTTAGGCAGTGCCTTTGCCGCTCTGCATTATATATGCACTGCTCCCAACTGGAAAGTATACTGTCACTTTGGTATTCTGTATCATCAAGTTATGTTTTATTCAAATTCATTTCTACTTCGCTCTCCTGTGCGCACTGTAAATGCGCAAACACCTTTTTATAACATCTCGCCTCACGCTGTATGTTTCTGACAGTGTGCAGATTTATTTACCTTTTTCAAGGTGATATGAAGTATACTTTATAGTAGAAAATTCATCAACGTACATCCATGATATCAATGCTATTTCCCAAGAGTTCAACATGTCATATACAAATATTCTGTTTATTCCACCTGCATAGACCGCAATGGTGCACATTTTCCTCTTCTGCGGCACAGAACTCTTCCTGAAAGAGAGAGAATGATCAGTATATTAAGACAGAGGAACAGACACATTTATAAGGATCACCCACAGATGACAAAGTTTGACAGCACAAATTATTTTAAAAGCACATTCATTTGCCATGGCCTTGAGTCTGTCTCAATATGGTTACTACTGTTTTCATACCCCCCCCCCCCCCCCTCTGTGACCGCTGGGACTTTGTCCAATACATCCATTACCTTTTTCTGAATTGTGGTGAGATATGATTCTCCATTCCATACCTAGGGGTTTTTTTTGTACGTGTGAGACCATTTAACACTCCTGAGGAGTTTGTGAAATATCTTTTAGAGATAAAAATGTGAAAGTCCTGCCGAGTGATGGATGGTTGTCTCCTGGAGAACTATACATCTTCACAATGTTTACCATCTTGTTGCTTCGTAGACAATTCTGCTTTCAGTTTAAATTAGTTAAACACATTCCTGGATGTATTTAAAAAATATTTATATACACAGGTTCAGATAAAGGCCATTTCACACTAGTCGTGTGTGCGCTGCAATACTGTAACGCAGCACAGATTGAGTAAAGTGAGGTACACAGTTTCCATGGGATCCTTCCTGTTCCTTTCTCACTCACCCCACACTTATGTTTGGCTGTAACACTTAAAGCAGCGGCATGGCTTGTGTGAAAAGGTCCTCAAACTTTATTTGAAATGCAACTCTCTTTTGTGCACACACTAATCATGTGGATATATACATCATATATACACACACTAATAATACAGCAATGTTCATTAGAGATGGGCGAACACCAGCCCGGAGTGTCCGCGAACAGGGCGGGTCGAACTTTTAAAGATGTCCGCCCTCCGCCCTGTTCGCGGACACATTCAAATTCCCCGCCTCTGGGCGGGGAATTTGAATCGGGAAAACCGTATGTGACGTCAGTGACGTCACATCTGGTCCATGGAACGCATCCTGGAACGCATCGTTCCTGGTTGCGGGAGCCGGATGTGACGTCACTGACGTCACTTCCTACTCTGAGCCGGAATCTTCACTACAAGACCGGCTTCATGCCCGGTCTTGTAGTGAAGAGATTCTTCCTCCGGCACGATCTCGCAGGTTCTGATCCTGCCGGATCTTCTTCTTCTTCTTAGATCTTCTTCTGGCCGGCGAACAGGACGGGTCGAACACCCGTACTGTCCGCCGGCGAGAGGATCGGCGAACATGCCGAGTTCGCGGCCGAACTGTTCTCCGGCGAACAGTTCGGTCCATCCCTAATGTTCATGTGTATTCATTCACATAGACACACACACAACAATCATGCAGAGATATGAATTATTTACATAGAGACAAACACACACAGAGAGACACATTACATACACTCTATTTACTGTGTACAGCTAGTTCCCCCATGGTCTGCTTCCTGCTTGTCCCTCCCACAGGCTTGTCTGATTGGCTAGCACTGGGAGTGTGGGTGGACTGTATGCAATCCACAGAGGGAGGAGAGAACTAACACTGGGTAGAACAAAAAGGCAGCTGGGTTTTGCAGTTCTCTCTCTTACCCTCTCTCTAGCTGACAGCGCACAGAGAGCTTCCAGTGCCACCTTGGCTGTCCCCCAAGCTGGGCCCACCCCCCAGATAACCTTAGGGCCCACCCCCCAGTTTGGGAACCACTAACTTAACCTAAAAGGAAAGTGTGTATAGCCTGCTTGGAGGAATCACGAAGACCTTGACATTGGGGGAAGGTGAGAGGCAGTGAGCTGATATTGTGGTTCCTCAGTCAAGTAGGAAGGAACGGCACACAGAGAGCTAATACAGGTTTAGCATGGCAAACTAATGCAGAGATCTGCAAGACAGAGGGAGTGAACTGGTCACTGGATGTCTGAAGATGTTTCCAGAAGGTAGCGTGGCCCCTACTGTTTGAAAGTGCTGAGTGGCACGTACACCATGCCACAGGAATGTAAGTAGATGATTTTCACTGTAGCTTCAGTTGGTATTCTCAAAATGGATTCACATTTCCATGTTGGAGTAAAGCTCACTTTGCCAACACAAGTAGTAATGCAATGTGTGCAATTCATTCTGAATGACAAACCTAAGTGCTGGCACTTATTTTGAACATCCTTCCCTTATGTTCTTGCAGAACACAATGTGAGGTATCCTTTACAAAAAGCACTTAACCGCCACGCCATGGCATGATTGTCCTTTTTTTATGTAAGCAGTACAAAAATGTAAACACATTATATGAAACCGGGTATGTGAGTATTTGGGACGCCTGTATTTCAATGCAGGCATATGGTCATCACTGACTCCGGGAACATAATATTGCATATGGAAAAATAGACTGGATGGACGTCCCAGGAGGACGCTGCCCGCTTGCCTGGAACAGGTAAGCAATCCTGAGTGTGGCTCCGCGTTACTGCACTTGACAATTTCTATCCTAAACCACATAAGTGATTACCGCCTGGGGGGATTAATATTATACAAAAGATTGAGAGAACATTTATTTTTTGCATATATTTCTAAGTTAAATGGGATTTAAGTCTCACTCAGCTTTTGAGCAAGTTTGTTTGTCTGGAGAATATCCAGATATAGTTTGTACTTTGAAAATATATTTTCTGTGCTTAATGGATTTCACTTGATTTGACCTTTCGAAGTCTTCCAGAAATATTGCTGAATGACTGACTAACAAGCAGGAATAGACAATAACAGGTGCAGTGGATTTGTAGACTACTTGTGGGTTTCTAGACTACTTGTGAAGATCTAACACATATGTGCCTTATACCTTACTACCCACTACTAATATTTGAGCTTGCTGACCACGTTGTTTATAAAAGTGCTGAAGCTTTACATGTCAACCCAAAGCAACCAACCATACTTACATCTGCACAAAAACATTTGGGGAATGATATGTTCACTTTGATTGGATTCCATAGATGACCATCCTTTTTCCTGACCCTTGATAGATGAGGTCCAGGGTCTGCAAGCATCAGCTTATATCACCCTATATAGTAACTGCAAATTTTGATATACATCACCACACCTGAAAATGTATGAAACTAAAGAGGTGAATTGGTAAGCTGAGTGCGAGCTTCCCTATACACAGAAACCATCCGTCACCCCGTAGATTGTAGAGTGCAGTTCACAGTGAGGTTGACACAGGCAATCTCAATGGAGGCTTACCACCTGAAATCTCATTTATCAATGTGTCCTTGCTGACCAGTGTAGTAGACAGTCTGCATTACTCCTAACAATCAGATTTTGTATTATTTTCTATACTATATTAAAAAGAGTTTAAAGAAATTCATGTACACAAGGCTGTGAAGGACAGCACAAGCATCATGTGTCAGGGGTGACTATAGACCTTAACAAGGGTCCAGACAACCAATTACCAAGAATAATATAAATCCCTTTGTTTTTGCTCATGTTCTCCTGGCACTTTAGCTTCTTCTTCTCCTTAGTACTTTCAGTAGGAGCAGAGACACAGAAGTCTGTGATTGTCAGTTGAATCCATGCAAGGTTAGGAGCCTGTTTGAAGCATTATTAACCTCCCTAGCGCACTGCTGCGGTCCAGATTTCTGTACTAGAAGTGCAAATTTTTCTTTATGTTGTCGGCCTGTAACTTCCCAAAATATGTCCGTATAAGGGTCTAATAGACATCCTGACTATAATAATTTTTGAAACACACAATTATTATAAAAAAAAAGTACATTAAAAAAATTATTAAATGTATAATTTGAATGCTAAAATCTCTTGAATACTTATTTGGTAGATTGAAAGATTTCAAAACAGTATTTATGTTTGTTTATAATGACCTTTTTTATTACAATTGGAAATGTGTTTTGCTTTTGTTTTACTTTGAATTGTATTGGATACAGTTATCACTGTATCCAATACAATGGCATTTGGCACCCTCTGAAAGGGTTAACTTCAAAGAGCACATCTGGGAATGACAATGGGGGTGATATTCCAAGTGTGCTCTTTGAAGACAGCCCAATTTGCATATGAATGTCCAGTGGCCCTTGGGATATTCATATGCAAATTGGGCTGGGAGAGGGGTGACATGCCGGCTTCAGTGAAGGAGCAAGCTTCAGATCCCCCGGACAGCACGGAGCAGAATGTCCTGCTGTGGGGATCTGAGCTTAGCTGGACGGCTCCGTCTCATCAACTGCAATACAAGACAAGAGAGTGCAGTACGAGATGGTGTCGTCCCGACCGCTAGGGCGGTTAAAAGGGCTTACATTGGGCTAGCTTGCTGTTAAGGTTAAGCCCTGGACTCTTCTGGTTTTATAATTTTTCAATACTTTAAAAAAGAAAAAAATTATTTATGATAATATAGCAACCACTGTTCCACGTGCCAGTGATATTCAGTGATAGAATTCCATCAGAAATCAAATTTTGTCTTTGATGGTCTTTTTCTGGATGTACTGCTACTACTCTAAATTCTAACTCAGGAATCCCAAGAAATAGTCGTTTTTAATTTAGAGACTGTTTGGCAACCACAAAAGTAAACACTGCAGTGTTTCTGATTGCAGCATTGATTGCGTCCTGTAGTTATAGTGACGGCTAACCTTCAGAAAAAATAAATAAAGACCTGACTGTAATAGCTAAAATCCTGGCAAACTAAACTAAAATTAATGTTTTGTTTTTTTACAACCATACAGTTGGCATAAAAATACACTTTTCAAGACATTTAATAATTTATGCATTTTTGGCAAGTAACTTTACAATGAGCCCTCCCTGACCTCAGTAGCTGCAGTCACTTTGGAACAATTATTCTTTCTAGTCCTTCTCCCTTGTCCACTCTTCCAGGACACATGCTGTGTTTGCATTATTAAAAAGTTTGAAAGCTTCTGAGTCTTGAATGGTAGTGTATACCACTCTTCTTGTTGGACTGTAATAAAGGACACCCTGACTAACCCCAGATTCAATTTTAAATGATACATCAAAATGCCCAGGGCATTGCTCACTGCATCTGTATAAAGAATTTACAAGCATTGCACATATAAGTGTCGAATATACCATATTTTACCAAAACATTTTGGCAATGGCTGACCCTATTAAAAGCTTTACTTTATGCCAAACCTACCACATAGGCTTCTATATGATGCTTTTTGGCACAGGATACAACCTCTCTCACCAGTAACAGAGAACATTGCCTTCGTAACCAGTGCTCCACATCTGCCCGAGCCACCACCTCGGACTGGAAAACGATGGTCACTGTGATAAAATGAACTGAATAATCAGGTCCTTTTAAGTTTAGGATGCCTATGTTGCCTATGTCACACAGAAAGTGAATGTCCACACAGCTGGTTCGGGGTAACTTTTTACTATGGGAAGATGTACAATTCAGTTCATCATCACTCACATGGCAGGGATGGGTTTGAAGCATAGGGTCTATGTTTCAAACTATCCTTACCAGCTGCTAAGAGGAGTGAAGGCTGATGGCTCTTACCTAGTTTATAAGCACATTTGTGGAGTGGAGAGATGGAGATTTGTGGAGTGGAGAGAGAGGGGAGGTATGCTTCTTCTTCCCCAAGCCGATGTGATACCTCTTTGGAATCTAGGGGACAACTGTGATCTCACCTCTGGGCTTTTTCTCAGCCCCTTTGCAGGCTCCTATGGGCATACGCTTCCCTTCCATCAGAGGAGCAGCCAGGCCAAGCAGTCTCTCACCTTAACAGTAGCGGGGCAGGCTTTCTACAGCAGGTCCTTGTTCACATCCCTCAATAAAAGTCCAATACACGATGTGTTGGTGTAGATACGGTGCCCTTTATTGATGTTTACAGTGCCAGGTTACAATCCACTTCTCTCCATGGAAGCCATCTGGGAGCAGCCTCTGCCAGTATCAATTTTCCTGCCCTAGCCTTCTCACCCCAGGTGTCACTTCTGGCTTAGGGATGCCCTTGCCCCCAGCTGGGGGACAAGGGTTAAGACGTTAGTTAAAGCTCTGCAATTTCCAGGTCTCCGGATCTGCAGACCAGTGTGGCCTACCTCCTATCTGATCCTTCAGAGCTCTCTCAATGCTCTCTTCTGCTGCTGAAGACCCCAGCTCCTCCCACTGTTTGGCCTTATATAACCTTCTACTCCCCGGCTGACCACTCCCAAATGGCTCACCATGATAATATCAGAACATGTTCCAGAACATTCACATATTCACCACCCACTTAGGTTCTGCCCAGCAACAGCCCAAATGCTCTGTCAGTATCAGCAAAACACCCTTAACACCTTCTATACATGGTTAAATTCTATACAGTTCCCAGACCACCTTCTCACACATTTCCTTTGCCCAAAGAGGTGCAGGACGATGAGGACTTTACTGTCAAAGACTTTGATGCAGATGGCCCAAAAGGCATGTGAGTGTTTGAACCGCCCCCCAGGGTTGGGGTAGAGTGTGAGTGACTCCCCCTAATAGCTAGTCCTGGGGTCTAGTCTCTTCTGAGTAGGCCAGCATCACCTCTGTCTGAGATAGTAGACTCAGTTTGGAACCCATGGTCTCAGAGAATGTTTGCATTTACCTCTTATGGCCAAGAAAAGAATTCCCTGTTTAGTGTGACTTGTGTGTGTGGAATATTACCTAACTGCAGTGGCCCAAGTATGTAGGGAGGTGTTCCCACTTGATCTGGAGGGGAAAATATACCTTCCAGTTTCTCTAGGTACATGAAGGGGAGCCCTGTTTTAGCCCTCTCCTCTCCTCCTTGTATTGCACTTAAGTCACCAAAGCCCACCAAATGCAGCAGGGTCTAGATATGCCTAGGCGCTCTTTTCTCCACTGGCTTTGCCCTACAACGATATTCATAACTTATAGAATAAATATTGCTCATCAGATTATCCTCTTCCTCTAACTTTTGGCTGAGTATGCTGGATCATCAACTTGACTTTGAAGTTTCAAGTAGATCTATCATGTCAGTGGTATTTAAGTAGAGAATGGCACAATTCTCTTAAAAGAGAGTGAATGATAATAAACATATCCTTGACCTGACCAGCCCAGCAGTTTGTTTTTGACCCTGATCCTGTTTATATGCAGATTTTAATGCACATTCATAAATGTCAAACTTAAATTGAGTCCTATTGAGTTGGGTTTAAGCAAAAGGGTGAATATGGTAAGCCAATGTGCCAAAGTATAGTTGGAATTGTGTATACACTGTAAAGTTCAGGGGAAAGGATCACCAGCGCAGCCAGGCGATAAACAAAACTACGGTTTATTTTCACCAAAAGGCAAACAGAAATCCAAACTTGTAGTATGTTGAACAACCATTCATGAGTACTTTTAACAACTTTGCAGCTCACCACTGTTGCTAAGTATTTTCCAAAGGTCCTGCCAGCCCTCCTAGGCTTTCCACAGGAGCAGTCTTCTGTAGAGAGTGTTGGACTTCACACAGGCTCCCCACCTGACCACTACTTCCACAGTCTACCCCCTCTCTGAGCACCTGAGCCTATTTCAGACAGACTTCCTGTCTGCCTGACAGTGAGCCGCAAATCCTGGAGTGTGAAGGCCCACCCAGATCCTTCCCTCCCACTCCAGTCCGGAAACCCCAAAAAAATAACAAATGGCAACCCCCGATTACCTCTGTTTATCCCCGGACTCCTTACCCAGAATATACTGAGGACCACAATTCATAATATGGGGAGACAAATCTGCCATCCATGACTCATCCCCGGGGTCCTCCACAACACTAAATTAATAGAGTGTGAGTCAAAATGCATTGCATGGAGATGTGTAACCCACCATGAATCATAAGAAGACCCCCACTATTGCTATACTTGTTCAATTGAAGACTAAAGCAGAAGTCTGCTTGGCAAATTCCGGTGTCCCAGTCTTATCCCTTGCTTCCTTTTACATACTGAGACATCCCACATCTAATATATAGAAAGAAGTTCGGGCTTTTAGCTGCTTTAGCAAAGGTGGAAGTTCTTGTTTTGTTCTACTTTTAAAGTGTTTTCTTTGTTGCAGACAAGCACAGGGAATGCCCTTTTGACAAAACAGTCTTTTTATAATAAAATAGTCTCTGTTCGTGGGACTGATCACTTCCCCGCCTGTCTCAAACCTTCCTGCAAGTAAGGCATAGCTTTATACAATATGATCTTTCTGTCTGATCTTTATATGATTGCCTGTCTCCGAAGAAAAATTGTAATTTCACTTCTCGGAAGGATTTTTACTAGAGATGGTTTTTAGTGGCCCTGACAGAAAGATAACTGTCCAATTTCAGATTGTGGCAGCTCAGGACCCAAGGCACGTACTGCAAGACGGGATGTTGGGTTTTATGCCAAATTTATGCTGATATATGGGCAGTTCTTTTAATTCCGATAATTTCCACAATTGCTGTAGTAAAGCTAGGATATTATTCATTTGTTCAATAACCGTTTGTGGTTCATTTAGGGAAAGATACATCTGGACAATTACAAATGAACCAGAAGAAAACATTTTAGATAGAACCATTTTCAGTAATTTTTTTGGACAAATTGTTCTGTAGCAAAAAAAGATTCTCCCTCCTCTGTCTTGTCTGAAAAATAGTTATGAAAAGTACAGAGCAAAAAAGTCAGATTTCCTGTCCCCACTGAATGAAGGGCATAGAGATGCATAAAACATCTTTTCTCTGATGTTTCTCCTTCGTGTCTGACAACAATGAGGATAGGAAAAACAGGTTTGGTTATAGGTTTGTATGGAGCTGATGGCCAGTCTGACAGAGAGGAGCCTCCAGGGGAGAAAAAGATCAGGAAATTACCGCTCTTCTGCTGCAGCCCATAGAGCTTAACATTTAACTTTTGGGTATTGTAAACTTGGGGGGTCCAGGGTTTCACTGTCACCACACTGGAGTTCAGTCAAAGTCCAAAAACACTTTCTTGTGCCAACAAAATAAGACAATAGGACTTAACAGCAGCTGTTATCACAGTTTTACAGGTGACCCCAAAACAAAGAGCTGTCTTACGATTTCCTTAAAAGTCGTGTCCCAACAGTCCATGACAACAGTCCATGTATTCAAACGGGGAAACCATCCATCATGGTTTGCTCAAACCAGCGTCTTTCAACAACACCATTAGTTCCCCCTGATAAGATCACCTGACCTCATATTGCTGCTGTGCAGCCAAAACCAACCCCTCTCCGGCATCCCAGGGGTTACCTTAAAGGTGACACAGCCCAAAAATGGGCAACACATATATACCATTCAGGACCCATGCCTGGTGTCCTCTACAATATGGAAACCCACTGTAATGAGAATTTATCAGTATTTAGCTTGTGTGGAATGGATGATCGACTACTGTCAGGAAATTTTAGATGTAGTAAATGCCCTGCACCCCCCCAGGCTGCGGCACCCGGCGTATAAGACGACCCCCGACTTTGGGGAGGATTTTAAGGTACTGAAAAGTCGTCTTATACGCCGGCATATACGGTAGGTGAAATTTTTAGTTCAGGGGAGGGCAAACCTTTTGACTCATGGGCCCCATTGGCTTTTTCAGGGGGCCACACCAAGAGCTTATTATGGCCATAGGTGTGCCAATTCCATGCATCGCCGGTATCACTTATGATGGTGGTGATGTGTAATTGGCAACATGTGACAGGGACGTAGTTATAGTTATATTTTTCCTACACAAAAATGCTCTTTTATTGCAATAAGCAGAGATAATTGCAAGAAACTGCCTGTTGTCACCATGAGGATGTGCTCAGTGTCATAACCACTGCATCGTCCCCAAGGAAATGTTTGGACACCTCTAGGCATTATGTGGAATCATTGCAGAGAGAGGAGCATCCTCTCAACAAGGTGATGGAGAGCCGGAAAAGAAAGCTATACGGCCCTCACGCCTTAATTTGCCCAAGCCTGGTTTAGTTAATCCCTGACTTGCTGATAAATAGAAAGACTTTTCTTTAGTTGTGCGGGGCCAGCTTTATGCAAAAAGATTAAAAAATTAATATTAGCATAGTTTATATTTGTATTACCTGCCTATGGCCATTTATGCAATAGAAAACTTGGGGTAGTTGTGGTTGTGGACTAGGATTTTCCTTTGTGCATTTTTTTTTTGTTTAATAAAACCTGCCAACCATTTTTCAGATTGTTATAACAAGTGCTGGCAAAGTGGTGCAGAGCTGCTCCCTTTTCACCCCTGTGACACCTTTTCGTAGGGCTGGAAGTGTATAGCACTGAATAAACCGTGTCTTTCTAAATGACATGGTTTTCATGAAATCACCCGGCAGTGGACATGTGCAGTGTCGTTAGTATTCAGAATGCATTATCAATCTTCTTCTGAATTCTCTGAGAAGGGAATATAATAGACCCCATATATGCTGGGCCATGGTTTGCTCTGTATTTCTATAAGAATACCTGACCCTGCTTCTCCTGCAAAGGAAAAAAAAAAGCATCATAGCACATAGCGAAGTTTCCCCATCTCTCTTGTATTTTTACTGTTTTTCCATAGCTTGTCACTGCAGTACGGTGACTGTCAATAGAAATACACTTAAGTGTTTTAGTATTCATATTTAATGCAATGACATGTATCTGAAAACATGTAGAATGACAGTAAGAGAAGATGTACAGGTCCTATGTAAAACTAATAATGTGATGGAAACGTAGCGACAGCAAGAAAATACCAAGTCTACCAATTCTACCCTCATTTTCTTGTATATTGTTTTATTTTCATTTGTTATAGACATTATTTTTCATTCTTAGTACATCTTTATTCTTGTCCCAAACATGTTTAATGAACTTATTGTTGTCTGATCCACTACCCTTTGTTATGAAATGTAAACTTGAGTTTTGCTTTGTTTCCATTGCGTTGGGACCCCTCCGCTAAGCGTACACGCTTAGTGGGAGGTCCAAACATAACAGATAGACTTACCTGCTCGGCAGAGGGTCTGTCTTCATTGCGCTGAGCCGATCCGCCGGTGTGAGGCTGAACGTAGTCGAGTACGTTCAGCCTTTACACCGGTGGATGTGTAAACAGACCATCCGCCGGCAGGCAAAGTCTGTGGGATACGTCGGGACCCCTGCTAAGCGTATACGCTTAGCGTAGGGGTCCCGACGTATAATGGAAACAAGCCCTCATGTAGGTGACATCTGCTTTACTTAATAAAGAACAAAGAGGATACTATTATTTAGGCATAGGAGCCGGCATCCCTAAGTACAATATATAAATTGTCACTTAGAAGGCGAACATACGTTCACTGTACCCAGATCTACAGGGGCTTGGGGACTTTAAAGGCTCCAAACTGGAAAGGTTATTCAGATTGATGGATATATATGTAAAATTTCATAAGTTTATTCAATAAAACATCAACACTGGGCTGCAGGCAGACAGATGAATAACATGACTCCCGACCGACGCATGTTTCGTTTTAGGAAAACTTAATCAGGGGTATGCAAAAGAGTGATTCATTCCATAAGAACGAATTTAGGCTTGATAAGCCATCTAGGATTTGACCATTCAGGGCCAGAACCGAATCCCTGCCAGGGAGCGGGGGACCAAGAGAGTACCCCACATCCAACATAAATCAGGTATTATTGGGGTGTCAAAAGAACGAGGTAATTCCATTGGAGCGTAAGGTGGTGCCTTTGAGGCAGTATCTGGATCCTAAACTTCCCGCAGGGCCAGTTGGATTACTTTATAAAGGTAAACTCAGTATCTTTAAGCTTCCCATCCATTCCAAAACCATTGGCCCTCCTTTGTAGACATATTTAAGATTCTGAGCAGACTTTCCACAAGATTTTGGAGTTTCTCATTTAATTTGTGCCCATTTGTGCACAGGAGCTCTACTGATGTTGGTTGAGAGATACATTCCAGTTGACCACAAGGGTTGAGGTCATGGTCTTGTGCTAGCCCGTGGGTGGGCAAAATTCTTGACACGTGGATCACAATGGTTTCTTAAATTTGACCTGGTCCCAAGTCCGCTCAGCCTGGGTGGGAAATTTTAAACAGATTTACTGATACATTTTCTGTACTGCATTAAAAAAATGGAGAGTAAACCTAAACATTCTATTGCAGACGTCGGCAAGTTACGATCTCTAGAAGGAGACCATAACAATCGTCTTCTAGGCATTATTTCCACTTATTGCAGGGAACAAGCAGAGGGGAGCCAAGGTGACAAAGGGCTGAATTAACCTCCCTAGCAGTTGAGACAAACCCAGTTAATCTGTGGTTTTGGTTCTTCCCAACTGCTACCAAAGCGTTATTGGAAAAACCCATAATACCCCCGCAAAAGCTGAGGCAATTTTCTTTCTATTACTGCAGCATTTCCGGGGGGGGGCATAGATCTTGTTAATGGAGGGGCATCAGTTTTCCAGCCCATGGCTCGCGACGCGGACAGGCGCTGGGGTAGGACAGGAAATTTAAGCAGATAACCATGTACTCTGCTGCGGCCTGTACTGTGCCATTAAAAACAGGCTGGATGTGGCCCATGGGCTGTAGTTAGCCTACTTGAGTTTGCCTATTTGGCTTGCTGGTAGTGGTGGCCAAACTTCGGCGGATCTGACTTTTAAAAAAGTCAGACGCCTGCCTGTTCGCGCAGACATGGGCAAGCTACAGTCTATAAAAGGAGACCATAACAATCATCTTCTAGGCATTATCTCCACTTACTGCAGGAATCAAGCAGAGGGGAGCCAAGGTGACAAAGGGCCGAATTAACCTCCCTAGCAGTTGAGACAAACCCAGTTCATCTGTGGTTTTGGTTCGTCCCAACTGCTACCAGAGCGTTATTGGGAAAACCGAATATACCTCCTCAAAGCTGAGGCAATTTTCTGTATATTGCTGCAGCATTTCCGGGGGGTATAGACCATGTTAATGGAGGGGCATCAGTTTTCCAGGCCATGTCTCGCAACATGGACAGGTGCTGGGGGAGGGCGGTTAATTTAAGCAGATAACCATGTACACTGCTGCGACAGCCTGTACCGCATCATTAAAAACAGTCCGGATGTGGCCCATGAGCTGTAGTTAGCCTACTTGAGTTTGCCTATTTGGCTTGCTGGTAGTGGTGGCCGAACTTCGGCAGATCGGACTTTTAAAAAAGTCAGACGTCTGCCTGTTCGCACAGAGATTCCAATTCCTGCCTGTTTGTGGGGAATTTTAATCAGGAAAACGGGAAGTGAAGTCAGTGACGTCTCGTCCAGAACCTGCAAGGCATAGTTCCTGGTTCCGATTGCTTTACGTGACGTCAATGATGTCACTTCCTGTTTTCGGACCAGATTTTTCACTGGAAGACTGGGTTCTCTACCTGATCCTGCTGGAGGAAGAATAGTAAGCTCCTTCTCGCAGGTGAATGGGGTGGGTCAAACACCCATACTGCTCGCTGGCTAGAAGGAATGGGAACATCCATGTTCGGAGGAAAACTGTCTGCCTCGCGGACAGTTCCGCCATCACTAATAACAAGGGACCAGCTGTGATATAAAGTAATTGGTTAACTACACCTTTGGTTTGGGTAATGGTATATCTGAAGAAGAGTTTTCACCTATATGAAAGGTAAAGTGTTAACTAAAATATTCCGGTGACATTGGCCTAAGACTAACCCAGAAGAAGTGTATTCTAAATTATAAAGTTAGCAAATGCCAAAAAATGACCTCCCACTCCCCATGGCATTCATATTGCATTTCATCAAATTATGAGAAGATTTTTCTAGACTCATTCTTCGTACCTCTGTATCACCTTGCAGTTTGTACGCTGGAAAGGTTGGTACGATGTGATAATTTCATTTAGTGGTAAATATCTGCACCGCTCGCTGCTCAGAAAATAACAGCTCAGTAAATATTCTGAGCCAAATACAAATGGACATCAGAGCTACCTCATTTTATCATAAACCGCCCTCCTGAACAGAAAGACCTCTGCAACTTCTGATTAAAATTATTGATCAGTGAAATAAAAGATCATCCGATTCATTCATCTTTTTCACTCACTTCACATCACACTTCTAAATCTCATTCATTCCTCTCTTCCAACTTAAAATCATTGTTCTTGATTTCCCATTGCTTTTTGCCATTCCAGTTCTTAAATACATTTGAAATGAGCTTTGTAATGTTTGTTAAATAATAAGATAGTCTAATCAATCATCACACATCATTACCTCAGGATGCCAAAGTTAAGGAAAAGTTGACCCATCAGATGAGGCTTTTTTCCTGGTCCTCCATTGTGATGGAAGTGGGTTCTGTCTCCTATGCCTATGGTTATGGGCAGGGCCGCCGTCAGGGGGGGGCGGGGGAAGAGGGGACTCCCGAGCCGGGCACCTAGGGGGGCCCGACGGTCAGCACGTATGGGCTCCGGTGTGCTGCCTGATCGGTACAGCAGCCTCTGGTCACTGTCTTCCACTGTGTACAATGTGTGCACTT
>CM070042.1:13704057-13718056 GCA_036250615.1 Ptychadena robeensis
CAATGTCAAAATGGCCAAAACACTCCATTTCAGTGGGGGTTGAATAATTTTGAACACAACCGTACAATGGAACACTATTTCCTATTAAATTCCAAATTCCAGAGTCAAAGCAGGGATAGAAAGAACATTTATTGATTGTGGCGATGTAGAGTTTCATCTGCAGCAGAATGGCATTCGCTCCTTACACGGCAATACTTATTTTAATAATAATTTTATGATTAGAGGAAACACAATTTGAATCACTCCATAAGTGACTGCATGATTTCTTTTACTTGTTAAAACAAATTTTCGCTGCTTCCTAACTCATTACTATACAGATTTTCTCTAAAACCAACACAATAATAAATGTGCTTGTCAGTTTTAGAGCCATTTAAAGAGGAGGCTCTAAGTAAGGGGATATAAAATAGAATTGTTAAACTGTGACTGTCTGCAGCCTGGTTACACTGTGCCGCAGAATTCAGAGGCTGCAAGTGAAGGTTTCTTGCCGATAATAATGCTGTCTGACTCTAAGACATTTCCTTTAATATTTGTACTATTTGTGGAGTGCTGCAGAGCATTGCAGACTGCAGCAGATCAGCACTTGTAGTCTGAGGCTTTGAGGTGAATGTCTAATAACAGTATGGGGTGCTTATAGAGTTGATTGTGAATATTCTAATTGGGAACTAGCGGTCACAAGATGCGCATGTACAAGTGCTGATTTGTGCAATGATGGACTGCTCAAAGCCAAGTGCGCTAGGCGAAGGGCACTTGACTGGGGCAGTCCGGGCGGAAGAAGCTCACCTACGGCGCGGCCTCTTCAAAACTTAATGCGGGAACGGAAGGGGATGGTCCCCTTTTAGCCAGAATCTCCCTCCCTTTACACGGTTGTTCCCGTTGTCTTTTTGTTTCTTTTAGGGTGAGCTGCTGGCGTATGGCCTTCTATCTCGACAGGTTCACCATCACAGCGGGCGGGTCCTTGGCAGTGTCCTTGGGGTAGAGGTGTGTGAAGGTCAGTGTGGTGATGTCCCCAGGGTGGGGCAGTCACTTTGTTAGTAACCTGAGCGCATGTAAGGGTCAATGACCCAATGGGAGTTGTCCCAGGAGGCGTCAGGGCGAATTTTAGTACCCACGAGCTCGTAAGGCTGGTGACCGGTACAGGCAGTTTCGAGTCAGTCATCGTTAAGGGCACTGACAGGGGACCTTTTCAGAAATAAACGTTAAATTGAGAGTTAAGGGAATGTTATTTATTTAATTGTTTGTAATGCTGTGGCCTTTTAATACAACCACTTAAACCGATTATTGTGCCATGTTTTTATTTTGTAGTTAAGATTTAGGTTAAGTGGGGTTTTTTTTCCTTCAGGTATACAGGGTCACTTCCTCCATCGGCCTTGCCCAAGTCAAGGTAATTATGACTTGAGATCACGACTTCTCGAATATTTAGTGAGAAATTTGCGATATTTTGAGAATACGAATATTGTATATGCTGCTCATCGCTAGTGGCCAAGAAACTTTGCATTGTGGTCTATGACTGTATTTAAATTAATTGCAACACCCAACAGCATGGAAATGTAACCAGTGTTGCTTGGGGTTAGACCCATTGGAATGTAAACACTTTTTTTAAGCAGCATATAACTAAATAAAATTAGTTTAACAGCACCTGTTCTTCCTAATCCTCTAGGTGGTGTTGTGTTTCTTTTTACCCTCCTGGGTGTTCTGCTCGAGTTATCTTGGGGTGAGTTCCTCAGCTGATAAAACTCACCCTGTGATAACTACAATAAAACGCACCTGTCAGACAAATTCCTTCGGGCATCAGCATACCCACCTGTGCTTCCACAGCAGATATGGCACCGGCCATTGACCTCCATGTAGTGGCAGTAGAAGTCGTTTTTTCCGAGCTCACCTCAGTTGTGTTTGGGACCTCGTAAAACCTCCTGGTCGTAAAAAACGACCAGGAGGTTAATCGAATAAATACTATGTACAAGCTACCAACCATATATAAATATATTACAATGCCTATATTTTTTATAGCAATAAAAAATACAAAAGTGATCGGGGGATCAGGCAAGGGTGAGGCATTTGCCTAGGGCCCCATGTCGAGCCAGGGGGGGGGGTGCTATTCAAGAAGAACAATCCACTGTAGCTGCAGCTCAAACAGCTGGCATCAGGATGGGGAGGGAGCCTGTGCAAAGCTGTTGGCTGGGAGGGGGTGCTAACACCAACACCACCGCACTCTAACTGAAACAACACACCTCCCCTCCCACGAACCTAACCAGCCCACCCCCCGTGGAAACTCGTGCAGCTCAGATCAGGATCAGCTGGGACCCCATAGATCAGAGGGGCCACATAGCAGTATAAATGGCCTTTTATCTCATCACTATGCTAGAAATAACATAGCTTTAGCCTCAGACCAAGCTGTCAGTGGGATCACCTAGAAGATGTTAGAAATTGAGATTAAAGCAGGGACGGCTGTAGTTCTATCTTTCCTCAAAGTGTTCACATAACTAACATAACAGAAGCCTGGGGTTGAAGCCTGACTGAACTTCAGAGATCTATACAAACATCTGTCGATGACTGGAATTATTATTATTATTATCATTTATTTATATAGCGCCAACATATTACGCAGCGCTGTACAATACATTAGAGTGGAGATGCCACACAGTATAGCACACAGGTACAGGTGATGTCACAGGAGGAATAGAGGACCCTGCCCAGTTGGGCTTACAATCTAGTAGGTTGGGGAACAGAGTATACAATAGGTGGGGGGATGGGACTGGTATGGTGGTGATGTTAGGAAAGAGAAGATGGATAGGCCAGACTGAAGAGGTGGGTTTTTAGGGCTTTTTTAAAAGTGCCAAAAGTAGGAGCAAGTCTAATGGGACGAGGGAAAGAGTTCCAGAGAGTAGGAGCGGCCCTAGAGTAGTCCTGAAGCCTTGCGTGTGATGAGGTTATGAGTGGGGATGTCATTAGAAGGTCACTGGAGGAGCGGAGAGTGCGGTTAGGGGTGTATTTGTGTACCGGGCTGGAGATGTAAGGAGGACAGGAGGTGTGGAGTGATTTAAAAGCAAGACACAGAACTTTGAATTTGATTCTCTGGACAACTGGAAGCCAGTGTAGAGATTTGCAGAGAGGAGCAGCAGATGAGGAGCGGTTAGAGGAGTGAATTCTGTTCGTATGTGAGCGAGATAGTATCAGACATGTATAAACACATGCAAAAAATACTTTTGCTTTGAATTATTGTAAGATAATTAAATTCCCTTGTGATTTACAAACGATATGACAATGGTTTGCATGGAAATGTTTCCGTTTGCTCAACACGTCTAATGAGCTGTCAGATTGGTGTCCTGCCGTCTTCTGCGCTGTACGTTTATATCGTGCTGCATTAAACAGATCGATCACAGTCACTCGTGGCATAATTATTTGTGGCATTGTGCCCTATCACGCAAGACTGGTCTGATGCCAGATGGGCCGCGGGTGTGCTGCTAATTAGAACAGAGTAGACTTTGCTTGGATGGACATTCTTTTAAAGGCTCCTTATTTCATATTTCTGAACAAAAAAAGTCGACGTACCAGCTCTTCCATGCGCAAAATCTCATTTGAATGTCTCTGTTCCTTGTTTTGCGTCTGAAAGTTTCTGTGGAACTTAATGGGACCTCTTTGATTGCTAAATAGCAGAGTATCATCTTAGTGGGCCTACAGTAGATCTGTAGCGTTGAACGGGTCACCCGGGAGACGCCAAGCATTTCTGATTGCAGGTGCATGCTTCGCCCCAGACTGATCTTAGATTTTACACTCAGCTAGCAAGGGTGTCTGCCAGAAATGTTTTTTTTGCCTACTCCCCCAAAGTTAACAAAGATCATGTTGATTTGTCATCTTGCTTCAATATAGACTGAATTAACCACTTGGTTACTCCTTACACACAACCTAAATCAGTGGTTCTCAACCTTTTTAGACCTGCGACCCCAGAAGTGGCATCACAAAGTGTCTCTTCCTGTATTTGGAACGTGAAAGTGCCTCCCATCCCTTATATTTTTACACACCACTTGTGCAAATTATGTGTGGGGTGGGAAGTTAGGAGGTTGAGTAACACCCCATTCCTTCTAAGTTATGCGAAAGGGGGGCATTACTCTCGCTCATTACTTCCAACCAACAATTGTTAGGAGCAGCTCTGATGCTTTCAGTGAACTCGGTGACCCCTTTAAAATGGTCGTTCGACCTCTGAGGGGGTCTCAAACCACAGGTTGAGAACAATTGATCTTAATACAACAAACAGATCCCCCCACCTGGGGTACAGATACAGGGGTTATAGGGATTTTTAAATGCACTGTAAAAAGAAACAGTGGGTCACTATTCCATACAGAGTTTCATAGTTCGGTTGTTTACAAAATTAATTTGCAGTGATATGCTTCATATAAACATGATTACAAGATTACAAATGTAAATTTTAATAAACTGGTTATGGTCAAACCGTAAGTGATTTTGCAACTAACTAAATTGACTAAGAGAGAGGGTGTTCATTTTGAGCAATGTGTTTCACAATTGTATGAATCGTTTCCTCCGGAGTATGTTTGTAGCACATTTTCACACTACAACAGTTGTACTTGTCTACTACAACAGTTGTACTTGTGGGGGTGCCTTGGTTACCTACCCCCCCCCCCCCCCCCCAGGGGATTTCAAGCCTCAGGGAGCAAACAAGTCGAGGAACAGGAGCGGCACACAGGGCGTATTAGAATATCAGAGACTTGGAATCTATTCATGTGTAAGTTCAGGGTATAGTATCCTGTCTGTTCTGACGTATGGCCACAATAGTTCTTCGGGACCCTTAGTCCTAGGATCCAGTCATTTGTATTTTTGAGTCCCATCTACTCGCAGCCTCTGCTGCTGTGCTTCAGGGATGCGCCCTGCTGCTAGTGAGCACCCCTGAAGCACAGCAGCAGAGGCTGCAAGTAGACCATAAATATTTGGTCACACAAATATATCACATAGACATATAAAGTGCTAGTAAAGGGGTTTATAATAACATCCAGGTTGTATATAATATACCCATGTTTCAAAGGTATATTGGTCTACACGTTTCACCCAACAAAGGGACTTCAACAAGACTGTAAATCAACCTTTGGATTGCTAGATGTGTAGTTTCACACAGTTGGTATATTGCCAGTGCTGCCAGACCAACAAGATTATATAAGATGCATATGGAAACCAAAAATGTACATGTAAAATATTGAATGAAATTACGGACATGTCTAAACACAGTTCGATTTAATATTCAATTTCACTCACTTGTGGTGATCCAATCCATGCCCGTTCAATCTACTTAAAAATAATGATTTGTGGTAAATTGAAGGGAAATATTGACCCATGTATGGCTACCATTGCTCTTTTGGATTCATCTTGCATAGCATATGTTGAATTCAGCTTTTAGATTGTTGGGGAGAAGGTAAAAGATGTTGTTGTCACTAATGTGGTAGACAGATTTTCCATTACAAATAGAATTGTATGTCAAAAGCAGTCCATAAACTTGTTGGTTTTAGTACAGTGCTTTGTTTGATTTACCACTTGACCTAAAACATTGGTGTCTCTTACTCTGAAATTATGTAGAAACCAAAAGGTGCCAAGCTG
Organism: Ptychadena robeensis; assembly: GCA_036250615.1. NCBI lineage: Eukaryota > Metazoa > Chordata > Amphibia > Anura > Ptychadenidae > Ptychadena > Ptychadena robeensis. The sequence continues at coordinate 13,709,659 of CM070042.1, forward strand.
GGATGGGGTTAAATTGCTTCCAAAAGAGGTGTATACAGTATACATACAGGCTCCAAAACTCAAATACATTTTGTCAGAAGCTGAGTAGATGAACATCCCCTGCCCTCTGTATTGTTGGCTTTATTATTTTAAAGGCTTAAATTTAAAAAGGCTGTACACTATTCAACAATTTCACAGTTGGGTACGGATCCATAGAGTCATATTAGAAGGTTAATTGGCTACTTCCAATTGACCTGACCCTACACTGTCAGAAATCTATGACTATCACAGGCACATCAGGTTGTAAAGTCTTCTAAAGAACAGTGACATAACACCTTACAGTCTTGCCTTACAATTTCTGTAACTTTTGTTCTACCAAAACCATATAATATGAGGACCTTTCTAAACCTTCCAATCATTATGTATTCTATCAGGGAGGACCCAGCACTACATAGCAGTGATATATACCTTCCAATCAATATTTATTCTATCAGGGAGGACCTGACACTACATAGCAGTGATATATACCCTCCAATCACTATGTATTCTATCAGGGAGGACCCGGCACTACATAGCAGTGATATATACCTTCCAATCACTATGTATCAGTCAGTGGTATTGCTGCCAGTGCCAAGGTCCTGCTGAACCAATGTATCCATTGCCAGGACACACAAGTACTTCCCCTGGCCCCACCTGGGTGCAGTGATTTGAACAATCAGGGTCCCCGAAAAGTGGGTTAACCAAAACCTGTGCTTTACCTGAAATTGTTTATTGTTGTGCAGATTAGTTGTTACTGCCAAGACCCATTTGGGTCTCGCTGAAGAATAAAAGTTTATTGGAGCATAAGCCATCTCTTGGTGGTCTTGGATTGGTTGAGTCCTGAACCTTACAAATAACTATGACCAGAATTTTGGGCGACCCTGTTGCCACCATACACATGAAAGCCAGGTTGCAATGCAATTCATCAGATCTGCTTCAATCAACTCTGCTGCAAATAGAGTAGTGAAATGCTCATTATAAGGCAGAGCTACTCTATCTTCTTAGAGGTGACTTTGAATGTTTGCTGACTTTGCGGATGATGAATTCTATGGATAGAACCCTTCGCTGAACACTCTTCTAGGCAGAAGATAAAGAGAGGAAGTGTCACTGTGGTTACATTTCTAGGTTTATTATTCTCCCCTCACCAAATATCATCTCATTCTCTATCAGGGCTTCTCCTAACATTTTATTGTTGGAACTATCTCTCCATTCCTCAGCTGCAATAAAGAAAGCCAAGCAGATAGGGGCTGCCTTATCCTATAAATCAGCCCGATGCTGGAGTAATTTAGGAGCGAAGCCTTATCTCAGAGGTGAGGAAGATGAGGTGAATGGGACCCAGATGAGTTTCCTTATGTCTCCCTGTGTATTTGTATAAAATGTTTTCGGTAATAAAAGACCATCGTATATTTGCCACTGTCATTGAGCAAAAAATGAAGCAGGAAATTAATAAACCACGTCAGGAAGATCAGATTGTATTCCAGGGTTTAAGCCTATTGTACATGCAGCACATGCTGCTTGTATAATGGCAGAATCCAAATGAACCCTGCCATGTAATGCTATCTACCGTTTGTCTGTACACATTGTATAAATTATATATTTTGTTTACCACCTTGTGCCATGTTGACAGCAAAAAAAAGAGTCGTCTTTGTGCAATAACTAATCAGATTTAAACCCCCCCCCCCCGTACCCGCATTCTAGAATTATTGTTCTGAAAGCGATACAGGTAATAAACACATTAAATTTTAATGCTCAACCACAACCCTCTCACCTCAGCGGCATGTGAATCAACGACGCTGGGGATGGGAGAACTTGGGGTGCTGAATGCCGGCCTTTACTGTTGGACAATAAATCTACCCTGAGCTACACTCAGTTAAGGGCTCGTTTACACGGGTGGTTGTTATTCACCCAGTAAAGGACCGGCAGATGAAACATTAAGTGGTAGGTCTTTGGGTTTTTATCCGATATACCCATCACAGTGTTGTTATCTAAACAGCCCACGAATGCCTGCACAACTTTGCAGGTGTTTCCATACAGAAGTGCCCAGTCGTTTGACTATGTAATTTAGCCTACGGATTGGAGTAGAGCCATGAATGCAAACCGCTTTCTAAGGCAGATAGGAACAGGGACTCAAGGTGAACAGCCTAGTGCAACAAAATTAAGTTATGTTAGTAGTAAAAGAAAAAGGTAGAGAAATGCACTCCTAATAATTGAGGTACAATACAGGCTTAGCAAGTGGGGGTTGCTGATTTGGGTCTGGTACATAGCAGTAGGAACGGCCTTTTGTATGCCTCTCTAGCAGCATGGATACCAGGATTATATCACTTCCTTGTTACAGATGGCATCACTTCCTAGTTGGGGGTGCTATATGGACACAGATAGGGAGGTCTCTCCTTACTTAGATTTATATATGTTCAGTAGGATCATGTTTTGGGTGCCAGCCCTTTGTCAACTAGATCTAATGTATTCCCCGCAAATGTTTCTGGGGCCACACAATCACCATCACCCAGGTCTAAAATCGTGGGTAAAGACTAAGGGCCCCCACACACTTTTAGATTTCTCAGTCATATTTCCTTTAGATCTCTTATTGTTTTACCAAAACCATGTAATATGAGGGACTTTCTAAACAATCAAGTCTACCTGTGTTCAGTCACAGAGGAACCTGTACTACATAGTTGTTGGTAGATCTAAATGATATTTGACAGAGAGATCTAAAGGTGTATGGCCAGCTTTAGGGATCAGAATTTACAGGACCATCAGACAATTATCTGAAGACACGTTGGCTAGGATTGACCCTTTAACAGTGAATGCAGTTGTTTGTTACTTTGTTTTGATAAAGAGAATTTGTGTCTCTCATGAGAGATGAGAGATACACTTCCATTGGATTTTCTATATATGGTCTTCCAGGTGCTTCTTGACCAAAGCAATAATAACTAGCATTTTGTCCATTACTAAGAAAACTGAGCTATTTTTCTGGTGTGTCTTACAGTCAGAAAAATATGGTACATCTTTTTTGTTTATACGAATATATTGGTTATCAGCCTCTTAAAAAACACATCTTAAAAAATATGGTTTAGCCATAGCAACTTTTGTGGTGTAGGCTTTCATTTTCAAAACTTTATTAGAACACTGTTAGCTGTGTTTTTTTTATTGCCTGCCATGGATAAATAAAGATTTTCTTTCTTATTGTAAGCCACGTGAAGGCAAATTGGCCATACAGTACTGTACAGTTGTGAAAATAACAAAAATTGGATGAGTAGCACAATATTGGATTTCACCGGCAGAGCCAATTTGGAACACATTGGAACACATATATGGTGCAGTGATTGGTACCTCTGGGCTTGTGGTAGGAGTTAGCTTTGTAGCTTGTTCAATACAAAACCTGTCTGTTATCAGTCATCTACCATCTTCATTACTGGCATCATAGGGTAATTATTAAAACTGTTCCTCACTTTTTTCTTTTTTAGGTGTTCACAAGATATGGGAAATGTTACATGTTCAATTCTGGACATGATGGTCGGCCACTGCTCACCACTGTTAAAGGAGGAACTGGAAACGGCCTAGAAATCATGTTGGACATCCAGCAAGATGAGTATTTACCCATCTGGGGTGAAACTGGTAAGTACCTGGGCTTCCCATAACACAGCACTTCTATGTTTAATTAAAGGCACCCTCATGTTCCACATTAATTGTCTAACAAAAATGTCTAGCATATGTTTTGAGATTCAAAACAGTAAAGCGCTTCTACGCATGGTCTAATGCCTAGGCTTTTTCTTGTTCTATTCTCAAACATTATTTACAACAGCGCACTTCCTAAGGGACATTATAGTCACTGCAAGTTTGTTTGCCCTGAAGGCATGGAATTGTTTTACATTTCGATTCCAAGAAGATTATAATTTGAGACATAATTTTAGGTCACTAATAACATAAACGTAAAGTGAACCAATCCGATATATTGTATTCAATAATATTTGGGCAAAATCACATAATTGGTTCTACCAACAATATAGCAAACTATATACAAACTGTTGATAGAACCAATGATGTGATTTTTCCCTTTTGACCCATAGAGAATACAGAGTATGTACAAAGCACTTTGTGGCCTAAGTGTATTTATGTAGACAAGGATCAACTTTTCTCCTGAGGAAGCCTGACACATGGGCGAAACGCGTCGAGAGAATAACCTTTGTCATCTGACCTAATTACAGGCCAGTTATGCTAGCATCCGATGTGACCTTTTTATATGAGATTGCAGTATGAACTGTATTTTATCATTGGTTTAATGTAATGTATGTATTATTATAGAATAAAATATTTTATTAATTGATCTTTTTTGACCCAAGCATTATTTAACATTCTGGAGGCTGACCACCTCATTGCTGGTTTGGTCTACTCATATTGTTGAGTCCAAACTGAGAATATAACTAAATCACAAAAACCACAAGAACCCTTCAGTAAAATTTTGCTCATCAGGAATGGTCTATAACACTTGGCACACCCATGGCAACTGTACAGTTTGCACCTTATCTTATTAAAAATCTAGATCCCACAGTTTTTCCACAGTGTTTGTAAATGGATGGCATGGCATGGGTGGTGGTGAGGTCAGGGGTGGAAGAATATGGGCAACTTTGTAGATTCTCCTGTGAAGAAATAGTTCCACTTCATTGTTACATTAGTGCTACATTGGTCAACATAGACTTTAAACCTATTTAGTGCTCCGAAAACCTGGCCACTTTAAAAGCTTTATTGCGAGGCTTAAAACTGATTGAAAGTAGATGACTAGTAAGATCGCACTGCTGGTGTTATAAGACATCTTAGATGCTTATTTTTTCTTACTTCTGAGCATGTTCTATGGCTCCGAGGTGATTACTTTGTCTTTTTTCGCTGTGGAGAAGTGTACCACAGTGAAACAGTTTTTACGATATTGCTATTGCTGTATCTGTTATAGCTCTGTACTTTGATTTGTTACTGGTTCAGTTGCACAAGGTTACAAGAAGTTTCTTAGGGAATATATGTGTAATGAAAAAGGAGGTGAAGGCCAAGATGCAGGTTGGCACGCATTGTGGGGAACATAGAATATTATGCTTGTATTGTATGTTCCTCTTAGGATACAAGTAGCTATGTGGGTAGATACTGTAGCCACGGAAGAATTTGAAAATAGAAATCAGTGCGTGCCGTGTTTTGTTTCTGACAAAACAGCTCTGGATTTTTCCAATAATCTTCTTCTCTTTCAACGTCTAATATTTTGATTAAAAGGTTTTTTTTTTACAGAGCAGAAAAGTTATTTAGGAGGACCTCCTTCAGCTTGCTTGGCACTGGAGAAATGTCAATGCCCACACTCTCAGCAGTTCCCTCTCTAAAATAGCTGCCCCCTAGTGACTTATATTACAGGGAACATGACCTGCAGAGGTAGTTGTCAAAATACCTGTTGTGCGTGAAGGATGGAGAAAGCTGTCCAGACTGGCAAAACATCAAAACATTTCCATCTGTCCTTGGAAAGAACAGGTACAGGCCATATATCACATTGGAAGAGCGTTTGAGTACTGCTGGTACTAGAGAGGATCAGTATCTAGCCGATTTCATTTGTACATTATGTTTCAATTTGTGTGTAATTTCAGTTCAATATAAATCTTATATGTTTATTATTTTTTTCATAGCTTAGCCAGATTGTAATAGAATGAGTCATTACATCGACCTGATTTTCTTTATTTCTACTCTGGTAAGACTAAAGTAATAGTAACCTAAAACTTCTATAAACATTCTATATGGAGAATCCTGTTTATCCCAAGCCCCTATCATATATTTATATTACTAATTCTATACTAAAAACTTTGACAGATATCATAACCCTTACAACCTATACTAAAAAAAAGATTTTTTCCCAAACCACAAACAAAAAATACATGGATGGCTTTTGTGCTATAAATTTTTCATGTATTCAAACAAAATACTACTTTATTCTTCTATAGGATGATGGGTCTTTCCTGTAGACAAGACAGTCTATCCTGCTATTCGGAGCATTGCCCCCCCACCCCCCGGGCTTAACAACTCGGCCGGCCAAACGATGGCCCACTCAGCCAGCCAAACTATAGCACCCCCCCCCCTCTCAACAATTCTACAACCGGGGTCCCCGTGCAATAACTTTGCATAGGCCCCCCGAAATGCTAGAAACAGGCCTGCCTATAGACTACAGGTTTCAAACTCTGGCCCAGGGGCCAAATTTGTCTCACCAAGGAAATATTCCTGAAGTAGAGAACTACAAGTCCTGGTTGCTTAGTGGTGCATTCCAGTGATGTCATAATGAACGCCTGCTACCTGGAGTATGCTGGGATCCATAGTGTTCTACTCCCAGAATTAGAAGACAGAAATGGGGTGAGTGCAGCTGATAGGAGAAATGCAGATTTGTTTAGATGGGTACCAGGCTATGTCTGGGGGAAGGCAAACACTCTGGTTCATCTCTGTTCTTTCAGCTTCAACATCCTATGCAAGGAAAAGAGATGTTCCTTGTCTGTTTAATGAAGGGTGTGCAAACTTTTTGACTCAAGGGTCACAATGGGTTCTCAAATGTGAGGGCCAGAAAAAGAGCATTAGTTTAAAATGCACAAACACATCAAAAACACATCCACTGTGTTAAGGACATGTTCAAGCCATTTACAATTGATGCATTAAAATACTTGAACTTTTTTAAAGCATCAAAACACCTGAATTTGACGCAGGTCAAACACAGGACTTTGACGCTAGTTGAGACTAGTGAAAATTAGAATACAGCAATATCAAAAGATCCACAATCTTTGCCACCCCTATGTCAACTGACCCGTGTGGTCACCCTGACTCCCCTGTGTTACACTCCCCTCCTCCACTTCTTTACTTCAATGGCGTCTGCACATTTTTGGCTGGAAAGGGATGTGGTAGTTTTACAGCTCATGCAATAATGCATACTGCAATAAGCCATGTGTGTTTACTCTAAAGGCCCCCATACATCTGTCGGATTCGCACCGGATTCCGGCACGATCGATTCCGGGCGCGTGCACGCGAAACGATCGTGCCGGAATCGCATGCAGCCCACCTGGTCCGATCGTTCGCGTCCGATTGATCAGGGGCCCAGAATGGGATCTGATGGAGAACCAACATGTTAGTCTTTCTCATGCGATTCTGCCCAGATCAGGGGGAGTTGCCATTTGTGAGGTGGACAATCGGACACAGATCCGTCCCGGAATCCGTTGGACAAGGTGGTATGCTGCGATGGATACTCTTAATTGGCCGATCGATCACACCTGCGATTCCCGGCAGAATCGCCGGAATCGATCGGATGATGAATCGATTGGACATGGAATCCGACACGTGTATGGCTAGCTTAACATTTCGGCCATGCGGCGCTCTGGGCAATCCTCCATACTGTCCATATGCAAACCCCTGCTGTAGACCACACAACTTGTGAATCCCTGTTGTCACTGCTACTTTATATATAGAATCAAAGTTGAGTTTTAATACCTAATCAGTAGTTTTGTCAGAATTAGTTATGCTTGCTTATTTGGTTTCACCAACCTCTTCCAAGTTTAAGTGTTAAACATGAGTTTGAGGTATTTGAAGTGGCCTAAACACACTTGGCCATCTTGTCAACTTTTTTGCATCTGACTGTTTCACAACTTATGATCGTGTATGGTATGAGACAGTGTATAGGTCGGTGCAGTTAGGAAGAATGGGGAAAACCATAGAACCACAAGACTATTTGCAGCTGCTTAAAACATGTAGTATAATACATTGTAACATTTTGCATGCACAGCAATAAAGCTTGCTTTGTTTTAAGTCAGTGGCTTTCAACTTTGGCCAGGTCAGGTTTAGGTCAGTATCTCAGCAAATATTTAATATTTTATACACATGGCTCAATGCCAACACAACCACCATACGTAATGCCATAAGGACTCTACCAAGATTAATGGGTAAGAAATATAATTGTATACAAATGCCCAATAGAAGCAGATATGTGAGTAGTAATGAGCGGCATAGGCAATATTAGAATTCGCGATATTTCTATATTGTTGTGAATCTAGATTCGCATTATAATCACCTTGTAATCGTAATTACGCCTCGTAATTACCTTTAAAATGAATGTATATACAGTGGAGGAAATAATTATTTGACCCCTCACTGATTTTGTAAGTTTGTCCAATGACAAAGAAATGAAAAGTCTCAGAACAGTATCATTTCAATGGAAGGTTTATTGTAACAGTGGCAGATAGCACATCAAAAGGAAAATCGAAAAAATAACTTTAAATAAAAGATAGCAACTGATTTGCATTTCATTGAGTGAAGAGTGAAGTTGAAGTATTTGAACCCCTACCAACCATTAAGAGTTCTGGCTCTCACAGAGTGGTTAGACACT
>CM070042.1:13752904-13764906 GCA_036250615.1 Ptychadena robeensis
AAATTTCCCCTGGAATAGACAAGGAAGAGGGGACGGGCCACTCAATATGTAAAAGCAATACATTATACACATTGCGAAAGATGAAGTAATGGCCATCATATCAATCAAAAACAATGCACAATATTGTGGATGTCACATCTGTACACGTGCTTAAACAATTAAAATAGTCCAAATGAGTCTTCGTTGAAGACTTCTTCAGGGGTACGATATGTAATTTCATCTGCAAAATCTACATAAAACAAACAGCCAACACAAGGGGATCAGTCATATTGAATAACCAAATCCACATAAAAGTGTACACAGACCCTCAGGGGTCACTCGCGTCCATAGATTAATATAGAGTGGAAAGACATGATTTCTCAAGATGATGTTCCCACTACGCCGACACCAGTGGGGAACGGAGAGACAGACAGACACACATAAATGCCATGGTGATCTGCGTACAGCAACATCTTGTTACGCAGATCACCAGTGGGGACGCCATCTTCAGAAATCATGTCTTTCCCCCTATATTGATCTATGGACGTGAGTGACCCCTGAGGGTCTGTGTTCACTTTTATGTCAATTTGGTTATTCAGTATGACTGATCCCCTTGTGTCGGCTGTTTGTGTTATGTAGATTTGGCCTATGAAATTTCATATCGTACCCCTGAAGAAGTCTTGAACGAAATTTGCGCCACTTGGACTATTTTAATTGTCTAAGCCAGTGGTGGGCAACTGAGTTTATATGTAGGGCCACGAGTGCGGCCCTCGGCATAACTAAAGGGCCGCACGTAACATTGATCCAGACCCTCCCTCCATTGACATATCTCAGCAGGAGGACCAGATCCCTGCAGGCAGTCTAAACCTGACAGCACCCACCCCCACCCCACCCCCTCCTGCCCCTGAGTGCAGTGCTCATATGTAGACCTGGTTTCCCCAATCAACATTAACAATTTGACTGCCAAAGGTGATTAGGAAGGCTGGGTCAGCATGTGACACTTCACAGTTGAGTTGCTATGTCCTATGCATTAACAGTAAGGTTTTGGGGGTCGCATGTGGAGGACCAAGGGGGGCCACCGAACAACGCCCAGAGGGCCGCAGGTTGGGAACCTAGGGTGTAAATGGACCATCAGGTGGTGTGTCCTGAATGGAATCCAGGATATTGTTGGACAACAACAATAGGTTGTTGTGCTGTTTTAGTTTTTGTTTTGGGATTCTGGGTTCTGGAATGGGAGGGAAGGAACTGGGTGGGCCTTCCCATTCCATCCAGGAACTACACCTGATGGACATCAGGGAGATGGCTGGGTGTGTCTTAAGAAAAGAGACTGAAGCCACTCAGTCAGGGATCCCAATGTGGTTGGAGATAGTGCTGCTGGGTGTAGCAAATACAGGGCACACAGGGAGTGTGTGGCCCCACTGCTAGGAGGCAGGCCAGTAAGGTTCCTACAGGAAGGTACCATTGTTGGATCGGTGCCGAGCCAGGAGGCTTGGCATTTTCAGGCCCTTTTTTCGTTTAGCTTATATTTACCCCTGTGAGGGTGTTTTGGACTGTTTGTGTGCAAATAAACGTGAGCAGGAGCCCTTAAAGGAAAACAAACGTGTGGATTGATGCTGTGAGAGCATTCTTTGAACTGAACCCCCACACCACACTAGAGTTGACCAGTCTCTGCCGCTTTAGCCCAACAGGAATTTAGGTCCCTAGCCGCAATTCACCAAATCGGGGACAACTAAAGCACTCAGAAATCCCACTGAGATCACAACCATCTGGTTAGTTCCATCAGACCGTACTCGGAATAGTATTCATCCGATGGTTCCCCATCTTTTATTTGAACCACCAAATCGTCGACATTTGAAGATCTTCAACCTGTCACACAATGACAGCAAAGGATGAAAGTTTGCTGCCCAAATAGTGAACTCCAACCTACCAAGAATGGGAAGCTTACACCTCAACTATCTACTTCTGCAAATAATAACCTTCACCCCTTCTTTACACCATCTGACCTCTTTACAACTCCTAAACAGCTATACATGGGTCGATATTTCTGTTCAATCAACCAAAAAATCAATCTTTTCAAGATGATGGAACTGGAATCTATTCCTGGCCACCTGGTTCGATCAAGCACAAGTGATTGAATTCGAACCTAAAATCGATCGTGCAGTGATCAGACAAGTCAGTAGATTTCAGTAGATCCTACAAGGCGGGGTTTCTAGTTATTTCAATAAATTTGTATTCAATTGTACCATGGAGCATGCGCAATCTAAGTAAAGGAATCGATCGGTTTGATGGCCCTGTGTGGCGGTACCATTAACGTTCAACTAACAGTTGATATTTTTTTTTAATCAACTTTTATTAAACAAATTTGCATCCTTATACAGCCAACAAATAGAATTAAAAAAAAGTCATACAGTACAAAAGTGCACAATGTCAAAACATAATAAAGCAGACAATTCAAACAATAAAATGAGTTACAAACCCTTATACAAGGTAGTCCCCTATTCATTCAGTCTTAAAGGCAGGGTGGACAACCTGGTCAAAAATGCAGTTGAATACTCAGTGCCGTTTCCCAGCAGTACCAAACCTTAAGGTATTTTGCACGGGCACCTCTGCGAGTGTAGATAATTTTTTCTAGTCTGATTAGGGATATCACACTATCAAGCCACTCCTGAAGCTTGGGGCTCATAGGACGAGTCCAGTGTACCAGAATAAGAGCCTCTACGAGCCTGGAACAGGACTTTAGTAATAGCTGTAGTGGCATGTGCATCTTCTGTCACTGAGGAAATAACGCCCAATACACATATCAGGGGATCTGGGGGTACAGTGAGATGCATAACATTGGAGATGAAGTTCAAAACATCTCCCCAGTATTTTTGCAAAGTTGATATTTAAATCACACAAGACGATGAGATCGAAGAGTGATCTTGCAAAAGTTGACACTTGTATGGCTACCTTAAGCGTACCCCCACCCAAAAAAAAAGAGTACCCCCGCCCAATCAAGCCTTACTCCTACACCCTAACAAATATATTACAATATATATTACAAATTGCAATCAGCCTTCTCATCCCTGTCATGTAGGCCTTACACTTATTTCCTTTCTTTCAAAGCTCCAGGCCTTCCTTGGCTGTTGGGGTGGGTGATGACAGGTTTAAAAACCTTCAACTTAGCAGAATCCATACCACTCCATTCATTCCAAGGTGCAATTTTAACTACTAGTGAGCTTCATCATCAAACCGTATGCAAGTACCTGTCCATCTCATAAACAGGATGATGGTAAGGAAAGCGCATGATGGTTAGAAAAGAAACTCTGGCAAGTTCTTTTAAACTGTTGAATACACCACATTGAAAAAATTTTATGTTATCCAATATGCCTACATTTATTTGGCCTTATGTATAAAATCCCTGCAGGCTAAGATTAGAGTCATTCAGAGATAAGAGCAACTCATAGATTTCTCTAGCAAGTCTGGTGGCAGAAACCAATACATTGATGGTGCCAATATGCAGGTAGGCCACATTCCCCAAGACTTGTGTATCTTGAGTGGACACGTTGTCTGTTAAGATAGATGTGCTATAGTATATAATAATTTATGCCTGTTGTGTAATACTCTTCATCTTGGTGCGCACAGCTTATCAGAAGGCGCTCGTCGGGCAACGCTAAGCTAACCATGGGAAAAGGATTTTGTGAAGGGAAATAAAAGAGATTAATACAATAGTGGAGTCCCTACTGTAATTGGCTGTATCTCTGCTGCCTCTGATAACCGAAACTGCACTCTGTTTTATTTAATCGGCACACGCCTGGGGAGGTGTGCTCAGATAAGATGAACGAAAACCTTTATCCCATTCCTGCTTAAATGTAATCGCCCTTCTCTGCAAGCATAAGAAGCGCCGATGATTTTCTCTTTTTAATAAAACTCTAAATAAGAACAGCAAATGTGACAACAGATAAGTCTCGTCTGCTTTATTCTAACAGGCTGCAACACAAGAGGAATCTCGACTGCTCTGGATGTATGAGGGTTTAGCCTAGATCTATGCTCTGTGTGGCTTTCACAGCTTTACTTCATTGCTCGTTGGCTTTATATGGCTTGTAACCCTAGGTATTTTTTTACCCATATTACTCCAAACTCTCTATAATTACAATATATCATTCCCTTATGCTTCAGTATGCAGCTTTATATACTGCGGGTTACTTTAATTGAACGTTCTTCCATTGAATGTGGGTCTAGAGGGGAGGCTTAAGAATCGGGCTCACATTATCCCATTAATATGCTGTGAAAAAGCCTTGTGGCTTTAGAAATGTTAGTGCCATTGCATACTGTGGAAAAATACCAAAATAAGTCCCAGCAGGGTTATTTTGATAACTTTACTTCTTGAGTTGATTCAAGGCTAAACAATTCAAGTTATGCAAGATATTGCCATGTCCTATGGTTGAAGGCTCTTGTCTGCTTTCTCCCTCATTAATCATTAGTGATGGCCGAACATTCGGCGTGTCCGTCCGCGAACATTCGGCGTGTCCGTCCGCCCGTTCGCGGACAGATTCATATTCCCCGCCTCTAGGCGGGAAATTTGAATCGGAAAAATCGTGACAGTGACGTCACATCCGGCACCTGGAACGCATAGTTCCTGGTTGTTCTAACCGGATGTGACGTCACTGACGTCACATCCGGGTTTACGAGCCAGATTTTCACTGATAGACCGGGGTTTTCTACCCGGTCTTCAGTGAAATATTCTTCCTGCAGGGGGATCTCGCTGCTAATGATCCCACCGGAGGAAGAATAGAGGGATCCTTCTCGCTGGCGAACACGGCGGGTCGAACACCCGTACTGTCCGCCAGCGAGAAGGAGGGCAGTTCGGCCATCGCTATTAATCATTGTGTTGGGCAATAACGAAGTGAGATATTGAACCAACTGGGCCAGAGATCTCATTTAAAAAAGAAAATTGAGGTTTCATGATAGAGTGCTAAACAGATTCAGGGCTCCAGTCTGGATGATAACGATATTAAATCGAAGTGCAAAAGTTGACCCATGTATAGCTACCTTAAAAGTACCCCACCCAATTAGGGAAGACCTTACTCCTACACCCTTACAAATATCAAATTTAATATGAAATATGACAGGAGGGCCCCAAGCTCCTTTCCATAAGCCCCTCATGCACAAATCAATTCCTGATTGCGACCGTTCAAGGGTTCAGTTTCTTCCTCTATTCTCGAATGCGATGCAACTTGTCCTCTCTTCCCTCTGTCAGGAGTAGAGATGGTCGAATTTTTCGACTTGCTAACTTTGTGAGCTGATTGCAAAGCCCCTGAAAATGGTATCATCACCAAAATCGCAGGAGAGATAGAGAAGGGTTGGAGGAACATTTCGGAAAAAAAAGTTTTTGCATAAATTAAGTTCAAATTTAAAGTCAAAATTCAGATTTTCAAAATTTTTACTTGACTTTGAACTTAATTTGTGGAAAAGCTATTTGTGTTAGAGACATACTTTCTTTTTTGTAGTATACCCCCAACCCTTCTCTACATCTCCAGCAAGTTTGGTGGTAGCATGTTCAGAGACTTTGCAATTAACTTGAAATGGTCGAATTGTTGGAAAAAAATTTGACCGTCTCTAGTCAGGAGTCTCACATAGGTCCCCCCAAAGAGTAAGAAATGCCATTGGTATAAGCTGTTCCACAACCTCTTAAGCTAGGCATGCACGGTTCAATTTTAGTAGATCAATTTCCGATTTGATTTTAGATCTTGATATTTAAATTGGACACCCATCGTTAGCGAATCCAAAGTAGAACCACATGAAAGGTTCAAATGTAATATGATCGCAATATGACCAAAATCACCGATCAATCACAAAACACAGGGAAGAATCGTATATAAATGTGTTTTTGCGAATACATACGACCCGACTAACACACACAATGCTACAATTTAAGTTCGATCATTGTACAAGCGGCGAACATTTTCCAACATGTCCGATCATATTCTGATCGGTATCGTACAATTTTCACCGATCGTACCATGTGTGCAGTTTACGATTTCAATCCGATCGCTCTAAATTGTAAGAGTTTTAGGTCGATCAAACGCTTAAATTGGACCATGCATGCCTAGCTTTAAATTAGACTAGATTGGGCATAGTCCTTAAAACTTAAAAAGATCGACTTTTGGGTCGATCGAATGCAAATATTGAACCGCGTAGGACTGCCTTAAGATTTGTGTAAAGGTTTCAATACCTCTGTAGGGCCTACTTTCAATATTACTTGGATTGAGATTTTTTACTACTAGCTGAATTTGTGAGTCCCTGAACATACATCATCACCAAAATTGCTGGAGATGTAGGGAAGCATTGTGGAAACATTTGAAAAAAAGTATTGCTCTAGCATATTTAGTTTTTGTATACTGTACATTAGGTTCTAACTCAAAGTTGAGAAGATGAAGAAACAGATTAGAGCAACTTCGGACACCGTGCACCTGATGTTGCTCTAATCTGTTACAAGATTTGAGCCATCCATGGTTCCATTGATCCTGCTCAAAGGAACTCAACCAAACAGGTTTCCCTGGACCCTTCTCTACATTAGGGATGGACCGAACTGTTCGCCGGAGAACAGTTCGGCCGCGAACTCTGCATGTTCGCCGATCCTCTCGCCGGCGGACAGTACGGGTGTTCGTCCCGCCCCGTTCACCGGCCAGAAGAAGATCTAAATTCTTCCTCCGGCAGGATCAGAACCTGCGAGATCGTCCCGGAGGAAGAATCTTTTCACTACAAGACCGGCCATGAAGCCGGTCTTGTAGTGAAGATACCGGCTCAGAACAGGAAGTGACGTCAGTGACGTCACAGCCGGCTCCCGCAACCAGGAACTATGCGTTCCAGGATGCGTTCCAGGGACCGGATGTGACGTCACTGACGTCACATCCGGTTTTTCCGATTCAAATTCCCCGCCTAGAGGCGGGGGTTTTCGAATGTGTCCGCGAACAGGGCGGACGGCGGACTTCTTTAAAAGTTCGACCCGCCCTGTTCGCGGACACTCCAGGCCGGTGTTCGCCCATCTCTACTCTACATCACAATAACTCACAAAGTCGCACTAGTCGAATTGTCAACCAAAAATGTGACAATCTCTAATTTGGATATATAGAAATAGTATTAGACGTACATTTCACACTTTTTTCAAACACACTCAAATGCTTCTAACATAAATTGTTAGAAGACGAACAGACTTTGGTAATGGATGATCACGTGACAAAATTATGGGGATCTGTGTAACATGTTGATTGCCCTACATTAATTTTAATGCAAGGCTAGGGTCTCTGTCAGTAGATGTGCATTAATAAACACCATGACACCCCAGGATTTTTTGATGTAGCTGATCAGCAACTATGCGACCTTACAACTTTTACAATGAAATAAGGGAAGCAGTATAAAAAATATCAAAAATATAACCAAACAAAAAAATATATTGTGCCACATTAATATATAGTGATGACCATATCGATGATTTCAATGATTTCAAGTTAATAGCAAAGTCCACTTCTCCTCCACCACCACCTCCTTCTCCACTTCTATCTCCAACAGCAGTCAGCCATTAGTCGCTAGCTGGAAGCAGTGTAACACTGCTGCGGAGAAGCACCAAAAGGGCGTGCTGAAGCTGGGATGCTTGGGGGACAAACAGCACACCGACGCAAAGCTGTGGCAGGGTATGAGTTACCAGATTGAGCTGTGATTGTGGCTGGCAATGGCCGTAACTTGTGGGTGGATTTGGAGCTTGGCAAACTGACCCACACTCCATGCCTAGCCTATGTTTTAAACGTAGTTGTTCAGCGGTTTCTCAAAACCTACCCCAATTGGAAAGAGCTACTAGTGAAGGTGTGCCACTTGTGCGCCCATTTGAGAAAGTCGTTTGCAGCTTTAGCCGGTCTGTTAACCCTGCAGCAGTGCTTGTGGCTTCCGGCTCACTGACTGTTGTGCAACCTGAGCACGCGCTGGAAGGAGAAGGAGGAGCTGCTGGAGACTGTTGCCTCTGCTAGTGGTACCCATGTCACTTTTATTCCATAAAAAACACTGCTGAGGTCCAGATTTCTGCACCAAAAGTGCACTTTTGCAAAAGTGCAGAAATCTGGACCTCAGCAGTGTGCTAGGGAGGTTAACATGCATTTCCCAATGCACATAAAACCGGATAGATTTCAACTAGGCCTCAGTTATTATTAGTAGTATTACCTGTCATTTTTGGTGTATATCTTCAATTCAATTCTAGTTGGGTTTTATTGCTCTAGTCAGGCCAGTGTCAGGTTCATTTTTTTAAAAATAGGTGGCAAATTGTTAAGTGTAAGTGGCATCTTTGAGGTGTCTCCTACACTCCAATTACTAAATCATATGTTCTAATTCGTAGTTACATCTTTTTTTCTGAAAGCGGACCTACCACCTGGTAGGTCACTCTGCAGTATTGGCTGCAGCTCAGCCGATACTGCAGAGATCCCCGACTGAAAATAAACAAAACTATTTCTGACAGCAGGAGGGGTGTCTTTTTAGAGACAGCCCCCTCCCACTGGCAATATGTCACAAGCTGCAAGGGTATCTGTAAATTCTGTCCTCCCCCTCTTCCCCCACACCGGAGCTCCTTGCAGAGGAGTGAGTCTCTGTCTTTGTAGGAGTTGAAGGGGGGGGGGAGGTTGGTGTCAGCTGCCAAGAATGGATCCAGAAGTGGCTTTTCTTGCCCTTAATTAAGATGTTCCAGGATCTGAACTGCTGGCAGGTAAGTCATGTGCCTATTTCATGTATGTGTATTTTTTTTAGTTTTAGTTTAAAACTGCTTTAAGGTACGACTAAAGCCCCCAATACACCTTTAGATCACTCCATACAATTTTCATTAGATCTACCAAGTACTATGTAGTGCTGGGTCCTCCCTGATAGAATACATAGTGATGTGAAGATGTAGAAAGGTTCTCATATTACATGGTTTTGGTAGGAGAAAGTTGGCTGTATAGAAATTGTATGGCAAGATTAAAAGGTGTATGGGGGCTTAAAGGTTATGTTCAGTGGCAGCGAATAGGTTAATATATCACCAGCAGAGCAAGTTTTTAATCTCCAGTCTGCGTGTTTGACTTGCAGACATTTATTTAATTAAACCAGCCCCAAAATAGCACAAAGTAATTCATTAGGAATATGTAATCAGTCAATGGAGCACACTCTGAATCATTGTCCTGTCCTGAATGATATGCAGGTATATGAGAAAGCCCCGGCTGTGCTCTCCAACAATATTTCATGTGTTCTTTTCAGTCCAGTTCATGTTCCTTGCTCTCTAGTGTCAGCGATAAACCTGAACGTGCCTGAGACAAAGCTGCCTTCACAATGTTATAAATATATGTGTCTAGCCTGTCTACTATGTTATTTCTAGGGTGGCAGAGCCAATATGTTGATTAAACCCATACCTTTGTTCTGTTATGGTTATGTAACAGACACAGCAATATTTCTGAATGAAAATATGTAGGCTGCGCTGGCTGAAGTCTCCGGGTAAAAATCCTCCTTGCCTGACTTGTACCCCTACTGATGCATTGTCACATGACCAAGTCAAAAACCATATATCGGCAATATTACAGAAATCATAAGACGCTTTAACAACCAGCAGGCAGAAAATGCTGGGAGGGGATCTGATTGGCTGTTAAATAGTGCTCCACAATGTTCCCCACTGTATCAAACTAGCAGAAATTTTCTGTTTTCTATCAACGTTTGATTGAGAATTATCTTCAACTATTCAACAGATTTCACATTAAATGATATCTTTCAAGCAGTGGAGAAAAGCAGTCTCCTGGGAGTGGGGATAATGGCAGAGTTTGAACCCCACTGGTGGTCGGATTCAGTCCAGATGATAAATCCTCTGTAAAGACCTTATCAATTCAATAATAGGTTTTAGAATTTCTCCCCAACCTTGTACATCCAATCCACACCTAACCAGTCCATATGCTCTTCTGATTCTTCTGACTAATAATATATTCCCAGTCATAACTTCTCTTAGGCCAAACCACAATCTCAAACCCGTGCCATGACAGTGCTGTTTCTCGGAAATATAAAATATTCATGCGCATAGGGCCCCGGGGGACCACTGGGGGCCCCAAGCTCTACTCCAAAATACTCAATTGCGACCATTTGGGGATTGACTTTCTCCTTCTCTTCTTGTTTGGTGGCGGGGGGTGGGGAGTTACGATGGCATGTGTCCTCTCTTCCCTCTATCGGGGGGTCTGTCCTTTTCTCCTTCTGCTGGGGGGGGTCAATGTGTTCTTGCCCACTTTGAACACCAGTACGTTCTTAGATAGGCAGACCCAGGATTCCCTTCTCCACCTCATATGGACCCGCTCCCAGTTTTCCCTGATCGCTGGACTGTGATCCTGACCCCATCCCACTGGCATGAGAAGCCATCAGTCGCCCTGCAGCTGGTAGCGTGTTTGGAACTGTAGCCCCTAAGTTGTGTACCCCATTCCCGGCCTTGGGTTTGGTGTGAGCCTGTTAATACTATCCCTACAGTAAAGCCTTGTACTTGTACTGTAAAGCCTTGTACTTGTACTGTGCCTTGTACTGTGCTTGGTGAATGGCAGAGTTGGGCATAGGACTGGCGCACAAAGAGAAATCAAAAGAGAGAAGAAAAGAACAGACAGCTAAGAGAGCCAATAGGCTGCCATTCTCTCCTATCTCAGTCTATTTGCTGGCTGACAACTTGCGTTCCAACAGAAAGGACTCTGTGTGCCACCTCTGGCACCCGTGCCATAGCTTGCCATCACTGGTATAGTGAATGCCACATTTACACATATGTAATACTTTATACAATATGGTAACTGGCTGAACAAGCAACCTCCTATATAAGTCAAATATGGCATCTATGATCACCAAAGTAGATCTTTGTCCGGCCACAAACATTTTGGTTAACTGGAAGGATGGTTGGGCTTTATGAATATACAGCTCTAAGGGTATTTAAGTGGGCTTCTCATTGGTTACAGAACATTATTTTAGATCTTGTTACTTGCATTTACTTTTTAAGGCCAACCAACCAAAAATGTACTGGGAACAGCTTCTAGTTCGATCTTCTTGTTTGTGCGTGTCTGACAGCCTGCTCCATCACTCATGTAGAAGATAGCAGTAGTCGTTAGTGCTAATTATATAAGCAATTCTTTTTATTCTTACCATGATTACTGGTGGAGGAAAAGGGAGAAGGGTAATGGAGTTTGAAATATCTCCATGTTTAGATGTAGCCTAGATGAAATAAGATGCTGCTTTTCATATATGGCAGGTAAGTCTTGGCAAAGAAGTAATGGAATGAATGTCCATAATTAGTGATGGACCGAACTGTTCGCCGGCGAACTGTTCGCAGCGAACATCGGCTGTTCGCGGTCGCCACGTGTTCGCGAACATACGGCGAGTTCGACCCGCCCCCAAAAATTTTTTTCATTGAAGGCTGTAAGTGGTGTAAAGCAGTGCAATAGCCCTTAAAATACGTGAAAAAATCCCTGGGGTTACAAAGTGCCACCGAGACAATTATGGGTGGGACATGGCAGTGTGGCGCACACACAGTTGGCACAAGGCTGTAAGTGGTGTAAAGCAGTGCATAGCCCTTAAAATACTGTGAAAAATCCCTGGGGGTTACAAGTGCCCACCAGACAATTATGGGTGGGCACGGCAGTGTGGGCGCACACACAGTTGGCACAAGGCTGTAAGTGGTGTAAAAGCAGTGCAATACGCCCTTAAATACTGTGAAAAAATCCCCTGGGGTTACAAAAGGCCCAGCCAATTATGGTGGGCACTGGGCAGTGTGGGCGCACACACCAGTTGGCACAAGGCTGTAAGTGGTGTAAAGCAGTGCAAAGCCTTAAAATACTGTGAAAAAAATCCCGGGGGTAACAAAGTGCCACCAGAACAAATTGGGTGGGCACTGGGCAGTGGGGGGCGCACACACAGTGGCACAAGGCTGTAAGTGGTGTAAAAGCAGTGCAATAGCCCTTAAAAATCTGTGAAAAAATCCCCTGGCATTGTGCCGCTGATGCTCCAGGGTCAAAGTTTGT
>CM070042.1:13775899-13790740 GCA_036250615.1 Ptychadena robeensis
TAGAAAGCTCCTCATATTACATAGTTTTGGTAGAACAAAAGTTAATTGTACAGAAATTGTTTGGAAAGATGATAAGGTGTATGGGGGCCTTAAGTGTATAGAGAATCAGATAAGAAGTTTTATTTATATTTTGTAACTTACAACCTCTTACAATACCAGTTTCTGTCAGTATACAGTTCATGAGTGAGACACACCCCTCTCCTAGCCCTCTAGACTCCGTTCTAGACACAAGTGATAGGGAAACACAAAGACAAAGAATGGTTGAAGTCTGCAGGATTTGATCCTACGAAAAGTTTGACCCCCCATCCCCATCAAAACCCTGGTCATGGCCATGGTCGCATTTCCAATAATAATTGAAAAATCCTTGTTTAAATGTATGCAGAAGCACTCAGGCGGGAGTGGGTACCTGACTGTAAATATATCAATATGCCCTCAAGTAACCTGTCATGCATGCGCAGCAGTGTGGGAATTTTTTTTCATTGTCCATAGATGCAGCTAAGGTTGATTAACATTTTTGCAGATGATGTGACATCCAAGGAAATATGCAGTAGGTGGGAAAACACAGATTACTTGAGGTCATGTTTAAGGCTATGTTCCCACTTATTAAAAATATGTTCCCGCGATTAATTGCCTGGTGCTCACGATTTTGAATCGCCTGCGGAATCGCCGTCAATCCTGCACACTATTTTGAATGGGCTTGTTCCCATTGCTAAGATCGCGCTCCCCGATTATCTTAGCGCCCATAGACATAAATGGACGGGATTTTTCAAAAATCTGGTCCATTCATTCTCTATGTTTTATAATGGGTAAAAAAATCGGCTGGCGATCGCCTACCAGCGATTACGCAGGCAATTGAAAATCGCAAGTAGAGATGATCATGGTATCATCACCAATCTTGTAGAGAAGGGTTGGGGGAACATTTGAAAGAAAAAAGTATGTCTCTAACACAAATAGTTTTTGCACAAATCAAGTTCAAAGTCAAGTCAAAATTCGGAAAATTCGGAAATTCAACTTTCATTTTGAACTTAATTTATTCAAAAACTATTTGTGTTAGAGACATACTTTTTTCTGTCAAATGTTCCCCCAACCCTTCTCTATATCAGCAGCAAGTTGATACCATGTTCAGGGGCTTTGCAATCAGCTCTGAAAGTTAGCAAGTCGAATATTTCGAGCATCTCTAATCGCAAGCACAAGGTGATTAATTGCCTAAGTGGAAACATTTTGAAGTGTTGAATTTTTCATGGTGGGATTTGTGATGTGAAATCCTGATTTCCATTTAAAATATAAAAAAAAAAATTGAATTCAATTAGATGTCTTAATAATGTGATCAAACGCCGATCACAATAGAATTGAAAGCTATAGCACATTGGTTGTTTAAAGCCCCCCATACACCACATACAATTACCATGCAACTTCTGTACAACCAACTTTTCTTCTACCAAAACCATGTAATAGGAGGACCTTTCTACACCTTCCAATCACTATGTATTCTATCAGGGAGGTCACTATACTACATAGTTGTTGGTTGGTCTCATGAAAGTTGTATGGAGGAATCTGAAGGTGTATGGGGGGCTTAACATTCCCCCGATTTTGTTCAAAAAGTGTTTTTGATCAGAAAAACTGTTGCCATGATAGAGAGGGAGATAGTTCCATGCATGTTCATTTGATCAAATACTTTTTGATTGAGTTCATGTTTGATCACTTTTGGTCAATTGAACTAGATTAGGCACCAATTTTTCGACTATCTGAGTTTGTGAGCTGATTGCAAAGCCCATGAGCATAGTATCATCACCAGAATTGCTGGAGATGTAGAGAAGGGTTGTGAAAAAATTAATAAAAAAAAAGGGTTTGCTCTAGCATATCAAGTTTTTGCATACATTTTTACTTGACTTTGAACGTAATTTATGCAAAAACTAATTGTGTTAGAACAATACTTTTTTTGTAATATAACCCCCTTCTCTAGATCTCCAGCAAGTTTTGTCTTTTGAAAAAAATTTCGACCATCTCTATTAGGCACCATCAATTTCTATCCTTCCCTCGATTTCCATTCTATCAAATGTTTTTTGATTTGACAACCAGGGTACTTCACAGAGTGTAAATCTCAGATAAGGCTGGTAGAGAGGCCCTTGATTAAAATCTAAGGGCTCATTTACAGAAGTGATTGTAAACGCCTGGGGAACGTGACATGAGGTATTCCATCGCTTGGCGCATAGGGTTTACATAGGGACCTTTGGGAACTACTCTTGAACGCCTGCACACAAGAACACCCGGTCGCTTTGCAGACTGTCAGCAGCCTGAAAAACAGCCTGTCCCTGTGTGTGGAACATGTGCAGCAACTCGTAGGGCTTTCATGTAAAGGCCCAAAAATCACCTGGCATATGCCTCCTGTTCTTAGGCAGGAACCCAAGTAACACAGACTAATATACTGTAGCAGTCTGTATGAAGTAGTAGTTGGATGATTTGTAGTTGGATCATTATGATGAGCATTTTTATATCAAGAACTAGTCTCCTACGCCTCAGGAAAAACTGGAAACCATATTTAGCCACTTCTGGTAAGCCATAAGTCCCACATGCCTAGTTTGTGCTGTGTGCTCATATTTAGTGGCAATTAAAAACCTGGGGGTTGGCAGTTCATTAAACCGTTACTTATGAAATGATGAATATTGGCTAGAACAAGGGCATTTTGGAAGTGTTCACACAGCGTTATAATTCATGTTTTTGTTAAGCTGTTGTCATAGTTCTGCTATTGTTATGCTATTGTTATGAGATTAGTTTTTTTTTCTATATTTGGTGATGCCCTGTTTTTGTATGTTTATACTTTTTAAACACTAAAAGTATAAGCTGAATCTCAGAATATTCTAAGTAATAACAGGGAAACTAGGTTATCGGAAACGCTACTAGAAATAGATTTCTGAGACATCTCTGTTTGCAGTGGCAGCGGGTGACACTAAAGAAGGAGGAGCATAGGTGTGGTTGTCACGGGTAACGGTGTGCGCTTCCGTGGCAGTCTGCCTGTCATGGTGTGTTTTCCAAGGGTTAACTTCGTCCTACGATTGCCCCTCTCTGCCTGCTGGTGCGTGGACTGTGCTGGAACGGCTTCAGTCAGGGGTGCTGACTAAGAAGTCATTTGTTAGACCCTCCCCCAGGTCCGGCTTTCATTCTAGACAGAGCTGACAAGGAGACACAGAGACACAACTCCACCCCCCCCCCCCCCTTCCCCTCTCCAGGCTCTGGTGATCATGGCCATTTGGTGGGGCTCATGCCCACATTAGCATTTGGCCATGCTGTGAACTAGAATGTGGGTTAGCCCATTTTGGATTGCAGGCCGCGGGTGGCGCCGCCATGGACATCAGGCGAAGTGGGCCACCCCCCCCCCACTTCCTGCCTGTAGGTGCCAGTGATCTCCGTGCCACGATTCTAATCACCCAGCGATTAGAATTGCGGCAGTTCGCTATAGTTGGCTAACGGAGGGAAGTAGTAAGTAGCTTGGGGGCCTCCTAGTGGTTGAAGGGGCCCTATGCACATGCATAGTGTGCATAGCGCAAGTCAAGACCTGATCTTCATGTTTATAATAGGAGAAATTTTATTTTCTTTATGTTATTATGAAAAGAACACCCTTCTACACCTCAAGGCAATTCTAGACACAGCTGACTGATACAGAGACATCCCCCTCTTCTCCTCTAGACTCCTTCACATTTGTAGGAAGGAAACCTAGGTGACTCCTATAATCATGCAGTGCATCATTAGGAATTCACATTTATGCACGTTGAGGGGATACCCGGTTATAGACTGTTATGGAGTCAATGTGTTGTTTTGTGAGAATATTATTCCTGTTTTAAAGGGTTGTAAAACTCTCATGTAAAACCGCTTTATTACGGCATACAAGAGATACATAATAGATAAAGGGCATTCTGTTTTATGTTTGGTTTTTAGAACAAAAAACAGGTTTACCCTTTATTAGTTTAGTCTATGTACCTTCCTCTGTATTGCTGTGCCAGTACTGTCCAAAACTTCCTTTTTAGAGAATGTGCTTTCCTTGACTAGGGTCAGATAGCTTTCCCTTCTGTCTAAATTGATCAACAACATTCACTCCCCAAAAACCAAACTGGAATAATTGAGACTCAGACAGATTGGATTTTAAATGGTCCGGCAGCCTTTTATTACCAACGTAACTAATAAAATATAATATATAACAATCATTACACAGACCATTATAAATTAAAATGAAGGTTCCTTGAAGGCAGTTATCCAGCACCCTGTATCTGCATCACCCTATATATCGGCCTCCAGCCGCACTACACCGAATCAGAGACAATTACAATAAAATGCAGATACCACCTTACAGAACTAGTTCCCTGGCACTCCGACATCCTTAACAAAGGGTGGGACTCCGTACCTACGACAGTCCCTTCCAATGACCTTTTCTATGACCAGACCACCTTCCTTACAACCCCGCGGCTGCCGTGACAAGTTTTGAAACCTGAAAACAAAGGAAAAAATCTAAGTTTTATAAAAGAAAATTGAGGGAGGGAGGGAGGGCGGGCGGAAAATCATCCTACACAGACTTGTCTCCGATGAAATTGTGGTCAATTCTACTCACACACTAAACTACAGGAGAACCCCATCTAGCAACTGAGCCAACCTATCCGATAGAGCTGGAACAAGATAACATAATCATAACATGGATACCATAAACAACATAGCTAAGCATGTTTAGAAGATTTGCTAACCCTTAGTATGCCAGGTCCTTCTAACCCAGTCATGTAGTCCCTCCACCTAGGTCTCTGTCTTTTGGCTCCGGGCCTGTCTTTCTTTACAGTGGGTACCTCCAGGGGACTACATGTACCAAGAGCAAATTACTCCACATGCACCCACAAAACAGTTGAAACCCTTGAGCATTGTAGATATTTAGGTGACACTAAAAAGGCCAATAGTAATGTTTACATAGCTGTTAAGTGTGAGTATAAAGAATGTAGAGTTGGAAATAGCAGTACTTTGAGTTTAGGTTTTCCAAGGCGATGAATATAAAATGATACTCACACTCATATATTTCATAGACTTTTTAATTTTTGTGAATGTAAAGGCAAATCATTTATAAACGTTCTTAAGATTCCTGGCACACGATAGTGTATTCTAGACAAGGTGAATTTTTACAACATTCACTTTGCTAAGTGTAAAATCCCTTGCCAAGTGAATATGTTGTGAAGTGAACACTCCGCATTCTGGTGGACAGTGATGAAAAAGCAGACAAACCAATTGGAGATGTCATTTCACAGGCCAGAGTATTTGCCGAATGCCTAGATCTGATTAGCCGCCGCTAGTCACATCATATCTTAGGACAGTAGGACAGTTCAATAAAGACAACAGAGTGAAAATCATGAAGCTATCATATTCCACTTTTGCAACATCTTGAAAATTGCTTCTCAGTGCAGCACAATAATCCGATACTCCTCCAACATGAAGGTCAAACTAGGACTTCTATATTCAGAAGTGGCGATGGCTGAATCGCTAGGATATAATAGAGCTAATATGATTTTTCATTTTAATTCATCACTGTTCTACAGATATGATTATTTTTTCTTTAGACACCTTTTTTTCATTTGCCGATTTAATTAAATGTTTAAAACGAAATAATAGTTTGTTTCAACCTTCTGTGAAAGCAATACGTCTCTCACTAAATCCTGTACAAAGCCTAGTTAAGACTTCTAAAGGACTGGGGACAGAATGTCTGCTGTATTAAATTGATGTTTGATGAGATGTGCTTTAAGCCTACCTGCGTACCTACCCTTCGTGCCTACTGCCTACCTGCCCTGCGGACACCTGATCACTTTCTACCTACCACTCTCTACCTCAAAGACAGCACTCATTGGCTTCTATACCTGATAACGGAACCTACCCTGTACTTCTCGGTACATGTACAATACCGAACCTGTTGCCTAATGTAGGGTGCTCCCTCGATCCTCCGTTCCCCGGCAGGAGCACGTACCTGGCCCTATTTGGTTAAACCCGACCTGGTTCTACTAACCCAATGTGGTTCCATACTACGAAGCACTCCCTCATGTACCCCTGAAGAAGTTTTTTCTTAAAAAACGAAACGTACGCCGGGTTGGGAGCGGTGCTTTGTTTCCACGTATACTTGGGACCATACCGGATCTGGCTTGATTATTTTTTTATGTTTATTGTTTTTCTGTATTTGTTGTGTTTGTAATTGAGCATTGAGCCTGCCATTGCTTTCAGGGCCCACGGCCCAATCTGTTGTTTTAACCTAATAAATGTTAATACTGGTTTACATACCTACCCGGTGATACATGTTACCTATCCATAGGAGCCTCTAAAGTCCCCTAGCCCCTGATTCCCTCAGGGGGAATGTAGAAAACTGGGTAGACGGACCTAGGTTCAGCCTCCCAGTGATTTATTTTGTAATGTGCTTTAAGCACGGTTGTCAATTCTTCATCCCAAATTCTCGAATATGTAAAATTGTCAAGTATCGATAGTGTGATTATCTTAAAACAATGATTACCTTGCATTTCCAAAAAAGCAGCCTATGCTTGCAAGTACTAATGGCTTCCTAATTTTTCTGTTTTTTTATGCAGAAGAAACGACTTTTGAAGCTGGAGTTAAGGTACAGATACACAGCCAATCTGAGCCTCCCTTTATCCAAGAACTCGGGTTCGGAGTGGCCCCTGGATTTCAGACTTTCGTGGCTACTCAAGAGCAGAGGGTAAGTGGATATTATATTCTTTACCCTTTAAACCATACAAATAAGCAAAGCAGGGACAGAGTCAGGAAAACAAAGACCAAATGCCTCATATCCATGCTTTTCAATAAAAAATTTATTTGTCAATAGTGATGGTCGAACTCTCGGTGAGAAGCAGTCTATAATTCTTCCTCTGGCCGGACCAGACGCGGAAAGGTCTGGCCAGAGGAAGAATTATAGACTGCTTCTCACCGAGAGTTCGACTATCACTATTGACAAATAAAATTTTTATTGAAAAGCATGGATATGAGGCATTTGGTCTTTGTTTTCCTGACTCTGTTCCTGCTTTGCTTATTTGTATGGTTTAAAGGAAGAATTATTTTCACAAGAGATCTTTAGTGTTTTTAAGCATGTCATTGTTTATTACATTTTTCAAAACAAAATACAGAGCATAAAGCATTTTGAATGTATGTATATCCACAGTCGAAAAGGATGCATGGTAAGTTAAAAGTCAAAATGCCTCACTCAACTGCACAAGGATGTATAATACTATAAAACCAAACAACAACCAGTAACAACCCAAACATCCCCCCCCCCCCATGGCTGCACCCCTCCACTCCCCATGGCTGCACCAAGAAACCAATCCTATATTATATATAAATTAGGTACCCCTTCAATTCAGGGTGCCAGGATGTTGCCTATGGCTGGACTGGAAGAGGTCACAATTGCAAAGGCAACTGTGAAAACGTTGGGTGTTCCTATGACTTGGGCAAGGCCGACGGAGGAAGTGGCCACGTTTAGCTGAACGAAAAACCCTCTCAACCTAAAATCTTAACTACAAATGAAAACATGTAGCAATGTTCGGGTTAAGTGGTTGTATTGAAGGCCACAGCATTACAAACATACCAACACATTATACAAGTAATTAAATTAATAACGTTCCATTAACTCAAAATTTTACATTAACAGCTGAAAAGGTCCCTGGCAGTGCCCTTAACGATGACGGAACTCTAAACCAACCGGTACCACCCACACAAGCTCGTGGGTACTAAAATTCGCCATGACGCGTCCTGGAACAAACTCCCATTGGGTCATTGACACTTACTCGCGCTCAGGGTACTAACAAAGTAACTGTCCCACCATGGGGACATCACCACACTGACCTTCCCCATGCGTCTAACCCCCAAGAACCCGCCCACTGTGACGGTGTACCTGTCAGAGAAAAAAGGCATTAGGCAAGTAGCGTTGCCGCCTTAAATTTCAAAGAGGCTCTGCCCACCCACGCGTCATAGACGCGCAACGTAGGTGAACCTCTTCCGTCCGGACTGCCCCAGTCAAGTGCCAGTCACCTAGCGCACTTCGCTCCAGGCAGTCAATTCCAAGGTCCCAAGAAGACCGTGACAGACAATGGGCTCTTCAAACCGAAGAGTGACAACTAGGACTCGGGTAAAGTTTTGGTTTAATATTGTGTTGCCACCACCCCGATCCACCATGCCTGTGCAGGAGTACTGCTAAAGGACATCCAAGGCACCGAGTGTTCCTCTCAGTCATGCCTCCACATACCAAGCAGAGGAATAAAACATGTGCATGAGAGATCTCTAGTGTTATACCAGGCACGGGCCGGACATCACGCGTGGTGTTCGACCATCACTATTTGTCAAATTGGTTAACTCCAAAAATTATTCTACGTGTTGTTGTTCCTCCAGATACTACACCCCTCTAAATGCAGTCATCATTTTCTATGAAAAGAGTAGTTGGGAAAGGCATTTCAGCTTGAGCTATAAAAAAGCTTTCAAATGTTAAATGTTTTTTTCATGAGGACAAATGAGTCCATGCCTGTTTGTTATTTATTTTTTTTATTGGAAAACTGGGTGGATAAATACCAAGAAGTTAAATCCCAAAAAAGAAAAATTCTAGCAAAAGAATTGTACTCATATGACCCCAGTGAAAACCAACAAGAAAGACTCCAGACTTGGCACAACGCCATCTGTGCCGGTATAGACGTAGGCTGAAGATCACAGTTTGTGTTATAGTTGGTTAAACATTGAGGCTTCTAGAAATGTTGTTTGATGGAGTTTAATGAACCTCCAGTATGGAGAAGCAGCAAATCCGTCTGCATTAGGATGCCATCACTCCTCACAATGTGTGAATGACTCACAGATGAATGGCGTCTGCTTATGATTGATGTACCTGTGGCGATAAAGAGGAATGGGTCACAGATAGTTACAGGTGAATGTTCTCATATCCGCCTCAGTAACGAAGCAACAAAATTATGTTTTGATTGATAGATTTTGCCTCTGTAACGTAGACAGGGACAAACAAGGAATCCTCAATTATTTTAATTTACCACTGCAGCAATTTTCTACTCAAGGATTAAACTAGCCTACTTTCTCCCAAAACATACTCCCTAATTACTTTGGAATGGTTCATTTCAATTTTAGCTAAAGGGACATAAAACCCCAGTAAGAAGGTCAGATTTGACTTGCAAATTTTGACGTGGGAGAGGATTGTTTAAACTAAAAATACACAGTTTTATTTCCCAAAAGTGTTTTTTTCAGGACTCATCATTTGTGTATTATATCACCCAATCCATGCTTTAAGAGCTTCCAACAGAGCTCCACCTGTATAAAGAACAACTGGACAATTAAAAGTTTGGTCATTTTACACTCAACTAGAGCTGGACAATCTTTAGCAAAAAAGCTATTGGTTTAACATAGTGTTTCCCAAACTGGGGGTGGAGTTATTCCAGGGGGGCGCAGCTAGTGTACTGAGGGAAGAACAGCAGGGAGCCAACCATGCAGGAACTAGAGCATATGTAATGCGTGTGTCTCTGTGTGTGTTTGTCTGTATGTGAATGATAAATATTTCTATATGATTGTAGGAGTTGTTTTTCAAATAAAGTTTGAGGACCATTCCACACTAGTACTGGCACATGATACTGCACCGCAAACATGGTTAGTGTGAAATGACCCTGTGATCTGAAACTGTGTAATTTAAATGGGGGTAAGAGGGGGTCTCAATCATTTTTCATATCTAGAAGGAGGGCCCTGCAGGGTAAGTTTGGGAACCACTGGTTTAACGATGATACATTTCCCTGTAAGCACAGTGATTCTATTCCCTATAAGCAGAAGGTTTAGCTTATATATGTTAGCTGAGAACAAAATTATTGCTAATAATGCAATTATTATTATTACATTTTTATCTAGTCAGGATTCCAAAATCCCACGGAGAGGTTGTTTAGTGCAGTGTTTTTCAACCACTGTTCCGGGATGTTGCCTGGTGTGCCGTGGGTTTTTGAACCCACCCTCGGCCCTCCTATCTAGCTGCCTCTTATAGTATAAGTCTTATACTATAAGAGGCAGCTGGATAGGAGGGCTAAGCAACCGCATCCTCACAGAGCCGGTCCGTGTATAACACGGATCGGCTGTATAAGTCTTATACTTATACAGCCGATCCATGTTATAAACGGACCGGCTCTGTGAGGATGTGATTGCTTAGCAACACGCGTACCCACAGACCAGGGGCGGTGTTTTTGCTCTGCTGGTACGCATCTGCGTTCCAGCGGGGCACCTGCTGATGACGTACTTCCGGCGGGGACCGGAAGTGCGCCGCGATTATGCGTATCGTCGGTGCCCTCCATTTCCCATGTCAGCCCGGGGATCGTCTGCTGGCAGGATCATCAGGTACCTGCCTTGATTTGGTTGACACCCTGCGTGTGGGGCTGACCTCTTGGGGAGATGATACCACACTGGGCGTGATTTTTATAGGCACAGATTAAAATTTTTTAACATTTTCTAATGGTGGTGTGCCTCGTGATTTTTTTCATGAAACAAGTGTGCCTTTGCCCAAAAAAGGTTGAAAAACACTGGTTTAGCGTATGTATGACCAAAATATTGTTTGGTTTTTGGGCAAAATATGTTTTTTGTTTCTGACATCTTGGGCATCTTAGAGGGAATCCTTAACCTCACCAGCGCTCTTGCAAGGACCAGATTTCTGTAGCAAAAGTGCACCATAGACTTTTTTTTTTATGTTGTAGGCCTGTAACTTCCTAAAATATGTCCATATAAGGCTCTAGTAGACATCCTGAATATAATGTTTGAAACACACAATTATGTTAGAAAAATAAAAATTACATAAAAAAAAATGAATAAAAGGTATCATTAGAATGATAAAATCTCTAAAATATATATATATATATATTATATATAAAAAAATATATTATTATATTATATATATTATTTAGTATGAAAGATTTCAAAATAGTAAGTTATGTTTATGTTTTGTTTATAATAAATATTTTATTACAGTTGGAAATGTGTTTTTTTTTTACTTTGAATTTTATTGGATACAGATATCACTGTATCCAGTACAATTCCCTTTGGCACCCTCTCTCCTCTGGTGTGATGAACATCAAAGGGCACATCTGGGAATCACAGTGAAACAGTTTTTTCCATAGAAAACTGTTCTTGTGTCATTTACATTTAAATCTCCTGCCGCCTTGTGACGATGGGGGGGAGGGGGGGGGACATTGTCTTCGGTGCAGAAGCCAGTTCAGATTATCAGAGCCACCGTTACAGTACAGGACTTTGACTGCCTGGGCGTCCCGACGTCCCACTGGGACACTGGATGAGATGGTGCTGTCAGGAATGCTAGGAGGGTTCATCACTTCCTGTCCTGCAGACAAAACTTGTACCTGACAGGAAGTGAGGGAATTAACCCCATAGCCTTCCTGATGGCACCATCTTGTCCAGCGCTGTCTTGTCAGTACTGCTCTGGGCGAGATGGTGCCGTCCAGCGAAGATCAGAGCCCAAGAAGCAGTGCAAACTTACAGTTTTGCACTGTCCCGGTGGTTCCGATCATCTGGCTTCTTCACTTCTGGCTTCTTCACCCGAGTGACATGGTGACGTCACATCAGGGAGGCGGCGGAAATTGAAAAGTACATTTTCTATGCAGAAAACTGTTTCAGTGTGATTCCCCAGATGTGTCCTTTGAAGTTAACCCTCTCTCCCCTGTTCATCACACCAGAGGAGAGAGGGTGCCAAAGGGAATTGTACTGGATATAGTGATAACCACATCCAATACAATTCAAAGTAAAAAAAATAATTCAAAACCCACATTTCCAATTGAAGACAAATTTTATAATGAACAAAGCATAAATATAAATACACACTGTTTTGAAATCTATCATACAAAAGAAGTATTTTAGAGATTTTATCATTCAAATGATACCTTGTATAAAAAAAAAATTAAATGTAATTTTTTCTTACATAATCGTGTGTTTCAAACATTATTATATTCAGGATTTTTACTAGACTCTTGTACGGACATATTTTGGGAAGTTACAGGCCTACAACATAAAAAAAAACATTCCATTTATGTCTATGGTGCGCTTTTGGTACAGAAATCTGGACCTTGCAAGAGCGCTAGGGAGGTTTATCCAAGCTACACCTACAATGTTTAAATATGAAAACCAGCCCGGTATGTGGGAACAGAACAGCAGAATAGCTCCTTATGATCTATATGTACTGTATTTTTCGCCATATAAGACGCACCGGCATATAAGACGCACCCAGTTTTTAGGGCAGGAAAACCAGAAAAAAAGATTTAATAAGTTTCCACATCAATTGGGTTAATGCAATATTTTCAGTGGATGCAATATCCAATTCAGCCAGCAGGTGTTGCTAACAGCAGTACACTCTCAGCTGAACAACGTCATCTCTACACTGTACACTCTACAGGAGGAAGGGGGGGGGGGTGCCGGGCTGTCTCCTCTCCTCTCTCTGTGTCCGTGGGGAGTGATTGCTGTTCCCATGGACAGAAGAGAAAAGGTAGATGCAAGTTCATCTATACTTTTCTCTTCATTTCCTATGCCAGTTCAGGGCTGGCATAAGAAAATTAGACAGTTCAGATGGGAGAGTCGGCATTAGCCGGCATCTCACATCTGACAGCTTCTCCAGCTCCCCCAGCTAATCTCCGTTCCGGGAGAGCTGGCGGGCAGCCAAGGTGCGACCACCGGCGTCCGAGTGGCCGCGGGGGTCGCACAATCGGCGTATAAGACATAGGCACTTTTTGCCCCCCAAATTTTGGGGGTAAAAAAGTGTGTCTTATATGCCGAAAAATACGGTAGGTAGCTGTCGGCTGACCTCATAAGCCAAACAATTTCCAACGGAGTAAGGCAAACTCCTCGATAGCTTTTGGAATTTCATTCCTGTAAAAGAAAGCATTTCTATAGTAAGTCAAGTTAAGGGCTCTACAACACCCACTCGGACTCTCTCATACAGGATAAGAAAGGTAATCCCTTCTATTAACTTCCATGTTAAGGCGAATATCACATCCCAGCTACATAGGGATACTTGAAATACTTGTGTTTTGTATGCTGAAAAGTCTAAGTAATGTTCATCGTTCAGACAATTTCTGTTCCACTTTACGCAGTGATAATGATAAACACTTGGCACGAAACTTTGTTGAGGCGTTCTTTGCTTTGGTGCGATTTATCTAAAATTGCGAGCCAGTTCTTATGAGAAGCCTTACCTAATTCTTTCCAAACCTTTACATTCTTTTATTGACCAAATTTTCTCAAAGCGTTGCCAGCTGCTACAATCACGCTTACACTTCTAACCGAGACTCATTTGGCCGTTTCGGCTTTAGCGCACTTGTTAACATGCCGTCACATCCACTGCGGCGTTTTAAACGGCCCATTAGGAGCGTTGTTTTTTTTTTTTTTACTGACTGTTGAGAAAAAAAAAAGTTCTCCTGTTCCTCCTCTACTTAAAGATCCTGATTTGTCACGGCTTGGTACATAAACATCTGTGAAGATTAAAAAAACATCATTTTACACTGCGCCATTTCCAGCCTGAGATCACAGGCACAATGCACAGCCTCTAGACCGATAGCTAGAAAATGAGCCGGAACATTTAATATGGCTGATAAAATCCAGCACCGTGTCAGGCACGTCAGCTGCGAGCCAATAGGCCAGGCATCATGCAGCCGCTGGAGTACACGCTGTGATTTATTACAATATTCCACCTCCATAATAATGCAAGCCTTGCCGTGCTATCTTGGTACAATGTGACACGTTAGATATATGAAAATAGTTGGAATGCAATATCGGACGTATTACAATATATTGTAATATAGTTAGCTCCTATTCTGCAGAGTGCAGTTTTCTATTACGATTTTGGCCTCAGTACATTTATCCAACCCATGACAAGTATATATTTTTTTACTTTTCTCCAAAGAATTGTTTTCAGTACCCAAAGTGTATACAGTTAAACCCAAAACTCTTAGCCCCCTTTATGAAATTAAACAATACTCTTGATTTCTCCATGTAAATGGTTATTGACAACAAGTGTTTGTTTTTCTGGAAATAAATAAACGGCGCGGTACGGTCATTATTGACACCAGCTGCGTGAGAGGGAAAGCCGGCGCTTCTCCATGGAGGTCTATGCCTCCCGCTAGGGAGGTTAAGTTTAAATTAGGATATTTTATTGATACACCGAGTTGAAACAAGAAAGAGTGCCCAGAGCCATCTGAATGGAGGAGGGAGGGCACTGCGACCCAGGGCCTTGGCCGTGGGAGTGGCTCTGCACTCACAGGAAGGGGTGTGGCTTCCAGGCACCACCCGTACCGCGCCACTTTTAACAGCGTGGTACGGGCAATCGTGGCAGTGTACAAGTTTCACTTCCTGCCATTTCCTCCCTCCCCTCTCCACACAGCCCTTGTCATTATTGATGCCCGCTGTGAGGGCTGGAAAGCATGGAGGTCTATGGAGCAGTTTACCCCGCCCCCTTCCACGTCCGGTGACGCTGCACAACCCTGGTGACGTGTGGGTAATACATAGACAGTCACTAGTTAATGATTAATATTTGTAAATAAGATACCCACCGTGCTGGTATGTGAGGGCTGCTGGCAGGTACGGTGATTGAAGGAGAGCGGAGAATTGGCGGCACTGTCAGGTGACCCCTTTCAAGTTAATATGTTACAGAGAGTTTACAGGCCGAATTGTATTTTTGCACTTAATATTTCTATAAAATCCAATTTTTTACGTGGGGACTTATTTTAACTTATTTTAAGGAAGGTTATAGGTTTTAAGCTGGCCATACACCTTCAGATTTCCTTCAGATTTCCTGTCAGATTTCCTTCA
>CM070042.1:13797925-13817066 GCA_036250615.1 Ptychadena robeensis
ATGTTTGTGCATTTTCAATTTTCTTGTGCAAAGTTTTTGGTGAGGTTGGTTCTACGTGTTGTGAAGGAAATTGAGGGTTGTGTTTTTGAATGGCCTGAAGGGTTGTTCAGAATGGTCATATTGGTGTGTTGTACTTTTAGTTAAGATTGTGAGGGTACCGCTAATTTGTTTGTAAATGTTGTGGTCTTGCTTTGTTTCTTGGGGGTGAATATGTAACTAACTAAATTACGTTGAGTATTGTTCTCATAATGTTGTTTTATGGATTATTGACATTTGTGTCAGAAGTAATTTGTGATTTGTTCCAAGTTTGTCTCAGGCCCCTTTTAAAGTTGTTTCTAAAGCTACAACCCTGAACAATGGGTTATCCATCCACTATCTTACACTTTGAAACATGACTGAATGTTGTAAGTTGAGAGAAACAGATAATGTTCTTCTGAAGGCTCCCATATATGGGTATATGTTTGCTTGTTTTTTGTGTGTGTCCATAGCAATCAATTGGGTGCTGGCCACCCTGAATGATCGACCAATCAAAATGTACTAAATGAGTAAAAATCTGATTGGACATTGTTCTGACATATCGTTTGGTAATTGAAGTACGTTGGTTGACCTGTAGCTCCCTATGCAGCAGCCTTTCTGATTGGTGGGTTTTGTGGAATCGGGCATTTTGGTGATTGGCTCCTGTCAAAATTGACCCCAAATTGGATTCTCAAGGTGGTGTTTGTTTGTTTGCTTGCTGATTTCATGGGCATGGGAAATGATTGGATTGGGAATCGATAGATGACAAATAGAGGCTTCTATGAGTACCTTTAGTCTTAGATTTCTTGATATGGTTAATACTCTTTGCCTTTCCTTGCCAAGTATTGGACATGTGATTTTATATTATGAATATGTTTCAATTGTTGTTGCAGTTTGATCTAATGTGAAAGAAATGCAAAGAAGCTTGAGGAAAAGTGGTGATGGCAGCAGGAGCTTTCTCTGTGATATTTTGATAATCTGTGTAGTTAATTTTGAAATCTGATTGGTCAGCATGTGAAGGTTGACCTTAAAAGAGCTTGCCAAATTGTAGACAACTGTGAAACCAGCACTCCAGCCCTCTTTTGTTAGGCTTTGAGTGGATGTTGTGTGATCTTGTTTTTTGTTTCTGAAATGTTTCGTGATCTTCTGTTGATGTAGTTGAATTTGTTTGTTGTTGTTGGGGGTGTGTGTATTTTCTAGTTGGCTTAATGTTGTTTTCCAGTTTTTATTGAACATAACAACAACATGTAAACAACATTCATAGTGCAGGGTGGAAAAAGTATGTGTACCCCTAGCCTAATGACTTCTCCAAGAGCAAGGAATAAGCCAACTAAAGCCAGCCATACACAGTCGGATTCCATGGCCGCTCGATCACCTATCCGATCGATTCCGGCGATTCTGGCGGGAATCGCAGGTGTGATCGATCGGCCAATTAAGAGAATCCGATCGCTGCATACCACCTTATCCAACGGATTCCGGGACGATTCCGTGTCCGATTGTCCACCTCACAAATGGCAACTCCCCCTGATCTGGGCAGAATCGGATCAAAAAGACCAACATGTTGGTTCTCTGTCGGATCCGATTCAGGGCCCCTGAACGATCGGACGTGATCGATCGGACAAGGTGGGCTGCACACGATTCCGGCACGATAGTTTCGCGTGCACGCGCCCGGAATCGATCGGCCCGGAATCCGGCCCGTGTATGGGGGCCTTTAGAGTTCAATTAATCAGTGCGATGATATTGCATGTGTTGCTGTGTTTCCTGCCCTTTGAAAACACCAACCAGTTTTGAGTTTTTTGGTTTCAAGAAGCACTGTCTGATGTGAGTCATGATTCACAGAAACAAGCTCTCTGAAGACCTATGATCAAAGATAGTTGACTTGCATGAAGCTGAAAAGGGTTACTCAAGTATCTCCAAAGGCCTTGATGTTTGTGTGTCCACAGTAAGACAGACTGTCTACAAATGAGAAAGTTTTGCACTGTTGCTACTCTCCCTAGGCTCACTAGTAAAAATGACTGCAAGAGCACAGTGTATAATTCACACTAGACATCCTCAGAAGATTGCTACACTGAATCACTCCAGATTGTTGTGCAGGTGTAATCTGCAACTACAGGAACTGTTTGATTGATTGAGTTTCTTGTTGTCAAAGAAGGGTCAAGCCTGTATTAAGTGCGAAGGTTCATATACTTTGTGCACCCTGCACAGTTATTGTTTGTTTACATGTTATGTTCAGGGAAAACATTAAAGTCTAGAATTTGTCTATAGTTGTGTTGTAAGCAGGCTGTGGTTGTTGTTGTCCAAAGCATACTAAACTCTAGTGTTGAGCTGGAATATTTCTTTTGCCAATATTTTGCTTGAATATCGCCATTGTGTGCATGTATGCTGTGTGGATTTTATCGGGTATATTCTGTGATTGCGTATTTTTGGGATTTATTGTGAGTTCTTGCGATCCCATTCATTGCAATGGATTGCGATTATATAATTGCAATGCAATGTGTTTTAGTGGAAATGGTGGATATTCTCCCAGTCGAATATCTGAGCTCCATTGACTTGCATGCATTGTGCATATTTGATCATTGTGATTTTTAGATTGCAATCCATGTACACAAGTGTGGATATTGGAAATGTGGAATATGGAATAGAATATGATGGTGGGTTATTGGGAAATGATGCGAATTCTATTCTTGCTTTTTTACTCATTACTACTAAACTCTATGTTATCCAAAGGGTTCAGAAATGTTGTTTTGCAATTGTAGTTTGCTATTGCTTGGTTCTTTGAAAGTGTTTAAAGATGTTTGGCAAGTAATGGGTGTGTTAGTTGCTACTCCACCCGTGAGCAGCTGTTGGTGGTGAAGTTAATTGGTCTCCTCCCCCTTTGAGGGAGTGGAGTCTCCTCCTCCACTCCCTTTATAAGTTAAGTTGTGAGGTCGCCGGTGACCGTGGTCGCGTGCCTGTGTCTAAGTGCCACACAGAGATCACACAGGGAATTCAACCGGGGAGGAAACAAGGGGGACAGGGGCGCACTGGAAGGACATGGTGGTGGTTGCAGCTCCTTCTCAAGCAAGGTAAGTCATGGGCACACAACATCATCTCCCACCCCATCCAGCCATGCACAAACTCCTTCTACTCATACAACCAAACTAGAGACTCAAAACTCATCTTCACAAACACTACACACCATCCTACACTCCATTAACCAACTACATTTCCACACATTCACAAACCACCTCACATTCAAACCTACACCAACTACATTTCTTCACGATAAACAAAGGACAAGAAAGTTCACCTAACAGTTTGCAAAACCCCTCACTTCATAAACTTTGCTCATTTACCTACTTTCATCTTACTACAAACAAACCTTACCCCAACAACTCTAAATCATTCACAACAGCAATGAACATTCCAACAAACAATTATCCAATTAGCCCCACCTTAACAGAATACACTTTTAGCAACTAACTTAACCTAGGCAAACACGAATCCATGTGAGAATGATCTATTTTCAAGATATCTATCCATCAAATTCTAAGCCAAAGTAATACCACAGAAAAGTTCCCACTGTAACACAATCACAATACACCCAAGAGCACAAAGTTTAGTTTCAATGCCAAAAACACAGAATAGAATCCTCTATAAATGTGTCCTTCGCATACATCAACTCAACCCAACAAACTTAATGATCCAATAAAAATGTAAGCATTTTTTTTTTTTTCAAACATGTCTTATCACATTTTAATCATTGTTTTGATAGGGATCAAACTATTTCCACAAAGCAACCCATGTATGCAGTCAACAATTTAAGTTAGAGCAATGAAAACTGTTATCATTTTCGGTCTATACAACACTAAAATTGAACAATGTATGTCTAACTTAATAACCTCTTAGCTTTTCCAAACAAACAATCAATACAGAGAGAAACTCAATTCACTCCCTAAATTGAAACAAACCATAAGAGCAACCCCAAACTCACAAGTGTGCAAAACTACAATAACATTGGTACTTAAATCAAGCATTCTTTACAAAAAAAACATTCACATCAAATCATGTCCCACACACAAAATAACCACAAACAAACAAACACATTAAAAAATAAACACATTACAACAAAAGGAAGGAAACACACCCAGACTTTGACTAACAGACAAAACCACACCTCAAACCACCAACAACACAAGGGAAATTGTATAGTTATATAATGAGATAAGAAAAGAATACATGTAAGGCCACATTTTCCAAACATTAAGAGGTGCTCCTAATCCTTAACAACATTGCATAGGCAAAACCAATACAAAGAGGAGTACAACAAATCCCAGTTAATTTGTATAAGAATCATTTTACCTAGATGTAGGAAGATAGCTACAAACTAAGGCATTCATGAAACACTCAACTAGTCCACCCAAGACCCAAGTCAATGATGGTCAAAAGTCAACAATTTATGTGCTTGGGTTCCCCACTCTGTGCATGCACACTGAGAAATTCACAACACAGTCTGCCTCTACATGACACTGACACACATTTCACTTTACAAGAAGCTCAAGGTATTAGCCTATGTTTTGTTGGAGCATCTCAACCTGGACAAATTACAGGAAACTTGAAAATGTTACTCATTAAAGACATCATGAAACAGCTGATCAACCACTACCACTTTTAAAATAGAAGCACCCCCAGATCAACCCAACTGCAGTTTGGTTTACCCAAAGAATTAGAAGCACAGCAAACAGGCATACACCTGGATACTTTTTGTAAATGGTCAATATGACCAGGACCACTTATTGCAACTTCCCTTTCATTGTATATTTCATCAATCATATCACAGAAGTTAATCATCAATTCAAACATAACCCTGGCCACAAATTTCAAATTTGATTTTTGTTCAAGGTTGTTTTCAAAATCCCAAAATATAACCCACCACCCAAAATATAATGATAATAATTACATTTGGATACTTTCATGTAACTTTGATTCATCCATGGTATATTTCCCCCTTTGGGAACATCTGTATTAGCATGCACTTGCCCAACAAAGCAACAAACTATGCTAAAACTCAAGAAGCAGATTGATTGATTCATTCATTCATTGAGAAGATTATAACCAAGAATATGGAATACAAAACCTACATATTTTATATGACCGCTGTGCAATAGGATTTACATAGATGACTGAAAACTTCATCATTTACTACTTTTCCAATAAAGGATTTGGAGGGGGTGGGTGTTTCTCTATTTAGTGTTTGAGTAATTGCTCAAGTAGGTGCGAGTTGTTGAACTTTTGAATTGAGTGTTCATATTATACAAACTACCTTTTTACCTTTTCAGCCAGCAAGACCAGACTTCTTATTTACCAGTAGTGTTAATCAATCACTAATAATCTAATCGCAAATAACAGCACTTCTACAATTCACAAAGATCTCAAATATAGTGCTAGATCTTAAAAAATTGGACAGATTCAAGACTTTTCACACTATGCACATGTACACATGCCAATTCATTTGCACAATCAAGCTAAAAATGGCTGGAACTCACACCATCCCAAATGTACTAATTTATTGGCATATAATTACCAATATTTGGCAAATACAAATATTGCCACCGTTGTTGTTGTTGTTTTCATCACTATTTGCCACATTTAAATGCATACGATTTTGATTGTTAGGAAATAGTATATAACTCACTCACGTTTTGCGCCTCTAAAGTCCCCTTAATTAAGTCTGGCTACAAAAAATGATTAAAAAAAAAAAAAAAAGGTTAATTTATTGTAGCATGTTCAAAAATATCCATAGTAACAGTAAGTATGTACTGTTAAGACTGTAGTGTGGTTATGTGTGAAAGTATTGAGACACTCTAATATTGTGACAAGTACATAACTCCCCAGGTGATTCCTCAATGGTTCCAGAGAGTTTCCAGTTTCCAAGGGATTGAGGATACCGAATCAGCTACCTCTGTCCGTGAGATGAGTTTGAACATGAACATAATTTCAGCACCTATACAGCTTAAAACATGACTTTAAACCATCTTGTTCTCAAACAAACAATTGAGGGCAGGATACAAAATGGTGGCAACTAATCCTTTCAATGTGGTAAATTCAATATTGCTCAATGAATACACATTTTGTATGTATTGTTTGCTCTCTTGAGGAGAAGTTATTGCTTGCTCCGCAGTTCTTGAGGAAATCCAGTGAAAAGGGACAAAACGCGTCGATCCTATGAGCAAAGGAATTGAAAACTTCTTTCAGAAAAATTACTCGGAAACACTGGACTTATTAAGAATTTAACAAATTTGAGTCATTGCCTTGTGGACATTTCATTTTGATTTTACTGATGTTTTCCTCCTGTTTTACTTACATGCACCTCTAAAGTCCTTTGTGGCTGTTCACCCCTTACATGAGATATCTACAACAACAAAAAAACACTCAAGTCACACACTCAAGTAGGGGTTGGCCAGGCCCCAGGGATTTTTAAGGAGCAAAAGTAGATACCGTAGACTGAAGAAATTGCAGGCCACATTTTGATTATTACAATCATTTTAATAGTCCAAATATGTTACTCCACCAAATGTTTTAAGTAAAATAAATCATTTCCATAGAGGTATTTTTGAGGTGCATCTAGGCAAAATCCTTGGATGATGGATGATGGGACACTAAAATAAGCAAATGCCTAAAAGTTCCAGCTAAATTGAAGGGCAGGAAATGGATACAGCTGGAACTATGGCAGCCAAGGCACACAGAATAAGTCAACTGTGGTTCACAAAAGAGCAATAATTTACAACTTTAGGTGGCTCGCATACTTCGGAAAAAGAGAGCAATTAACACCCATGTCAGCCTGGGTTGAAAAGAATCACCTCCCCTTCCTTGGTCATAGGTTCATCCTCACAGATCTAGTATATGACACATACACCCCAATCTCTGATGACAGACTGTCACATTGAAGTAGCATGCTCCCCTCAATCGAATGATTAGTTAGTTACATTATGCTGCCACTAGATATCAGGTGGCCTACCTTGGTGTAAACGATAGAGCTTTGTATGAAATGATTCATAGATAGAAATATTCTATCGTTCAGAGGATATACCACCCCTACAACTGCCTACTCAACCTTTTCCACCCTGTCTTTAATTTTTCAGATTGTTTCAAACACTCGACAATAGATCTCTTAATACCATAAAACAAAGAAACTTTTCCAAGAAAGAACCCAAATAAACCAAATACTCAAACCAATAAGATTCAACTACATCTTAACTTACTTACTTACCTGAAAACAAAACACACTGACAAATTCACATTCCACCATCACAAACACAACACTGCTAATATCAAACTGCCTTCAATCAGTATGCCGCTTCAGTGCATCAAATATTTAAACCTTGCTAAACACCTAGCTGCCAGTGAAATCAGCTTAAACAACAATCGTTTGAATATCTTCATCGATTCAAAGAGAAAAAATAAATCTATGTGCTACTTGCTTATGAGACCAACGTTACTTAGATGAGACCCCCAAATCTCCTTAGTTAAACGGAGGATAATGAGCCTGAAAACTCTATACGACGCCAAATGTTATCTCCGAACAAAACCGGAATCCGCAGCGAAAGATGACAGGGTAAAGATGGATTAAACACGGGAAAGGAGACTGCTTTTGTAAGCCAAATGTATTAGAAACAGTGCTATTGGCACAAGGGCCACCGGGGAGTCATACGCTCAGGCTCAGACCACGCTCACAATGCCAGGTTAGACCAGTTTAGGATGATTTGAACAGAGACAGGTAATTTCCCTAACCTTACACACTGAAAATGCCACCGATCGCTACATTAGGGGTATCATAATAAAAAAAAAATCGCAGTCTTGGACTCTTATCCTCACAACTTTCCATCCTACAGGGCAGAATGTAATCAGTCAGTTAATTACAACAACGACATACACACCACAAACACTCTTTAGTATATAATAAACCACCTGTTTAGGTTTACGATTCCAGGTGATGCTAGGAGGAGCACGATCATTGTTGCATGTTAAAAAGGCAAAGTAAACTAATCTGGGATACCAGTATCACTCAGAGAATTTATTTGAGTTTTTCCAGACAAAAAAAAGCTGCATGACACAGATACAGCTATCCCACAGACATACAAAACCCCCAAAAATTTTCAAAGGGATCCCATTGCAAACAGACACAAAAACATTAATTCCATTGAGACACACGTGTCGTAACCAATCTAGACAAGCCTTAACAAAATACAAACTAGTTATCAGCTGAACCCAGATTTCCTTGCTTACTACAATTCTGCCATCACCAAAGACATCCCAAAAAAGAAGGCAACTGACTCACATGAGAGTGGCAACCAAAAAGTCAAATAAGGTATGCTGGCGAGGATCTCAAAGATGCAGCAGAAACAGACA
This sequence comes from Ptychadena robeensis, assembly GCA_036250615.1. Taxonomy (NCBI): domain Eukaryota; kingdom Metazoa; phylum Chordata; class Amphibia; order Anura; family Ptychadenidae; genus Ptychadena; species Ptychadena robeensis. The sequence continues at coordinate 13,806,329 of CM070042.1, forward strand.
AAAAATACCCAAGACATATATATCACTCCACATATAATATTCATATTCAGAGTTAGAAGTCCAAGAACAGATAGAGTGACCTTGCTTGCTGTTTGTTGAATTGTATTACTGGCTCCTAGACTCACAGGAGGGAAGGAACTAGGTGTGCTTCCCATTCCACTCAGGTACATCCCAGGATTTCATAGCCTTCAATCAGAGTAGAACCCTGGCTGAAAAGATTCAGCTGTGCAGAGAGAGAGAGAGTGTGTACCATGGGAGCTGGGGCCAAGTGTCTAACCGTGGAGTCCAAGTTGGTTTGGCATATTTTTTAACCCCCCTGGCAAACTATGCTGAAGGACTTTTTGGTGACAAATGGTTTTAGTGAATAGGGCTTTGCTGACCCCTATCCCTCTGATCCATATCTCTTTTTCGACACATGTAAGAGTAGGCGTTGAAGGGACTTACGACTACACTATTTGACATTCGCTCCAACGTTGGCTCCTTGCAATGTGTGCCTTTATGCTTTAGCTTCATCCTCCTCTGTTTTGCCACACCCTGTCACCTAATGGATACTCGCAAATTTGTAAAGATTCCACAGGAACCCGCACAGCTGAAAGAGGATACCTAACAAATGAGACATGTCCCGATTATACTGACAACTTCAACAAAATGCTTGGGCAAACAAAGCATTGTGGGACAATATCAATTCAGAATAGACAAAGCAAGTTTGGTGGATTTGGTGAATTGTAAAACTCACCCCATTGTACAACTGGATAAAGAGGTACTTGCTCTTGGGCGCCACCCTAACCTTACCGGTCTATGTGCATCGGCCATAAACAGCCAAGCTTGGACTACCACAGAAGAAAGTGATTGCCAACGCAAGCTACCAGTGCCAACCAAGGTCGAGTTACAACAGGGGAAGAGCCACAAAGAAGAACGGCGCCATAATTGCGTTCCCCAGTTGGTCTGGTGCAAGAAATGTGTTCTTCCCAAACAACTGTAGGAACTAACACAACACATCATGTCATCACCCACTAATCACATCTGAGAACCTCACTGTCAAGTGGTGCTGTTGCATTTGCACATCAGGCGATAAGCAAAAGCTGAAGCAAATGTGTCTCAACTAAACCGACACGTCACGCAAAGGAAATTAAGCTCCAACGTTCAAAACTGAAGCATCAACAATGCATCGAACGCATCCTTAACGCAGTGGATGTGTTGGGGGAAACATTTTCCTTACTGCGACACAACAGGAATTTGGAAATTGTTGTACTGCTTCAACCCCCACATGCATTGAAGACAATGGAGACACGGCCCAAGCAATATATGATTCATTTTTGCCAGAACATTCCATTAACCCAGATTCAATGTCTATCAATCCGTTCGCTTCTATGATCCATCAGTCGAATGGAAATCTTCTAAGCACAAGCCCTCTTAAGGATATTATTTATAAGCAAACAAATTCACCACATCCTACAATTTAGGATGATTCAACAGATCATCTAAGGCTACGTTCTTTTACAATAAAGAGTTTCATTCATTTTCAAAAAACAAACAACAAGGTAAAAGTGAAACAAAATGCATGGACATAGCGGTGCATACTTAAGAATACATTACAGGGCAAACTGAGGCATTGGGAGAGCAATCAGGCGGATTTAGTGTAGCATAACAAAAGGCAAAGCTAGCCACACACAACTCAACAGTACAAACCACACTAATAACAATCAAATGGAAAGAAAACAAAGAAATAAAGAAATAAAATTATGTAAAAAGAGGAGGCAACAAAAAGAAAAAAGGCAATGAGAGGAGGAGAGGGGGGGGGGCTGAAACGAAAAAAAGGACATAGGTGTGGTCCCACTATGGGACTAGAACACACCTAGGAAAGGAAAAGAATGAAAAGATTGAAAAGTAACTGCCACGGGCCCCAGGTCTTCCAAAACATTTCCAGTCGCCCATCATCCTCAGCTACTAAGCGTCAAGGCGCTCCAGCTTGTCAAGCTCCACCAGCCACTCAGAGACCGTGGGCGGGGTAGAGGAGAGCCAATGTCTCTGGATTACTGAGTGTCCCTCTTAATTGCTTTTAAGGAGCCAGGTAACATAGAAAGAATGCCAATATCAGGGGAGTTGACCAGGGGAAGGGAGTGCATGGAATTAGATATGGCAAAAACCTGGTCCCAAAAGGGTTGAAGAACAGGGCAACCCCACCAGATATGGGTCATGTCCCCCTATAAGTAAAGCAATGCCAGCACCGATCAGACCACTCCAGAGCAAAATGGAGGACCTGCCCAACTCCATCTCCCAACAGGCAACATAGGAGGGGCAGTGGAGACAAGTCGCCCCAGATGAGCATGGAGTAAATGGTAGAAACATTGTGTGTTGGTACATCCTCACAAAGGAGGAGATGTTCAAAGGGCATAAGAGGTCAAGGAAGGTGGGCTTTAATCCCCATGTCTTCAGTGATCCAGGGGCAGGAGAGATCCGGTTCCAGATGACCCACACCTTGACGTCAGTGTTGTGGAAACAGCCCACCAGTCGCAGTTACAGGGTCGCATAGTAATAAACTAACGGCTCCCCTTAAGATTTTAGGAAGGCTAAGAGTGCGGAGGGGTTCATGGGTCCTCTTGCCCTGCCAGGTGAATTTTCGGAAATGTGAGACTAAGGACTTCAAATTTGGAAAAAATAGAGCAGTTTAGGGAGGATATCCATTTTTTAAATATTCATCCGTGCGAACCAGGAATAAATCTTGGTGTTATGAAAGGCAAGAAGGGCCTTGAGTTTTTCAAGTAGAGGCAAAAATTTACGTTTAAAAAGCCCTTGCAGGTCAGCGGTGAGGTCAGCCCCAAGGCATTTCAATGAACCGGAGCAGACACAGAAGGAGAAATAGGTGGACAGTAGAGACAGAGCACAGAGCCATTTCGGATCTCCGATTTGGCATAATGATCTTGAAATTGCTCCCAAACAGAGAGTTCACCGAGAGTGAGGGAAGATGGGGGAGACCACATAGAAAAGGGATCATCTGCAAACATGAACGGACCGCTATAGCCAAATTTTCAACTACCAGGTGAAACATTAGGGGGGAAGAAGGGAAGCCTTGCCAAGTACAGTTGAGATAGGGAAACGGCAAGAGGTTACGCTCACTTACCCTGCAGTGGAGCCAAGTTACAGCCCATAAGGCGTTGAAGGAGGATAGGACCAATTCCAATCTGGCAAGGGGCCTCGAGAAGGGCCAACTGACCCTATCAAAGCCTTCCGCATCTACAGAAAGGGAGCACATTGGGATTTGTGGCGGCGGGCTGCCTCATGCAGGAGCACGGTTGTAATGGTATTATCTCGTGCTCCTCGGCCCGGACAATCGTGCCTGATCTAAATGGATAAGAGAGGAAAGAAAAGATTGGAGTCTGTTGGCAATCAATTTGGAAAAAAAAGTCACGTTGAGGTTGATTAGAGAGATGGGCCTATAGTTCCCACAGCTAGTTGTTACTTATTGGGCTTGGGATCAGGGAGATGTGGGCTTCTAGACTCTGAGGAGTAAAGGCAAAGTAAACTGATGTAGGAAGCTTCAGTTGAGAGAGAAAACCTTGTAGAATGGGGGTGTATCCCCCAGGGGCCGGTGGCTAGTGATGGCGCGACCTCGCATGTTCGTTCCGCGGACAGGCGGAGCGGACTTTTAAAAAAAGTCCCCGTCCGCCCCGTTCGCGGACATATCAAATTCCCCGCTGCTAGGCGGGAATTAGAACTGAAAACCCGGATGTGACGTCAGTGACGTCACATCCGCACCTGGAACGCATGTTCCTGGTGTGCTTACGCGATTTCAATCACTAAGTCACATCCCGGGTGTGCCGAGCCGGCTTTCCACTGAAAGACCGGGTTCTCTACCCGGTCTTCATTTGGAAACTTCTTCCTGCGGCGGGATCTCGCCGCGTATGATCCCACCGGGAGGAAGAATAGAGGGCTCCTTCACGCGGCGACAGGGCGGGTCGAACACCCTACTGTCCTGCCGGGGGAAGAGGGCTAACATGCTTTGGTTCGCGGCCGAACTGTCCGCCTTGCGGGCAGTTCGGCCATCACTACCGGTGGCTCTTCCCCGCAGGTGAATTTTTGAGAACTGCAGACAACTCGTCCTCAGTGAAGGAGTCTACAGGGCTTGGATAGTGTCAAGAGCGAGTGGCGGAAGGGCTGTCTCCTGGATATAAAAGAGCAAAGACAAGGGCCCAGAGGGTGGTGAGGGAAGGGAGTAAAGATCAGAAAAGTACGAAAGGAAGGCTTGGGTGATGTTGTGCGGCAAGGACACAGTGCCCGTCTGTGGTGATTTGATAAGGGTGATAAAAATGGCTTGGCCACACGGGTGCAGCCTATGAGCAAGTTGTCTGCCACACTTGTCCCCAAATTTCCTACATTGGTTACGGTACCTGCGGTAGGAAAAATCATATAGGGAGAGTAAATGGGCCCTGGTGTCGATGAGCACCAAAACAGCTGTGGAAGCGTTAGATTTATGGAGGGCTTCAAGTCAACACAGCGCAGCTAGAGAAGCAGCAATTTCCACAGTCCTGGCTCGTTTAATGAACACCCCCCAAAGTACCACTTCGAGGGCTTCCAACTGAAATGGTAGGGCGGTCTTGTCCGAAGCATGGTTAGTCAAGAAGTGGTCAATAGAGGATTTGATGTCACTTAAACAGTCTTGGTCATGCAGCAGAGTGTCATTAAGATGCCACATCCAGGAGGGTTCACAGGTGTCAGGGAGGTCCAGGTGAAGGGATACAGAAGAATGGTCAGAGATAGAGGGGCAGGAATAAAAGCTTAAGATAGCATGGCTAGTAAATAGATAATCGATGCGAGAATAAGAATAGTGCACAGGTAAGAAGAATGTTAAGTCTGTTGTAGAGGGGTTTAATGTTCTCCACACATCTACCAGCTGATTCTCAAGCAGGGCTTTCTTAAAGGAGTTAATCTTGTTATATGCTACCCACGACTAACCAGATGAAGAATCGACCCTAGGGTCCAACACAACGTTAAGGTCCCCACCCTTTAGTACCAAACCCTCAGCAAACCCAGAGAGGCGAGAGAGTATCTGCAACGCCTCCCCCACCGGGTTATAATTGGGGACATAGAGGGACACGAAGGTATAAATTTTGTTCCAAATGGATTCTTTAACAAAAACAAACCCGAGGGGTCGGTAATGGCGTCCAGTACTTGACATTGCAGAGAGCGGTGGAAAGCAATCGATACTCCCAGAGATTTAGAGTCTGCAAAGAAACGAGAGAAGAGGGAAAAGAGAAAGAAAGAAAAGAGAATAGAAACAACCAAAAAATTAAAAAAAATAAAAGTGTAAACACTAGCTGTTCTACGTAGAAAGACAGCGGCCCATGCGTAGAGGAGGCAACTGAGGAATGGGAGCTCAGTCTCTTACCTGACCACACCCAACAAAACAAACAATCCAGAAATATACTAGTATACAATAGTCTCTCAGCCAAACGAGGAAAAAAATGCAAAAATGCCTCTCATGGGCCTGCGAGTAGAGCCATACAAAAACAACATAACATGGAGAGAACCCCTCCCCCCCAAAAGACAAGCACAAAGTACACAACTACATATCCAGTAAAACCAACTTCCCCAGACCCCCCTTGACCCCTCCCCCAATATGATAAAAAGTTATTATACAAGCAGTCAACCATGTCCCACACAGCGCTTCGGAAGACTAGAAAATCAGGTAAATTGAGAAAAAACATAGCCGGTGTGAAAGAGAGCTGGGCCGATGATCAGGAGGGCATGTAGGGGAACCAGTCAAAAGGGGCGAGAAAGTCACTAGGTCCAACAGGGGTTCCAAAAGGGGGGGGGAAGTAGGCTCATCGCGATCCAGAGAGCGAGGTCATCAGGGTCTCAAACTCAGACTCACGTGGAATAGACGGTGTCGGTGGAGAGGCAGGACTACGTGGGCCAGATGGGTAGGGAGGCCAAGGAAGGAGTGACACCGCCGGCAGTTGGAGAGCCATAGAAAACTTCTGTAGATCGGCCATTCCTTGCAGGGTGTGGAGCCTGCCATCCTTCCTCACATTAAGGTGAAAGGGGAATCCCCAATAATATGGGATGTTGCGGTACCATATGACCATGAGGAGGGGTCGCAGGGCCCTGCGATGGTCGAGAGTGTGGGCAGAGATATCAGGCATGAGCTGCAAGACATGACCCTGGTAGTCGATGCCCCCAGTGGAACGCACTTTGCACAGGATGTCTTCTTTAGTTTAGACTGATCTGGGTTTTTGGGGCCCACGGTTCTATGAACCTGATCAAGCTCAATGTCCAAGGTCTCTGGCATTCCCAAAACAGAGGCAAAAATGGATTTCACAGTGACGTGGAGGTCAGGGGTCCCCACTGTCTCTGGTAGACTGTAAAGGCGAATGTTATTGTGCGGGTTGTGGTTTTCCATATCATCATGGAAGGTGAACAAAGAATAAATTTGAGCCGTATGAGTGGTCAAGGTGGCGGCATGGGTATCTAATTGTGAGGTCAGCTCTGTGCAAGTGGTCTGCACTAACCTGTTGCAGATCGGAGCTGTAGCTGTGCTCCAGGCACTGGACATTTTGCTCCAGCTCCTCCCTGGTTGGTATAAAGAGGAGATAGGCCTTCCAGTCCCAGACGGAGTCCGCAGCCACAGACGGTCCCGGAGATGGTTGTGCATCCTCAGAGAAATGGATGATGAGGCTGGCTGTCAAGTCTCCCTGCGGGGAGGTGGAGGAGCCGGAGGACAATGGGGGGAGTCAAGGCCAGGATCGGAGTCACCACCTCGGCGTTGCGTGGGCTTGTGCACTTGCCGGAAGTGGGATGCACACGGTCCGGTTGCGGGAAAAAGCCGGTAATGCCGCCGAGTTCTGGGCTATGTTGGTGTCCCTGTGTTTGGATCCTATCATGGAGGTGAGGGTAGGAGGCTGACGAAGGTGCAAGCAGGAAACGGGCACGGAGCTCTGAGAAAACACCTCTCAGTCCGCCATCAGCTGGCCACAGCCCCCCGAAGGCTACGTTCTTTTTACGGTATGTTTGTCTCAACTGCTACTCCTTAGTATTACGGAACCCTGAAACAAGACACATTTCTGTTAGAATGCTTGCCAGCCATAGCAACGGCAGCCTGGTCCTTTAGTTAGGTAGGGCCAACTCACACGCAACAGCAAAGTCCTGAATAGACAAATATACTATAATAGACTAAAATTTGGCAACAATGGATATTGAGCAATTTAGGGTTCATTTAGAAAAATTTTCCTCTTAACAACATCACAATCAACGCAAATTTGACTTTGCAATGAAACAAACGCAATAAGATTTGTCTCAGAGAAAAGATTCCAGTGGTTTGACATTGTGAGTTAATTGCGAAGCCCCAGAGCATGAAAATTTCAGGGTCTCATACAAGTTTAGGGCCTGCCCCCCCCCAGTCTACCAGAAGATGGTATGTGGTACGCACCCCATATGTAACGTGGTTTTGATTGGTGCCGTCTCCCTCACTGTCCTCTGTGTGAGATTCCTGGATGGTCGATTCTGCTGCGGATCTTCCTGTTTCTGATTGAGCCTCTGATCATCCACAAGTCAACAGCTGGCTTTGGGTCCAATGTAACTATCACAGTACAACACCATTTGAACCCCCTGATCCCCTACCTCAGTTGTCAAACAGTGCTATTCTCTTGTCAAGTTTTACTCTTAATCCCTAATCCCACATTGACAGCCCTGTCATAGCCCCATTGCCGCCAATAGGCTGCTTGAGCATTGCATTAAAATCCCTGCGTTCGCTGCAGGGATTTTATCGGTCATGGAGCTAGGGCCTTGTTTTTGCCTACTCTGATTTTCAACCCTCCGGTCTCTAAAGCTGGGCATAGACGTTCTGATTCCTGCATGACCAGACCGCCGATCCGATGCCGTGCACACTCCCGCATCCCTTAGGGATTGGGTCATGCAGGAATCGCACATGGATCCGACAGGACTGTTAATTTTAATCCGATCCCATTAGTTCTGCTGGGGATGGCTGCCCCCAGCCAAAGTAATGTGCGTCATCACACCCGCTTCTAGTGCCGAAATCGGGTCAGGAATCGACGGTAAATCATATTCCCAGCTTTACACAATGAGAAGTCCAACTTTTTTTATTTTTATTTAGATTTTCAATTTGACACCCCTTTCATAGCTATTAATGTTTCCCTGTGATTTTCAATGGGACATAACATGTATACATTTAACAATAAAAAGAGAAAGAATATGGCCAATTTTACAGTTACAGTTGTAGATTTATGGGAAAGGGAAGTTTTTGGACCAGATATTTATTGACTTGACAGCTTTAATCTCAATCTCCATGATGTCACTAGAGAGCAATTGCCTTCAAAGTAGCACAACATAATCAGCTCCTTTCACACACACATTAGGAAGGACGGGCGCAGTGCGGGAAGCACGGGTCGGCCCTAGATGGCGTGCCCCCTGTCCCTGCCTGACAGCGGGCCTGCATGGTGCCAAGCTAGCTGAAGATGTACAGAAGTGTCCATACCTTTCTCATAGTTGAAGTATACCTTAGATGAAAATTGCAGTCCTCTCTCCTCTTTTTAAGTGGGAGAACTTGCACCACTGTATATATACATATATATATGTATATATACCGTTACATCAACATAATGGCTAATAAAAGTTAGTGTTCAGTGTCCCAGAGGCCCAGTTTTGGGTTTACCATGGGAGACTTGGGATAGTCTGTTATATGTGTTGATATCAAGAAAACACAACTCGTATTTCTCTTTGAAAGTCAGAAAAGTACACAGCAAACCTTGATACAGAGAATCCAGATGCATAAAGGTATATTAATGCTCTGGCTCTGGCCAATTTACCTAATTCCCAAAAAGAGTGGTACTGGAAATCTAAACAGATTGCAGAGGATGGGGGTCAACAAACTCACCCAGAACTAACTTGGGTCGAACGTCCAGGAGTTTAAGCATAAGCTTAAGCACAACTGTATTGTGGTCTGAATTGGCAACTCATACATTTTAAACGCATCATTTTAGAACACAAAATCAAAATTGGACTTCATATTTCAAAGTCAGGTATCTTTATTGAAAACATACATTATTACGGAGCATTAGAGATGGTCACAACGTTGCCCAGATTTTCACTGGCTGACGTTGTTAGTTGATTGAAAAGCCCTTGGACATGATATTGCCATCAAAATTGTTGGAGACATAAGGAAGGATAGGAGAAACAATTCAATACATAAATACTGCTCTAGCACTCATTAAATTCGAAAGTCAACATGAACTTTTCAACAAAAACAGTTTATGACATCTCCAACAATTTGGTCAAGTACACAGTGTTCTGAGACTTGCCAATTTCTTCACAAAGTCACCTAGACTAAACTTGTTAGCATTTCGCTACCATCTACACTCAGCACGCACATACCATCGGGATCAAAACTGGATGTGATTTGTGCGTTGCGTTATGTCAAACGTTTGCAGGAAAAGGCAAGAGACGCAATTCTATTTGCCGGGCAAGCCCTGACACAAACATAGTAGCTCCGTAACAAACACCTTCATCTCTCCGTCTCTGTCATTTTCTTAGGGAAAGCCTGGGCTTGTCTTTATCAGGGTGTCTGGAATAAATAAAAAGAAAAAACATAAACAAGATCAATCGCTCCCTTATGATAATTTTTTATTACTCGGAAATATGGCATGGCTCTCGCCAACAGTAAGCGGACTTTTCGGACCTCTCCGTCAACACCTGTGCATACAGATGGAGATGGTTTTATTGGCCCATGCGGTGCCATTGTGCCCTCTTTCCCCTCCCTTATTTTATAAGCGCCTCGTGCATTGTTAACATAAACTGCGCCGACTCATGCCTTACCCGTATTATGTTTACACGTGGCAGCAGGTGTCAGTCATTGCCTCGGCAAGAACTCGAGAATTAGAACGCGCCCAGAGGTGTCAATAGATCAAACCATCTGGATTTATGTATGAAGCCCGCAAATTAACCATCTTCTAAATAAGTTAGAAAAAACAGCGTAGTCGTTGAAACATTCCATTGCCGGAATTGGTCCGATTCTTTGCCCGTTCTTCAATTTGATTCAACAAGCAAGCAAGATAAAGGTGTCTATTTTGAATCAAATGTATTTCCTCTCATAGTAAAAGATTACATGTTTAATGGCAAACCCTAGAAAAATGCATGTCAATACACCGTAACTATCTGGTTTCTTGCATAATAGGACATTTAGGAAAAATAAAAGCTAAGCTTTGAACAGACAATCTTTACAGAAAAAGAAAGGGATCTACTTCTCTACTCTTTCGACAATTGGGTAACCCAATTTATTCAGCACCATGGTGGAAAGAGAAAAGATGACCATATGCCCAATTACCAAACCAATTAACAATGACTGGGATTTCACACACGTGGACGCTTTGTCGAGTTCTATTATTGACAAACTTCACTTCCAAGAACCTAACTGGAATCATTGAGACTCACATGGCTGGCTGTGTAAATGGCCAAGCAGCCTTTAATTACTAACAGAAATAACAAAATATAATATATTACCATCATAAAACCAAACAAAATCATTTAAAAGGAAGGTCCCTTGAAGGCAGCTATCCAGCAACCTGTATCTACATTACATTACCCAATACATAATTACAATTAAATGCATGACTTATGCACACTTTAGGTTTATCTTCCGGACTTGTTTACAATTAACTGCAGATACCACCTTACAAAACTAGTCCCCTTGCCCTCCCACATCCTTAGGAACGGGACTCTGTACCTA
>CM070042.1:13837065-13857684 GCA_036250615.1 Ptychadena robeensis
CCTTCCCCGTCACAGGGAGAGAAGCAAGAGGCAGCTGCATTTTTTAGCCCCGATGGATCAGAGATCCCTTGGAGCTGAGGATACATACCCATTCTTTAGACGGGGACACCGTGTCCCTGTCTAAAGTATTAGACTGATCTAAGAATTACGTACATGTCCATAATGGCTTAGAACGATTTGGCTGCCGATTAAGGCTCTTTAACCCTAAGATCGGCATCCGATTTTTCGGCTGACTGACTGGCGTGAGGGGGTAGGTAAAGCGAGAGGAAATACGCAGAGATATTTTATAGATTTTGTTATTGACATCTGTGTTAAAGGTGCCCATACACGGGCAGATTCTCCCTCGATAGATGAGGGGTAGACTGCAGTATGGTGATGTCATCACGCTGTAGCCGGCCACTCTGAGGATCAGCAGGCACCCTTTGGATGGATTGGATTTTCCCCATCCAAAGTAATGGGATGGGCCAGAGAAATACAGCTGTCCATTGTCTGGCCGATCAAGTTTTTTTGCTGACATGGATCAGCTGCTCCATGTGGGCACCCACAATCCAAGGCCAATTTTGCAGGCGAATCGCAGCGTGCATGGGGACCCTAACTTTGTCGGAGACAAGATGCACAATATTGCTTCTCTGAACGGATTTGACTATGTATGGTTGTATCTTGAGGGTCAGGAAGGAGAGGAGCTAATTAGCATTTATAGGCATTTATCCCGGGAGGGGAGCCAGCTGCATGAGCTTTATACTGACCTAAAAATTTGAGTCACGCAGCTGGTAGGTTCTGTCTGCTAGGGGCAGATTAGATTGGAATATATATGGCACAGAACTTTACTAGGTCACTACACTCTCCTTAATCACTCACATATGTATATCTACCAGATTTTGGGGAAAAGAGTTATCTTTTTACGCATTAACCGCCCTAGCGTTATGGACGGCAGCACCTCGTCCAGCGATCCAACTGGTACTATCGCACTGGACGAGGTGCTGCCGTCCAGTACAAATCACTGCTGTGGGAGAGCATACTCACGCTGTCCCTGTGACTATATTTATTACATTACATATATATTTAGTACATAGCAGCATAGTTTTGTGTCCTAATTTTTGTGGGTTTTTTTCATTATTTTTATTTAAAAAAAACATTTTTATTTTACATAATTCTTTGTTTCAAACATTATTATATTCAGGATGTCCATTAGACCCTTGTACGGACATATTTTGGGAAGTTACAGGCCTACAACATTTACCATTGAAGTCTATGGTGCACTTTTGGTACAGAAATCTGGACCTCAGCAGTGCGCTAGGGGGGTTAAGCATCAGTACATTAATATAAAGGGTTCTGATGTACAATAATACCCCTCCAGAGAATTCCTTTTTGAGAAACTGATGAAATCCCATGCTGGCATCCTTCCTAATACAATGAATGGGCACACCATGTGTGTAAGTCATCATAGAGAGTATTGTTATCACGATGTCAATGGTATAAAACGCAATGTGAGAGAAGTGTATGCAACTTATACAAAAGAACCTAGGAGGCTTTGCCAATGGAACAGCGTTACAATGCATTGCTGAATGAGATGTACGTGTTATGTAGCAACCTGCTTGATCCTGTATTTGTAACAGTATGTGCCGTTACAGGGCATGATAATAGCATATACAGATGAAGGTAGAATAGGTGCCCCACAGCCACTGCTTTGGGCTCTGAGCTGACCCCAAGTATGGTAGGCAAGCCCGATGCACACTTGGTAGCTCTGATGACTGCTTCAAGCCCAAGGATGGAATGTAAAAGCACAATATGCGTGCCACCCTCTGATACATCTTTAGCACATGTTTTTACAGATTTCTCCCCTGGCTATCAATCCACATAAAGATATCCTTAAATAAATAAAAAAAATGGATCAAGAGCAAATCATAAGCCTTCCAATATTTCGTTTTTATTTTCACTTCCTATTTTCGGTTTATCTTGAAACTCTATATAGTTAGGAGTTGTTATGTATACCAGAAATGAGCATAGTACCTTATAACCACCTCAAATTGTACATCGCTTTGTTTCTTCCTAGATCACATTTACTTCTGTCCCTCACTAGTGTTGAGCTTGAATATTCGAATGTCGAATATTTTTCGCAAATATCGGCAATTCGAGAATTTGCAAATATCTTGAATAGGTCAGCGGATATTTGCAATTCCGAATATTCGCGGTATGGCAATTTATTGCGAAAATGATATTTACAGAGCAAAAATAAACATAGCACGTGACCATTCATTTCGAAGATTTTTGCGATGCAAATATTATTTTCGCAAGGCGAATATAATTTTCATGATACGAATTTTATTTTTGCAATACATGGTCATACCCGAATATAGAATCGAATATTAGTAGAATTATTCACTAAATATTGCGAATTTGAATATTACCTATGCTGTTCATCACTATCCCTCACACTAATTGTTTTGTAAACCAATGAAGTACCATGAGTATTAGGGCTGTAGCCAACGGTCCCGCGGCACTCTTTTTGCAGGCCTAGCTGGGCTCTGTAGTGCAGCTACATTAGCGGTTCGGTTGATTCTCCAGGTGATCGATGCTCACTTTATTCGCTCGGCTCACACACAGTAACAGAGGTCCAGACAGCAGATAGGGGATATGTACAAGTTTACTAGGGATTATATATAGTCATTCACCATCACCTGGAGGCAGGGATGGGGTTCAAGCTTAGGAGCTACAGTTACAAACTTGTCCCTTATGCTGCTGGGTACCTTTTAGATAGTAGGCCACCTTCCAGAGGGTGCAGGACGGTCCAGGACCAAGGGATAGCCGTATGAACCGGAGTACTGGAAGAATCATTGGTCTCTCTGGCTTAGGCCTTGTTTCCATTGATGCGATTCCAGGCGTTTGTAACCGCGTGGCTGAACGCATTGCATAGTTGTCGCGCGTTTTTGCGCGTTTACGCGACGCGATTTTTTACCCATACGCGCCCAGAATACGCATCCGCATCTGCTATGCCATGCGTTCTTGTACGTTTTCGCGCGTTTTGAAACGCATCCAATGCATCCCTATGGGCGCATTTTTTGGGATGTGGATGCGGTTGGGGCGTGGATGCGTTTCAAACCGCTGCAGCTAGCGTTCAGAAACGCGCCCTAAACCGCATCCGATCGCGCGCAACTGCACCAGTGGAAACTACATTGAAGTTTCCAATGGATGCAGTTGTTTGCGCTTGCGGCCGCGCGGTTGGAAATGCGAGGAATCGCATCAATGGAAACAAGCCCTGAGATGGAGGGGAGCTGCAGCCTACGGAGAGCCTAAACACAGCTACAGGATACACAGAACAGTCTAGAAGCTTCCTAACAGCTTCAATATATAACCTTGTTTTTGGGAAGTGAACTATCCTCGTAACCAAGGTAACTAAAGTAAAAAGTAACAATTTCCAGAAATGCAGATTGCCCAACTTTTCAACAAGTTCCTCAGACAGCTTTAGTATGAAGCATTAAAGGGGCAGTACTAAAGTACAGCACAGTATATTACAGCATTTAAATAAAAGTAATTAGAGATGGTCGAATTTTTTTATTCGACCATTTCGCATTTCGTATTTAATAATTGCAAGCCCCTGTACATTGTACATCACCAAACTTGCTGAAGTAGAGAGGTTTGGGTAATAACTCAAAAAAGAAAGTAATGTCTCTAACACAAATAGTTTTTTGCACAAATTAAGTTCAAAGTCAGTAAAATTCGAAAATCGTAATTTCGACTTAACTTTGAGCTTGGATTTTAGTGCATCAAAACGTATCGTGCTGAAAGCCAACACTCTGTTTTTTCAAATGTTCCCACAACCCTTCTCTACATGCTCCAGTCAAAGTTTGGTGATGAATAACCATGTTCAGGGCTTTGCAATCAGCTCACAAAGTTAGCAAGTCGAAAAATTCGACCATCTCTAAAAGTAATTACACAGCATAAAAATACAATTAGTGCCCCATTCTCGGGTAACTCCTGGGGGATGCTTACCCTGTTACCTCTGGTCCTTAGACTTTCTTTTGGCGGGTTTATTCAAGCACATACACCTCGTATGCATTATGAGACATATTTATATTTAGGCTTGATCTTGGTTGGCTTGTGTAACCAGATAAGGGGGAGCTACACAGGACCCTGGATGCACCCCCACATCTCCTGCTAGCCGTTTGGTCCAAAAGAGTAAAGCCTGACCACACATGGGCACATCTATTTCAGTCCTGTTCCAATGCCTACCACGTTACACCCGATCCATCTGCAAGTGGTCCTCTCCACTATACTAATTCCCAAGATTAACTTGAATATACACACCACAAGTACATAAGGTGCATACTTTTAGTAACATATCAGCCCTTTTGTCCTGTTCCCGGGTGTCCTGCCCAGGAGCATCTCCCTCTGGGGTTGTCTTCACCCTACCCTTTGCCCTGGTGGGAGATCACACATGTTGCCAGCTATTGCTTGCAGACCCACATAAATGTTGTGTAGCATGACCCAGGTTTAATAGAAGACGCCCAGACTTGTTTTGGAGACTAGTGAACTCCTTATCCAAAAACATTTGCAGGATTGACATCCCATGAGCTATAGCGTCACCTGGTTACTCAGATTTTTTAACCTCTGGTTTGTCTCAACAGCTACTAGAATGGGATCAGAAAAACCTGTAAAGCTGCGATTTTCTTTACCGCCACAGCATTTCTGGGGTTCAAGAATCGCCCCTTTTGCGTCATCGGCGATACCAAAGGGGCAGGGGGGCGCCAAAGACCTACATTATAATGAAGGGGCACCGGTTTCCCAGTCCACATGTGGACAGGGGTGGGGAAAGGGTGGGAAATTCAAGCAGTGTACTCTAGTTCCAAGGCTCTGTATAAAGGGGGAGTCCTACGTCCTCTACCCCTAACCTGGTAGGGATATGACACTATGGCAGAGATGATTTTTGAGGTCCCTCAGGCCTAGATGCAAGGCACAACTTCCACAAAGACATTCTGGAACAAAAGTCACATGTTTGTTTATAACCCTTTGCACACGGCCTTCTTTACTGTAGAAAACCCAGCATTTTATAACAATAAAACAGAACAACTTGTAGACGATATTATGATGTCTCAGGTCTGTTCTCTTGCGATCGCAATTATGGATAATTTTAAACCAACAGCTGATGTTGGGAATTTATGATGATGAATTTATGATGATGACTAGTGATGAGCGACTATGCAATATTCGAATTCGCGTAATTTCGCAAATATCCGCCATAATATTCAATTCCATATTCGTAATCTCGAATATCCGCACTTACGACATGAATTGCGATCTAAACATCGCAATTGCGATCCGATATGCGCAATGCATGCAAGTCAATGGAGAATGGCGGAATCCGAAATCGCGATTATCCGAGAAATCGCAATGCGACCACATATGCGCAATACATTGAAGTCAATGGAGAATGGCGGAATCCGAAATTGCGATTATCCGAGAAAGCGCAATGCGACCAAATATGCGCAATACATTGAAGTCAATAGAGAATGGCGGAATCCGAAATTGCGATTATCCGAAAAAGCGCAATTGCGATCCGATATGCGCAATGCATGCAAGTCAATGGAGCTCGCATATGCGACTGGGAGAATATCCGTCATTTCCGTTAAAAAAAAAATCGCATTGCGATTATATAATCGCGATCCCATTCATTGCAATGGATTGCGATTATAAAAGCGCAATAAATCGCGAAAAATCTAATATTCAAGCTCAACACTAATGATGACATGATGACATGTCAGCACCTCCCATTACTGGACAGAATCCCATACGGTACAGGAAAGTCTAGAAAACATATGAAGTCTCATTGCCAAGCTAACATGGATTTTCAAGTAACTTTAGTGACACTACACTTTCTACCTCCCACAAGAATACTTTACAAGACTCTCCCTGGCCCCTCCTAGCTAGACCTTCTATACCCCTGGGGAATCAGCACCACCCTTTGCAGGCAATATCTACACATTAAAAGTGTAACCTATATTGCAGTTTTCACCCCACTACAATACTAATACAATAACGGATGAAGTGCTTTGAGGATTTAGGAAAGCTTATATTTTAAAAGAAAGATTAGGTGTATTAACATTGCCAATTATTAACATTATTAACATTTATTTATATACAGCCAGCATATTACGCCATATTATGCCAATGATGAGCCAGCATATTACGCCATATTATGCCAATGATGAGCCACTTACATGCCTTGTACCACTTACAAGGCAAAAAAAAAAGTTGCCTAATCAGTGATGCACATTCATGTAATCAATTTGCATGGCATTCAAATGAGAAGTGTCTAAAAATCACATATTCTATTTTCTGCCCTGATGGTGCAAACTTGCAGTAACTTCCTAATGACAACACTTTGAACTAGTAGTAGTTTTTTGCTGCCTCGAACATAAACCATCCATGCCTTACACTGGCAAACAATACCGTTAGATTTAGTCAATATACAATGTGTGCGTTGGCACAGCTAATAAATTGGGCAAAAACTGCATATTAATGTAGCGTTAAATTAGCTTATCTCAGTAGATGTAAAGAACAGAGAGATAGATCTCACATTAATGTATCGGAATTCGGACGTTGTTTCTGGCTAGTTGAGGCGGATTAACACTTTGTGACTTTTCCCCGAATCTGGCAGATAGTGTGATGATTATCTGGGAAGCAAACAAAGAGATAACTATCCACTCGTAGGCTTAAGTCAAATGTACCTCTATTATTGTAGCTTGAAGTATGTGGATATATACATGCTGCCTTGTCTCAGAGCACACAGCAGGGAAAGACTAAAGGACATATGTCAGGAATAATGTTCTATTGTTCATATAATGACACACAATTTATGCTACTCAGAATAATAAAGAACCCTAAAGTTCAATATGTAGGAAAAATAACAAGCCTTCTGTTTGAAATGTTATGTAAGAAGAGTGACACGCTTTGATGATTGTTTTTTCCCTGTACTCTACACAAGCCCGTCTATGCCAACAGAGGAACAGTACCGACTGCGGCGCAAATCCTTTGCCTATGGCCTAGCTTTTCATATATTCCTTTCATCTTTATTCCCCAACAGTATGTGTGTCACTAAGCTCTACTGCCTCTTATCACCTGGAAAACCTCTACAGAATCACTCCTTTCATACTGTAAACTTTTCAATCCACTTGCTGATCATTCAGATGGTTTCTATCATCTTTTTCTAACTTTTGATGATTCACATCCACCCCCCCCCCCCCCCCCCCCCCCCCCCCCCCCCCCCCCCTCTTCCCTTCCCGGACGGCCTATATTATTCTGGAGGAGGAGAAAAAAACGCAAAACTAAATTTTGTGATGTAGCATAGTCGGATATGTCAGCCTCTTTCTTCTGTTGTTGGGTCCGGTAACACAATATGATCAATAGAATTTACGAAGGACCTTTTTTCTGCCTGCATTTCCAGTAAGGATGATCGCTCATGGAAATACCTGTAATGTTGCAAATGTCTTTGATCAATTGGATTTCTCCCAACTTAAGGGAGGTGCCTTGCCCTAAAGAGATATAAATATGATTCATGAGAGGGGCTAGACCAGTGGTTCTCAATATGTAAGCTCTGCGACCCCGGAAGTGATGTAATGAAGTGTCATTTCCTGTATTTGAAACATGTAAGTGGTGGCTTGAGTGTCACTTCCACATTACAAATACTGTGACACTCCACAACTTTGCTTCTAGTATGATCAGGTAAGTGTAATATCCCCTTCCTTATATTTTCCCACCCTGTACATCATTTGGAAAACATAAGGGAGGTAGGCGGCATTACCCTCCCTCCTAACTTACCAGCTCTGATTTGTTAAGTGAAATCGGTGACCCCCGTAAAATGATCATTCAACCCCCAAGGGTGTCCCGACACACAGGTTGAGAACCACTGAGCTAGAGAGTTCCAGCCCCGATTATAAGCAAGCCTAACTGTCTCTTCAGTATCTCCAGTCCATGATCTCACATGGGGACAGGCCTGGCTAGGCCTGAAGATCTGCAGGGCCACCTAAAGGACATGTAAGTTGATTAATCAGCACTACCCTAAACCCTTTGGGCAGTTAGACAGTCTCGAACCTTGGATTACAAGTGGGCCTCATGCAAGATTGTTTGCAACTATTTGAATCCTAAAGTGTGTACCCTATCTCTGGGACCAAAGAAAGTACCAAGTCTGTATATGCACTGTATACTAGTAAAACATATGCCAATTTGAAGCATAACTAGCATGTGGACTAGTGATGTCGCGAACTGTTCACCGGAGAACTATCCGCGGCGATTATCTCATGTTCGCGATCGCGCATTTTCGCAAACATATGGCGAGTTCGATCCGCCCCCTATCTTTTAACATTGCAGAAACTTTGACCCCTGTGAGTCACAATCAGCAGACATAATCCAGCCAATGAGCACCCCCCACCTCACAGACCCTCACACCCCCTATAACATAGCAAGTACAGGACGCCATTACACATTCTGCTGAAGAAGGAGAGAGTTAGGAAAGAGAGCTGCTGCTGCTGCTATAGGGAAACCATTAGCTAGGGCAGTGTTCTGTGTGATCTACAGTCTTCCCTGAATATCCCATCCATCCATGGGGAATATCCATCTCCCCCAGTGTCCTCCACACTGACCATCACCACCAGTGTCCTCCACACTGTCCATCTCCCCCAGTGTCCTCCATACTCTGGCAGGGTTTAACTGAAATCATCCCTTCTTAACCACTTTGCTACACTTCTACACAACTGTCAGCAGTGATCACACAGTAAGAGTGATGTCAGTGGGCAGAAATACCATTAGGTGAACAGGGTTAAACTCAGGGGGTAAAATGGGCCAGCATGGGTGGGTGATGAAATGATATGGAGGTGTGTGGCTCCCGATATGGAGGGAGAGGGCGGTCCTCATGTAAATGACAGATAGGAACATGGACACAAGGCACACAACCTAGTGCAATAAGATGAATTAGTATTAATGGTAAATGACAAGATAAAATAATGCACTTGCAATAATGGAGGTACTATGAAGGCTTAGCAAGGAGTAGTATCCTAACCTTGTAGTATCCTACAAGGGTAGGATTTGCAATGTCCAACAGAGACCACTTACCTGAGTTTATCAGGTCTAGTTATTCACTGATCAAAATAACATTGCCATGGACCTTCAATGTAAAAATTCATTGCCCCATCAAACATTTCTCAACTCTTCTTAAAATGACCGATTTAGAACAGAGCGTGGAATGCACACTCCACACACAACTGTTCTCCAGAGATTACATTTTATTTAATTAAAGATGCTTTTATTCTATTAGTAAACCCTACATGTCTACATCCCTTATAAAATTTCAGATGAAACCATCTCAAACCTTGCATAGCTTAATTAAAAAGCACAGTCTGTGTGACTCTATATCAATCAATATATATATATACAGGGCTGCGCATAAGTGGTACTCTGGTACTCAAAAGGGGCCAAAAACTAGCTCTGCGTCCCTGCGTAGCTCTGTTACACAGCTCATATGTGTACTAACAACTTGGAGGCGCTCTGTGTCTGGGTGGCCGCAACTAAATGTTACATGCATACAATTTATGTCACTTGGATAACCACAGGGAAACATGAATAACTATGAAAGGTTGCAGTTAGGGGGGGTGAAATTAGGAATCTAAATTACTAAAAAGATAGATTGGACTTTTAGGATTGTTGGAGATCTGGGGGATGGAAGTCAGAGGAAGCATATGTAAGGGTAAAATCTGACAAGAGAAAAGCACTGTGTAGCAACAGAAATGTGACTATGAAAGGATGACATTTTGACTGCTGGTAGTCTCAGGGGTTAGTTACTAAGCCAGAAAAGTTAAGGGTTGTGCTACTGAGGGTATGAGATCTGGGGGGGGGGGTCACACTACTGAGGTATGAGATTTGGGGGTTCAAACATGTTGTACTGCAAGATATACATTTGACCCAAAGCCAGCTGGTGACCTGTGGATGGAGGTGGCTAATCGGAGGATCAATCAGGAACAGGGAGGTCCATCTGCAGCAGAATCTACCATGCAGGAAGCTGATACAGAGGACAGTGAGGGAGACCACATACATATGGGGTGAGTACCAAACATTATCTACTGGTACTCATCTGAGGAGCTTACTAATAAAATTATGTGCACCCCTGTATGTATGTGTATATATATATATATATATATATATATATATATATATATATATACACACACACACACACACACATATATTTTTTTGTTTGTTTTTTATTTATTTCTTAAATATTTATATCCTATTTTTGTATTATGTCTAACAAGAAGGGTAAATTGTGTGTATTTTACAGCTTGATATGCTTATAAAATGGGACCTTTCCATGTAATCTGCAGAGGCTAAACACCTGTTTAAAATGTAAACAGGCTGTTTCTATTAATTATACAAACACGGGAGACAAATACAAGCTAAATAATGCCACCTCCCCACCCCTCAGCGATAATTTGAACTGCTCTGTTCAGGCGCTATCCCATTCCCTTAATGTGCACATAATCTCGTTACTTAGGCTGAGTCATCACTCTGTTAATTGAATTGTTTCTTAATTAAGCTTGTCCATTTTGATTATGTGTACCGAACCTCGGGGTGACACAAACAATCCATCTGTACGTCTCAGGCCGTGGAAACGGGCCGAAATGCTGTCCCAGTTTGTTATCTCATTTCCATGTTATGTTCATTGTCTGTATACATAACATGGATGGATGTAGAATCTCGTATACAACAGGCATACTACATACCAAGAAGACCCATGTATGCCGTGTATTGTACACATGTACGGTAATATATAAAGCACTTTCAATCCTCTTGCAGTTTGGAGATTGTTCTGTGCAGATGTAGCCAGCTGCTTCACCTGTCCTTGGCCCGGTGTATATATAGTAACCGTCAGGGCTTTTTTTCTGGGGCAACGCACCGGAACGGAGTTCTGCCACCTATTTTAAGTCTGGCCCCAAAATAAGGGCACTGGCTGCAGTGCGTCGTGGGTGGCCCACCGGGGGGCAATTTTGTGCCTCCCCTCTTCCTCTCTCTCGCAATGTGCAGCAAGGGAGGGGCGGCGCCTTCCCATTGTTTATGGGCGGTGGCCCTATGACGGGGCGTCTCCTCCCCCGTCCATGCTGGAGAGAACTTTCTCTTCAGCGTGGACTGAGGAGTAGAGTTCTAGCCGTTCTGAGGGAGGGGAGGCGGCGCGCCCACGCTTGCCTGCGCTGGTGGGCGACGTGCCCCCGTTCCCCCAATGGGTAGCTATTTATGGAGCGGACACACGGTTTTAGGGGCGGTCCTAGGGGTGGGTAGGGGCGTGGCCAGGGGAGGGGGTGAGTTCCACCACCTCTTCTCTGAGAAAAAAAGCCCTGGTAACCGTATTACGGTTCTTGCTCAAGCAGCAACCATTTTACATGCCATTCAAAGTGTGGTATACAAAGGACTGGCAGATGTAAATTTTTAAACACTTCCTGATCGGTTTATTTTTAACGTTGAATCATCCTTCCTAAAAAGAATGTGAATCGGTGCAGAAAATAACAGACATTAACGCATGTGTCGATGAACATACAAGTGTGAACGGGCTTGAGGAAAAAACAAAAATGGGCTTCCAACTGTCGCCTAGTAAACGTAGAACAAACAAAACACCTTTGTGTTTAATATTCTAAATCCAGCCGTGCTCAATATAACTCATGAAGACACATACAAGCACAATGTATTTAGCCCACTGCATGAAGAACAACTCCAGGCAAAAATCCCTTTAATTCATTTATGTATTCCTTCAGAAGTTTGGAAATAGTTTTAAGCCCTGCCGATGTCATAAGATAAAATATATCCTGCAAATGAATTACCAACTGTTACCTACTAAAGCTATCTGGCTGGTAGAACTAATGCCTGCTGTTTTAAAAAAGAATTCATGACTTCCTGTTAAAAAAAAAAAAAAAAGATTGTTGCTGCAATTTGGTACGCCAGAATAACGTGGAGAAGATTTGGCTTTGTCATGAATCATAGTCAACTTCCTGTTTGTGGCACATTAGTAAATGTGAGGGGGTGGCAGGGACTTTTCAAGATGGGTGGTGACCATGGTGGCCATTTTGAAGTCGGCCACTTTGAATCCAACTTTTGTTTTTTCAATAGGAAGAGGGTCATGTGACACATGAAACATATTGGGAGTTTTACAAGAAAATCAATGATGTGCTTGGTTTTAACGTAACTTTATTCTTTCATGAGTTATTTACAAGTTTCTGTCCACTTATAGAATGTGTTTAATGTGCTGCCCATTGTGTTGCACTGTCAAACTAAGAAAGATAATAGGTAGTTGCGCACAACCTTCAGCAGTGATTACACAGCTACAGTGATATCAGTGGCCAGAAAGGCTCTCAGTGGGTGTATGGGGCCTGGGCAAAGATTGCAGAGTAAAATAGAGTCAGTATGAGGGGGGGAAGGTGTTAAGATGTGTATAGGTGTGCAGCTCTCAAAATGGAGGAGTGTAGCCCCCTGTAACAGACAAATAAGAACAAGGACAGAGGCGCACAACCTAGTACAACAAATGGTTAGATCATGTGGAATAGAATAAGATTAAACAAAATGAAAAAATAAAACAAAATAAAACAAGATACTCACATTAAGAGAGGTTTACAAGGATCAACCATTTGCCCCTATGGTTGAAAAAGAGCCTCCGCTCGAAAAGTGTCCCATTGTTCCTGTTGAGCCCCCCAGCATCTGTAAGCAGGAAGTGATCTCATCCCCAACCAGGAAGTGAGGTCCTCCTGGAAAACACATGGCCCTGAGAGATCCACCCTTGTAAACCTCTCTTAATATGAGTATCTTGTCTGTTGTTTTGTTTCATTTTGTTTTATCTTATTCAATTCCTCATTATTTAACCATTTGTTGTACTAGGTTGTGCGCCTCTATCCTTGTTCTTGTTGGACTGTCAATGCAACCCTCTTCACCCACTCTTGACACACAGCAGGAGAAATGCTAGCACAGGCTTCCAGTATCAGGTGCTGCACATTTTGTATCTTCACAGCATAGACAATTGCCTCCAGATGACCCCAAAGATAAAAGTCTAAGGGGGTGTCAGATCGGGAGACCTTGAAATAGCTACATGATGATGTGTTTCCCTCTTAATGCACTGACGCTGGCACGTTCCCTAAGATTTTTCAGCAAGATGGTGCACCACCACATTATGGGTGTCAGGCATTCCTAGATGAACAATTTCCTGGAAAGGGGATTGGTCTCCCGATCTGACCCCCCTATTTATTTACTGACCACCATGTCATGGTCTGCAGTTGGGAAGTAAATAAATATATATACTTCCCAACTGCGGACATTGACATGGTGAAGCTCTCAACTCATATCTCATCTCCCAGGAAGTCCAGTGATTCAGATCTCTGGACCCAAACACCCTAATCTGCCATATGTATAACACAGGAGCCTTAACTATTTTTTTGGTTGTATCTGGAGACTGTGGCGTTGTCATTGCCAATTCTTGAGCCTGTCCATTGTTTTTCAACTGACCTCACACAAGAAGAGAATGCAGCAAAATACACATTTTAATGTTACCTAACATAATATAAAACTGGTCTGGTTGAGTCTCAAGTGGATGAGTCTTGCCAGCTGCCAACACCATGGTTAAAAGAACTGCAAAATCCTATACTGGTCAGCCACAATGAGCTCACTATGACGTGAAACAGACTAATGTGAGGCATACACGAGTAGATACGATCGATATCCAGCCAAGCGCAATGCTATGATGTCATCAAGCTTCATAGATATCGAGGCCAGCATTGGTTTGTAATCATGTCAAACCACTACTTTGGATGGGGCCTCCCGGTTTCCAACATGTTGGAACCCTGTTCAAACAAGCTTCCTTTGAGGCTGGATGGATCAATTGTGTTTTAGATTCGAGCACATTTGAGCACTGTGATCTATTAAGAAATCGAGCCTTGTATACCCAACTTAACAGAGGGGTGTTCTATAATGGATATTCAGCTTACAAATTTATGAATTTAACAGAAAAGCTTTGTGGATCAACCATTGACATAGACAATTGATGCTTGAAACTCTAAATGATGCCCAGCTGCCCACATACCGGACAAAGGCAGCCACACAGGAGACGAATGGCTGCGAACAGCTACAAAATAGTGCAGGCGTTCGCAGGTCATCTATATTAGGACCCCATGGAGGTCCTATCGGGCTAAAGCCTGAAAACCAACCAGCGGACACCCAATGTTGCTTCCACCGCTCGGTTACATTTATGGCTCGTTTACCTGGCATTTGAAAACCGTCATTGTAGCCCTAAACTGGGGTGGGTTGCTGGTCTTAGAGCAGGCGATATGTCCAGCTTCTCCGGCTCCATCAGAACCAACTTCTCTGAGCAACTTCCTAGGGTAGGGCCCTCCCTTATATACTCCTTGTCTCTAAGGGGATCATGGTCTGGAGTCCTAAAGGGAACAGTACCGCTGGCACCTGCAGGTGCATAACTTTACATCACCATGTTGCATGTCGAAGTGGGAGAGCAAGAGTCAAGTTTGTAAAACTACTCTATATATTCTGACATCATAATATTAACTGCACTGCTAATCCACCAAAACATTACAATCACTGCTTTCATTGAACTGGTTCTGAGACTGCGAGAGAGCAGTGCCACGAGCACTTCTCTACACAATGACTCCAAGTTTAAATATTGTAACATGGAAAAAGGGAAATTGATTGATTGCACCAGTCTCAATAATGATAACCAGATTGCATTAGATTTCCTAGCATCGCTTTACAAGGATCTGAGTGAATCATTACATTGTTTAACGGAGAATATGAATTACAAATTTGAGTAAACAATACTTCATCACTAACTGAGCATAGGCAACACATTCACTTATTTCTACAAACTATGCTTATTTATAAAGCTGAACATGACGTTATCTCATTTGTCAGGAAATTATCATAACAGCAAATATCATGGAACAGATTTAGTATTTTAATTAATTTCATGTTCTTAAGTGTTTTTTTTTCTTTTTTTATCCTGTGACATTTTCAAATGCATTAAAGCAAATGGAACATACCGTACATATTACTAACACAATCTTTTAAAGAAGACCTACTGTTTTATTGCCTCTGTCAGCCAATTGTTTTTACTAAATTGCTTTTGTCCATGGGGTATTTTCTCTAAAGTGGCAAAAAATTATTATTTTTTTTAACTAGAAAGGACAGAATGTATATACATACAGACAAACACACACACATACTACAGAAACACCCCTGTTAAAATGGTATGTTTTGGGGATGAGAAAGGTAAGTCACAAGAAATTAATTCAATAACTCGCCCTACGCCTTTGCTTTTCCGTTGGAAACATAATTTAAAAAATACACTTTAACCTCCCTAGCGCACTGCTGAGGTCCAGATTTCTCTACCAAAAGCGCACCATAGTCTTCAATGGTACATTTTTCTTTATGTTGTAGGCCTGTAACGTCCCAAAATCTGTCCGTACAAGGGTCTAATAGACATCCTGACTATAATAATGTTTGAAACAAACAATTATGTCAAATAAAAATAAATTTTTAAATAAAATTAATGAGAAAACACAAAAATCAGGGCACAAAGCTATGCTGCTATGTACTAAATCTCACCCAAAAAAAGTCTCTGGTGCCCCAGATGTGCCCATTTGTAGTTAACCCTCTCTAACCTGGTGTGATAGATGTGGTAAAATCACACCAGGTTAGAGAGGGTTACTGCATATGGGCACATCTGGGGCACCAGATACTTTTTATTCTGGCGAGATTTAGTACATAGCAGCACTTTTTTGTCCCCACAAAAACAAAACATTTTTATGGGGGAACATACACTTTGCACCCTCTTTATATATGTGTGTGTGGAGCTGTTCCCCATGCAAAGTAAGGTGATCAATCTAAACATTATGGACATGTCCATAATGTCCATGCACTAAGGTAGCCATACGTGGCCCGATTTTTTGGCCAACTGACTGCCATGTTGCCAATCCCAAAAATCGGATGGGCCCACCTGGTAAGATCAACCAGGAATCTTCTGCATATCCAATCGCACTGTGATCAAACAGCAGTCCCTATTCAAAGAAATGGCAGGCCCACAAAGGGGCAGCTATCGAGGATCAATTATTGAGGGAATCGCCACATGTATGGCTACCTTTAGATCGATTTGTGGGAGGATTTTTGGTCAAATTTATAGAGAGTGCTTTTGATTTGTGGCCGGTTTCACGGCAGATCGGCACATGGTCGATCGGCCACAAATCAAAGCATGTACGGGGGGCTTTACGGATCGTATGTTCTCCTAGATGTTCTACAGGAGAACTTGAGAAGAAGCATATGGTCAATTTGATCAGCTAATTTGATTTGTGGTTGTTTTTTTTCGGTGGAGGTAGGCCAGGCTAACCAGAAAAGTTACAATTTCTTAGCTAATTAAAATGACCATGCACTTCTCCATGTTTTCTTGCAGTAGACCATGTCCTATGAGAACGTGCCAACCCTACACCATGTGTATGCAATCATCAAGGTACAATCATAGCAAAAACCTTTTTTGGGAGGTGGTCAAAGATGTTTTTTGCTCCACAAATGTATAATGAGATGTTTACAAAGTTCAGTTATTCTTTGAAATGTGAATAAGAGTAGGGATCAATATCTAACATATGTATTAACAGGGGCGCACAAAAGTGATACTCTGGTACTTACAAGGGGCCAAAACCTAGCTCTGCGTACCTGCATTATTGTCACACAGCTCATATGCATACTAACAACTTGGAGGCGCTCTGTGTCTGGGCGGCCGCAGCTAAATGTTAAATGCATACAATGTATATCCGCAGAGAAATATGAATAACTATGAAAGGTTTGTGAAATTGTGAATGTAAATTAAGAATCCCCAAAAAACTTTTATGGACTTATTTGGACTTTTATGGGTGATGGAGATCTGGGGGATGAAAGTCATAGTAGGCATATGTAAGGGTAAAATCTGACAAGAGAAAAGCACTGCGTGACAGCTGGAATATGACTGTGAAAGGT
The DNA here is from genome assembly GCA_036250615.1 of Ptychadena robeensis. NCBI lineage: Eukaryota > Metazoa > Chordata > Amphibia > Anura > Ptychadenidae > Ptychadena > Ptychadena robeensis. The sequence continues at coordinate 13,854,103 of CM070042.1, forward strand.
TGACATTGGGACTGAGGTATGCGATCTGGGGGTTCAAACAGTGTTGTACTGTGACAGGTACATTTGTCCCAAAGCCAGCTGGTGACCAGTGGATGGAGACAGCAAATCGGAGGATCAGTCAGTAACAGGGAGGTCCATCTGCAGCAGAATCTATCATGCAGGAAGCTGATGCTGAGGACAGTGAGGACCCTACACACCAAACACCATCTCCTGGTACTCATTTGAGGAGCTCACTAAAAAGTTATGTGTATTAACTAGAGATGGTCAAATTTCTTTTCAAAAATTCAACCATTTCGACGGTTTCGAGTTAATTGCAAAGCCCCTGAACATGGTATCATCACCAAACTTGCTGGTAGAGAAGGGTTGGTGGTATACTCCAAAGAAGAAAGTAAGTCTCTAAGACAAATAGTTTTTTCACAAATTAAGTTCAAAGTCAAGTAAAAATTTTGAAAATTGGAATTTCGACTTTAACTTTGAACTTAATTTATGCATAAACTACATGTGCTAGAGCAAAACTTATTTTTTTCAAATGTCCCCCAAATCCTTCTCTATATCTCCTACAATTTTGGTGATGATACCATTTTCAGGGGCTTTGCAATCAGCTCACAAAGTTAGCAAGTCGAAATATTCGACCATCTCTAGTATTAACATGCATAATTTGGAGGAACCCCTAGTAGTGAAGCAATGACAGGTCTTCTGTGATACCATATTGTTTCGGAAGACTACTTGTTTAATTATTGATTTTTCGATGCTTCAAATTTAATTGTGAGTTAATGTCCTCCATCCATCCATTCAAATTCATTTTCAAGCAGGTAGAAGAAGGGCACTAGTAAGCATATAGAACTTGACACGGAATGTATAAGCAAGATAAATGTTCATATTTGTAATGCACAAGGTCTGCAAACATTTCCAACATGGTTAATGACAGTGCCTTCGAAAAATGTCTCTAGATCGGGCCGGGTGCCTCTCATGCATGTTATGCAGTAAATCTAGTGCCAAGAATTGAATGACCTCTGTGAATCGACTACAGGAAACCATGTCATGTTCTAATTTATCTTTTCCCCTAGAAAAGCGTCAGAGAATGACTACTGTAGGCATAAGGAGGAGACTGGAGTGCTCTGATTATAGGGAGAAATGTTATGGAGTCAGCGAAGAGCAAGCGGCCGAGGATACATATCTCGGCGCTGATAAGTGTAATTTAGGGTTGATGTCACTTTGCAAAAGGACAGAGACTATAATGAGGGCGTCGTGCTGAGCCTGGCTTCTCCCTGGCTTGTTTATGGATCGGTTCTATTTCTGTGGCTGGGCCGCGTGTCTGTCAAAGTGTCCTAGTGATTATGTTTGTTGTTTACCTGCGTCTGAAGAAGCACAATGACTAATATACATCTCTTGAATATTCCACTTTCACTAAGAAACCGACATGTTATCTATTAATGTTCACTTTAGCACCGGACTCATGAATCCTTTAGGCCCAGGTACCATAGTTAAACAACTTCAGGTACCATATTTTTCACACTGTACCATGACCTACCTGGCCATAAGACGCACCTAGGTTTTGGGGAAGAAAATTATATTCTACAAAGATTTCAATTGCTGCTCAATTTTACTGCTCTCAGCTTCTTTGATATGTGTAAAAAAGCCAATAGGCGAGCGGAGTCATCAGATACAGCCCTCATTTTATACAATATAGAAACACATTGGTCAACATTTGTCCAAGGTCAACATTTGTATAATGTCCTGGAACTGTTTACAGAGCTACTCACAGAGAGTGACTCTCACTCCAAGTTGTTAGCAGAGCCCCCCCCCCCCAAACATGCTGTATAAAGGTGTTTACTTGGGAGTAGGGATGGTCGAAAAATTTGCAGTGCGTAGTCATTGCATAGTTGAATTTTGATGGGGTCATTCCGACTTTTCACCGAAAAAGTCGAAAATCAGCCTGATATTTCAACTTTAAAAAGAACTTTGGTTTTGATTTGCCGTGCCGCTATTTCGCATGCGAATATCGCCATTTTAAATGTTGTGTGAAAATTTTCGCATGCGGGAGTGATCGGAAAATTCGCATTGGAATATTATTTGAGAAAATTTGCATGTGAAAAATTTGCATGGTGCTAGCTAACTTTGTAACTTTAGCACAGGACTCATGAATCCTTTAGGCCCCAGATAGCAAGTCATAGACACAGTTTATAATAGAATTCAGAAAAAACACTATCGCAGTCAACACAGATTCTGGAAATGACACTTCTTCTGCAGCAGAACAGTTCAGTCATGACACGGAGGTACAGACAACAATTGTCACTGGAAAAGCTAGTCACAATTAATTTCTCGTTGCTGTCTTTAAACCGCTAGAAGATGACAGCTGCAGCAAACTACTGAATCTAAAGTTTGAAAACTAGCATAGTAGGTGAGCAGGCGTTATATCTCGGGGGCGTACGTTGCCGAATAACAGTTTTACCTTATTGTAAGAAAACTGATTCCAGTGTTGTCGCATACATGCCATATGCCTATGGTGAACGAGTGGGTACAACGGAATGTCATCCAATTTCATGACCAGTAAAAAAAAAGCCATGCCACAGAGCCAAAAACTGCTGGCAAGAGATTAACCTCCTTAGTGTTCATCACCAGCCCATCTCGTCCAGAGTTTGTGTGAAGAACAAACTCTGGATGAGCTGGGCTCCCATGAAAGCCGCATATCCCCGGAAAGCTACAGCGATGCTGCTTCCAGCCGCTGGGGCTCTGCGGCTTCACTGATCGCGTCACGGTGACGCGGAAGGGGGCGAGGGTGAGCAGTGCCATAGACCTCCATGTAATGGAGGGTCTTCTGCTCTCCAGACCTCACTGCCAGTGTCATGAATGACACTGGCTGTGTGGAGAGGGGAGGGAGGAAATGGCAGGCAGTGTACCTTGTACACTACTGCCATTGCCTGTACCACACTGTTAAAAACGGTGCGGTACAGGCGGTGCGCTAGGGAGGTTAATATACTAGAGACTAGAGCAGTGGTTCCCAAACTTTCCTTGCAGGGCCCCCCCCCCTCCCCATTGAAACACAGGTTCAGAATAAGGGCCTGCGCCCCCCGGAATACCTTCGCGCCCCCCAGTTTGGTAACCACTGGACCAGAGAGTCTTAATATACTTAATAACATGGTACACTTACAGTGTGGTATCCGGGAGTAGTATTAAGTGTGAATATTTGAATCACAATTTTTTACCGTGAATATTGTCACTTCTAGAATTCACAATGATCTTGAATAAAGTGCTATATCTTCGTAATCTCAAATTCAAGATTCTGGGGAAAGAACCATGCATTGAGCATGCAATATTCACATGTACAATTTTTGCAAAGAATTTTCCTGTTTCCTAAGATTACACTGCAGCTGCAATGTTACATTCTGCCAGTAGATGTCGCTGTGACAACACACATTGCTTTTGCAATAAATCGCATTACAAATGCTGATATGATGTACAGGAGATCTTAAATTTGCTTAGAATATTTGGAGAGTCATTTGAGAAATGTTGCAAATTTGAATATAGAGAGCACAGAGCCGTATGAAAGGAGGCGGGAGGGCTCCATGACACAGGTGATTG